>JBBBDQ010000458.1:0-528966 GCA_037127315.1 Ascarosepion bandense
ATTGTTTTTTTGTTTAGTGGCATATCAACCACTATAGGTTATTTTATGTTGAAATCTATTTTGTATGTAATTTTGTTTTTTCAGATAACGGTTTTAGTGATACAAGTCTTACTAATTAATTCACAGATAGAAGATATGGATTCATACCTTTGATAAAGGTATTTGTGCATAAGTGAATATAACAGACCCAACTGGGATTGGGACTTGGCTCTTGATGAACAATTTTGAGCCATTATCCATTACACCACCTGCACCTCCAAGCTTACAGCACCTGGTATTCCCATATACAATTTGAGCAAAGGAAAAAAAATTAAATCTGCTTAGCATTTTATTTGAGGTGTCCATCCAAAAAAAAAGAATTAGAAAAGGTTCTATTTAGATATTTTACAATATTTTTATTATGATGCCAGTTTGAAGAGCACTACTGTAATGAATAGAGTGCTGGTCACACAAGCCACTGCTTCATGGATCTGGCTTTATTTCAGTGTTAATTTAATTCAACAAATACCTTGTAAGTCAGTATTTTAAAAGTAAATTTAGATATTTACGCCCTCGTCTTGCTGATTTTACAAGTATATATAAATTGATCACTGAGCATAGAATAGAAAAGAATTGTTCATGTTTGTACAAAGATGACTAGTTAAAGAACCAATCTCTTTACCAGATGAATAATAACTGTTGCTTATATTTTTATTCTTAGAAACATTTGGATCTAATATTTCCAGCAGATAACTTTGGATTCCAAATGCTTTAAATTGTATGTAAGTGTGTGTGTGTGGGGGGGAGAAGGAACACTGAGAAAAAGCTAATTTATTTTAAAAGAACTCCAATAACTATTATCTATTCAGTTTAAATTTCTAGAAACACATAATTTTAATGTAAAAAAAAAAAAAAAAGTTTTAAATTATATACACAAAGAAAAAATCTACAAGATTCTGTACACTTTTTGCTTCATACAATTTATTAAACTATTTCTTGGCTGTTTCTGATGCTAAGTAACTTTCTACAATGAAAAGACAATGTGATTACTACTGGTTCCAAAATTTGTTTAAAATCTGAAGTAAATAAAAAACTTATTTAAATTCAATAAAGAAAAGTCAATAAATGGGAATTAAGAAATGATTCAATTAAGAAAATTACCTTCTTTGTTCTTTTAAAACTCAACAAAAAATATCTGAAAACATTTTTCTTTCAGATAATGTAAACAAAAGGAGCATTGCCCTAAAGTTGTTATAGGCCTTGCAGATTTGTTGGGTTATGAATAACAGATGGAATCATGGATATAAGGCAGTTGACTTCTAGATGTTATTAAAGTAAAAAAAAAAAAAAAAAAAAACCAGAACAAATCTTACATATGGATACTCATGGGAAGAAGGCCAAAATAGGTTGTTAATAGACAAGCCAATGCTGTAAGAATGATAGGACACAAAAACACATATATGTAAATAGAGTTGCTTATAGATCTGCCTTAGTGACAACTTTGCATAGCAGTGTGCCTGAAATAAGTAATTCAACAGAGATACTTAAGTAAATTTAATTGTCATTTAGGATGTGATTTAACAGTGAAATGTGTCGGAACAATGTTCCATGAATTAACATGGACATTTCTGAACATGTGAGGGTATGAACTAATTCTAGGCCATTTAAGTGAGACATGGTTCTTTCTAAAATAAACAGGCCTCTAATTACTCAAATGTAAAACATTTGAACCAAGATTGACTGAAAAAGACAGAATCAGAATTGAATCTCAGTAATTTTTTTTTTTTGTCTTTTGTGTTTGTCAGTTATACATAGAGATTAGGACAGAAAAAGATTAAAGCTGCCTCCAGCTTCAGTGTAAGATTTAATCCTGGTCTTTATTAAGGCTGCAGTGCTGGTATGTTCAGTGGAGGGAAGATCATTTATAAAAAGTAATAAAACTTCAAGCAAAATATTATGGATTGAACTGATCCTGGAAGTTGGACATGTGGATCAAACGGCATCTTCAGTCCAGAGCTACAAAAGGAGCTCAAAGAGAGAGAAAAAAAAAAAAAAAAAAAAAAAAAAAAAAAAAAACTGAGCCATTTCAGAAAATAAAATAAAAGTAACTACTTTTAAAAACTCCATTGGATGTAAACATTTTGCAGTTTCCATTGTTTTACAATTTACATAATGATTATCTGCAACTACTACTATTACCATTACGACATCCATGCTTTTGTATATTGGTAAATGTGGGTATTTAAAAATTTACAAATATTAGACTGTCATAGCTCCCAGTTCCAGTTTCTAATCAGAATTTGCTTTCTTGCCAATGTGACCCTTAAGAGACAACATTGGGCAAATTGCCCTAAGTCTATCAATAAAATCAAACCCACAAATATATGGTTTTGATATTGACAAAATTTTCAAGCATATTCAGATTGAACAATTAAAAAAAAAAATAAATAAATAAATAAAAGGTATGTTTTTAAGTCTAAATAAAACCTGAAACAGGATAACTGACAGTTGCAATATTAACACAACCATTTAAACAGCAATCTGTCATTTTTTAAAAGTGGGTTTCACTTAATTACATTTCAATATATAAACAGCAAATTCATAAAGGTTCAATAATCTGATACAATGAATTCCATTTAAGTGGATTTCTTTAAGCTTTGTGCTCATATTCAATTTCAAGGAAAACAACTGAGAGTTGGTAATTTTATTTCAGGCTCCAGAAGATACACAAACAGTACAGAGTGTACTTCAATGCACACAGCTCATTCACAATTGTTATTTTCAATTTCATTTCTGATTATGTAATTTCAACACATAATAAAATGGAATTATCCCATGACATTGAACTTTTTTCCAAATTTAAAATATGATCAAAGCAAATGTTTTGTTTTCAAATACAACCAGTAGCAATTTTATTGACATTTTTTGTTCATTATGGTGATTTTTTAAGTGTAACTTAGATGTGGCACAAAGCCAAAAGAAATGGGGCACCCAGTGAGGATCCATTTTTGTTCATTATGTATAAGTGCACATACATTGAACAAATGAAGTTGTCATGAAATAATTTTATTTCCATCTTTATTTAATTCCAAAGTCTTTAAAAAACTGGTAAACCGAGTCAAATACAATGCTGATAATCTCAATGATAATACCAGTTTTTATACTATCACCAAAATTATTCATAGAAAATGTTAAATGAACAACCCTTTGAAATCACCATGTGCTGTAATAAAAATACCTTTATTTTTAATCTTTTCATTATTCTTTCAGGTTACAAAGCACAATATAGCTGGAAATCCTGCACAACTACTTCATCTCTATAAAAAGTTCTCTGCATTGGCCAATGTTCATTGTTTGTTATTACAAACTGCAATAAGCAAATACAAAATATAGGCCTATTGAATCACTGCTGTGTCTTTAAGTACATGCGTGCTTATTTACACTGTGGGTATTGTAAATTTTACAAACCCACAAACCATATGGACTGCCAGAGAGTTAGAAAGATAAACAGCACCAATCTCCTAAAAATGGGGAATGGAGTGTTTAGCACATAAATTTAAAACTGAGTCTTACCTGGACTAGAAAATCAGGCATCATAGGTATGCTACTAATTGTAAAGAGAAGAAAGAATTTTTGAACACTGTTACAAAAAGAAAAGAATTGATTAAGGAAAAAAAAATAATAATGAGGAGAGATGAGGAGATAAACATGAAGAGAGAAAGAGAGACTTTTATTTACATCACTTGAGTATTACAAACCTTACAAGACTGACCGGTAAGGAGAAACTTTTTTTTTTTTTCCACTCCAGTTGGATAATGTAGATTTCAAAGTATTATACTGATCATTAAAGAGAATTGTTTTTTGTTTTTTTTTTTCTGTTTTACCCCCAATTTAAAGCTGGAGTTTTCCTCACCAATTCATCTCCAGAGTTGGAACCAGTGTCCTTTTAGATTTTAATACAAAGCTCTACCATTTGTGCAATTAGTGTTGATTGAATTTTTATTTTGAAGATGATGCTCAATCATCATGCCATCTTATAAATACTTTGAAAAATTTAAAGAACTTTCCCAAGGAACAAAGAAAGAGTTGAACTTGGTAGCCTTATTATTATTATTATTATTATGAATATAAAAGTGGACATGACTGATAGTTCATGGGAGTTTCACACACAGCTAATATAGCTGAACATTTCAAGACTGACCATTCAAATAACCTCCCTTTATTTCATTTAAAAAAAAAAAAAAAAAAAAAAAAAAAAAAAAAAAAAATACAAAATAACCAATTTAGTTTTCTGTACAATAATGAAACAAGGCTATTTTTTTCAATCAATATTGGAATTCATTTTTTTCCCCTTTCAAATCATATTTTCAGAAGACTGTGCCTTTTTAAGCAATGTTGGTATTATATCAAGCTTATTTGCACCATTGAAAATTGTATATCAGGTAAAAATCAAATAACTTTGATGCTTTAACCAGGCCATAGTACACAAGTCCAGTGTATTCTGGACTTATGGTCTGATTACCAACTTGTTACCGACTTCCCATTGGTGGCTTACTTATTTGCCATTTGTATGTAGGCATGTATCACTGATGAAGGATTATACATCAAATATAATCAAATTAAAATAAATTATGTAAACACACAAATTAATGTCACTTGATCAAAATAAATAAATATGATTTGACAGGGATAAAAAAAAAAAAAAAAAAAAAAAATTTAAATATATATTTAAACACATTTTTTAAAACGTCTGATATTTCATCTGTAACACACAAAGAAATAGACAGCAAATTTGACCAAGATACTAAACACAAAAAAATCCCAAGAATAACACCCGGTGTTATTTTTTTTTTTTTTAAATGAACTGAGCTGAAACTAATAAAAATGTCTTTGCAAAAATATCAGCTTCAGTATAATTGGCAATGAAGGACTTAAATGTAATTGGCACTTTGCTATTAGTTTTTCTTTTTTATGCCCACAAAAAAAAAAAAAAAAAAAATCAAGATGCCAAAGGGGAAGACCTGAATTAGTTTACTGATGTAAAATATTTTGCTACTTTTGAATCAGTCACTTCAAGACTCAAATGAAGCAAAATAAAAACTTCCTCATTCTTGTAACATCAAAATCAAAATAATCAGAATTTGTTAATTCTGCTTGTCAGTCTTTGGTTATCAAATATCAAACCCCAAGCATTCTTCTAACTTGAAATACCCAATACAATCTTTTCATTTTTCTCTATCAGCCAAGTACCCACCAAATATCAAGATTTTGTTGAATGGATCATCTAAAATTATTTGACTTAATATATTTGGATATCATGCAAAGGGATCATTTTCCCCCCATTTCTAACATACATTGATTACAAAACTAACAACATGAAAAGATTCCAAACTAAATACAAGTTTTATGGAACCATAAACTAAACATATAGAAAAATATCCAAGAAAGATTAAAGCTAGTTTTTTTTTCTGTCTAAACACTCTACTTAAAAATAAAAAAAAAGTTATTTCAGTAATGAAAACAATATCTTTACTGATAAAAGATATCTTAAATTCATTGTAATAAAATAAAAATGATCTACATTTTTTTTTCTCATACATACATAAAATGTAAATTATAAAGTTGATATAAATTAAATTTGGGATATTATTTAGAGGAAATAGGATTTAAATTAGAATAACCAAACAAGAAAAAAGTGGAGATATTAACCTTCTGATTATGTTTACCAACTCTCAAACAAAATTTGTTTTTGCTTAAATTTCCCAAAAATGTTTCTGCAGAATTTTCATTCTTACTGCAGACAACAGAAATATATACTTTTCATATTTCATAATCTTTACCACAGATAGATCAAAGAGCTGCATATTCAGAGGGTTAATAGTGAATATTTTAACTTTTGCAATCAGATGTATTTTTCTCTTGAAAAATCTAAGTTTACGTGTCTAATAAAATGTATTTTTGCAATCATATTCCATTTAACGAACTTAATAATAATTATAGTTCCAAAATTTAATAAAACAACAGATAAAGACAATTTTTCATTTCATATACAACGAGTGATAACAAAATATTTTGTTTCCAGTTTCAAGAAAAAATATACATTATCTTTGATTTGGAGAAGAGATAAATACACAGATCTCTAAGAGGTTCTTAGATGATTGCCGATAAAGCTTTCTTTCATATTGATTCTTTGTGAAATAAATATCTTATGTAATGCATTTTAAAACATTTGATTTTTGTTTTTTTATCAATTTATTTTATATATACACACACACACACACACACACACACACACACAATATATATATATATATATATATATATATATATACATACACACAGAGGGTGCGATTGGTAAAATGTTGTAATATATTTTTAATTTCATGCATGTATGTTGTTTTTTTATTTTAAAGACTGCACAGTAGAGTCAGTTGGGCACCGTCTACAAGAAAAAAAACTCCATGATGAATCACTCCACCAGAAATTGGGAAACAGCATTCATGCCAGAAGCTCCAATGCAAACATTTCAGAGCGCTTGGGTATCAAACTGAGCACCGTGCAGAGGATTCGGAAAGAGGTGAAGGAGGCAAAATAAAAATTACAAAGGTGTTTGGAGTGATCACTAATGATGCTGACATTAAGCCTCAATTCATTTTCCCACAGAGTCTCACATTCAATACAGAGGCCGACATAAGTGCATTGAGGCAGTAGTGTTGCTCTGGGTCAAGAGGATGGCTGCTAGAAAACCCTATGTCTGACAATATGACTCTGCACCATGTCACACAAGCAGGAGAACCCAGTCATAGCTGTTAGATAATTTCTGCAACCACATCTGGCCACATAACTCCCCAGACTGCAACCCTGTTGACTATTGTGTGGGGCACAGTAGAGCAAGAGACTAAAAATACTCCTTGCAACACCAAAGATAAACTGAAGGCATTCAACAACTTAAGGAGACTGTCCAGAACAAATGCAGGATATTCCCAAGTCAACTGAAGGGTGTAGTTGAAGCTAATGATGGTTTTATTGAATAAATTTACTCTTTAGTATTTCAAGATTTTTTGTGTAACTTTGGTAAATATATCTGTTAAAATGAGATGTCAGTGTTATTTTCATTTTTGTGTAATTTAGACAACAATTGATCCACCGCACCCTATACATACAAACATACATACTCACAACATTTAATTTGTAAGATATTTTTAAAATTTTCTTTTAAAAGGGACATAATATGCATGATCCATTCTGCAAAAGTAGTTTGTTTATTAAATATTTTAAAGCAAATTATTTTGATGCAAGTTTAGTTTTACATCAAACATATGTAAACAAATGCCAAATAAATCAGCCTTCAAAGTTTGAAAACATGGCTATTCATAGTCAAGCCAACCATTATTTATTCTAAGATATTGTTTTAAACTTTTGTTTAATGGCAGACAAAGTTTGAAAGGCATTATTTGTTTCATAAATTTTAATCATTAGCTGTCAACCAGAAACATTCTTTTCATATTTGTCACAATTAAAACCTGTAATTGCTTTTTATTATAAAAAGCATTGAAAATCATTTTTCATGATTTTTTTTTTTAAGTATTTACATCACTGAATAATATTATCCTTTTCAATTTAGTTCTAATATATTTTAAATAGTGTATGACCAATACAATATCTTTAACAGTTTTCAAACAGTAGTGTATAAAATTGTTTAAAAAGAAAAAAGTAAAAAGAATGATCATACATGTGACTCCTCATATATTCTTATTAACTAAAAGCTAAATATCCGGTTACATCTATTCTGTTAATATAGCAAAGGTCCTCAAAATGAAGGCACTCAATATTAACAGAAATATAATCCATGGAATTATTGATTTTTGTATTAATTGTGTACTAGAAGACAAAAACATCTAACTTTTGGGCTGAAAGGTACTGAAAACAGAATGGCTCCTCTTAAGAACTGCTTTCTTCCCAATCTAATTGTACAGCAACATGTCAGCATATAAGTCTTTGTGTAAACTCAACAATCAGATGAACTTTCTTTTCATTTTAACTAGAATTAATAAATTGAATATTCTAAACCTGATAGAATGTAAAGATGAAGTTGGATTGGTCTCAAATATAACATCAAAAAACTGATTTGATCTTTTGTAATAGAAATATTCTTTACATTACTATGACTAAAATATTAAAAAATCTACTATTAATAAGTAAATGCAGAGTTTCAATCTTTAGTATGTGTATATATATATATATATATATATATATATATATATATTTTTTAACCCAACATATTTTTATTACTTCAAACGTTAAGTTTAGTGGATACTGCTTAAAATAAACAGACTGTTTACTAAAATTATATCCACTAAAAATAACGGTCAACGTAATAACATATATGTGCTTTCTTTTCTTATTGGAACATCATCCCTGAGTCATGCAACAATGCTAATACTATTTTGTACTATTTTGATCACTATTAGTATATTTTTTCAATCCTTAGCAATTCAGAAATTCATTTTCCCCACATCCAAACAAAAAATATGAAAAAATTCTTTTTTTTGTAACCAATGATTATTAAAAGGCTTCTTCATTTTATTCTTTTATTATTATTTCTGATAACATTTGAGGTTTTTCAATAAACAAATATGAAAGAATGATATTAAGTGGACATCTTAGTCTACAGCAGGTTAACTGGAGACCAGATAACTGGATTTAATCCTGTTGCAGCCCATACATAAAAGAAATGCTTAAAACATTTTCTTTAAAACTTGTGTTTTGAATATTGCATTGTAGATGACTTCAAACAATGGGCATCAGATTGTATAGACCAAAAAACTGAGCTGACATTTCATGACTTCAAGAAAGAGTTTCAATTTTGTCACTTGGTAGAATCCATTGTATCTTGCAGATTTTCTCCTATTATTCTCAATCATTAGGCACTTTGTCAGGAAACTGTCAAATTGATGACATAGAAAATTTTAAACAAGAGGATTTCTATAAAGAATAACTGCATGGGATGTTCCAACTTAAACCAGTTTGTCCTGTAAAAAGAGTTAGGTATAGCAAAGTATCTTCATAACTCACATATGCACATAGGACTAGTCTGGCAAGTTAGGTAGGAAGTTTGTTCCTCAATGAGTGCTCCATATATGTGGCCTTGTGCCAAACCTGGCCTAGCTTAACAAAATATTTACATGCATAGCAGGATACAGTGAATCTGTAAAATCCTACCATCAAACTGATTGTTACAAATCAGAATATCATGCTCTTGTAAAATATTTACTTTTTTAAGTTTACTGAATTTAACCAGTATGGCCATTTTTTCATATTTATTTAGGAAACAAACCTAAGAATGCTATCAGAAATAATAAAGATGCCATTTTCTAATCAAAGGTGATATTTTTTTTTATACAATTTCCCCCTCCCCACAAAAAATAAAAGTTACAATAAAACATCAAATATTTGAAAATAAATAATTAAAACCTACATGAAAAATTAATTTCTGAAAACATTTTAAGTTTTAAGCAAAATAATGGGAACTTTGTTGGAATATGCATTTAATTGAGAATATATTCCATCCAATAAAGATGTATGCTTCAAAATGGAGAGAGAGAACAAAACAAATCAATAAATTTTGACCAAAATAAAATTAAATGACACCGGGGTGGGAAGTGGGTATAAATGAACATATTGCTTTCACTTATTGTGAAACTGCAAAATTCAGAATTTTGATTTATAGCCAGGTAAAAATTTTCAACAAATTCGATATTTCAGCATATAAAATTTCTTAATACCAAAACATCCACAGATGCCAAAAACTGGTTTGCTTTAGTTAAACATGGTTGCTTTTTCTTAAAGTTTTTTTTAGGATTTTCTTTTTTTATAAAAAAATTAATTTTACAATGAAAAATTTTTAAGTTTTTGGTTTGTTTGGGATTTTTTGGCATTTTTTTTTTATCAAACTTAATTGTTGGTGACAATTTTGATTTGGGGGAGAATTTGTACAATTTTGAGAAGAAAAAAGTATTTTATATTGTCCTTGCAGTGTTTTGTTATTAAGTTAGGTAGGCAATTGTCTGTAAAGCTGCTGACTTCAGCCAACCAAATACTCTTCATAGCAATGCATTTTCTTTAGTTGTTTTCTCAGATGTTTCACAAAGTCTGATGGCTGAACCATGAATGATAAATCTCTGCCCACTGAATTAAGTCGATGATCAATCTGAAATACAAACAAAAAAAATAATCCCATCATTAAAAAAAAAAACAAACACATTTGTATCAATATATGAGCACAATCATGCCAAAAATTGTTTGCATTGTTAAAAGACACATTTTAATATTTGCACATTCCTGTATACTTTATGAGATGAAGTTTTTATTAAATTAGAAGAAAAAAAAAACACAAATACATTTTGGTCTTAAAGAGAAGTATTCTGTAGTGTAATCACAGATGTCAACTTTTATTGTCAATTTTAATTTTATCTGCTAATGTATAAATTCATCAACAGCCCTTGCAGTCAGTTATTAACTATCATTATTTTGAACAAGTGATAATTGATTTCTTTTATTGATTTTTTTATTAACAAGCTCTTGAGGATGTGCGTTGTGGCAGTATTCAATGCACAGGCGGATGGTTGGGGGAAAAAAAAAAAAAAACACTTCCTCATCCAACATATTGACTCAACCTTCCTAACAGTAGATTTAGCTATTAATTCAATGTAGTCGCACCACTTGAGGTCGGCTATGAGAGTAAAGCTTTCCGGGAGACTAGTTTGATCCATGCTGATGTGGGGGTAGGAGAGATTGCCTATGGTGGTTAAAGGATAGCAGCTTCGTTTTGGAAACATTAAAACTTTACAGGCCCAGTCCACCACAGATTGGAGGTCCACTTCAAGATCAGCAGTAAGGTTAGCTTTGTCAGCCTTGGCAGATTTCTTACTGAAGCAGGAGTAAATGGTGGTGTTGACAGCATAAATGCCTTTTTGGGATCTGATTACATCAAGGAGATCATTGAAGAAAATTAGAAAAAGTGTCAGACCTAGAATAGAGCCCTAGGGGACACCCGTGTTTGTATGATAGGATCTGGAGGCATGCCCATTTAACACGACCTTCATTACACAGTTTGATAGAAACAATTGAATCAAATCAGACAAGCGCCCGGTTATGCCATAGCCCTGTAGCTTGCACAGAAGGCCAGCATACCATATTCTGTCAAATGCTTTGGAGATATCCAGGGCAACAGCTCGAGCTTCACCGTTCATATTAAGAGCCTGGTATATGAATATGATATTTACTCACTTTTATTTATTAGATATTAAATTATGTCACTTAGCATACTACATAATTTACATATAAATATTCATCAGGTTAACTGAAAATTCTAAGGGTTTCTTCAATAAGCAGCTTTGAATTCAGAACTTGCCTGTCACCCAGGACAAGGGAATAAAGTGTATCCTGCTATTTAAGCCATAACTGGAGGAAGATAGATTCATGCCTTTGCCAAGGGCATTAGCATAAAGTAAACAAAATAAAATTGGTCAGAATTTGAACTCAACTTGGCAGTTTCCCTTTCCATGCAAAAAAAAGCACCTACTCAAACACCTACCCTATTACAAACAAAATTTAAAATCATCCTACCTCAGATATTCACAATTATCAATAATTGGGGAAAATTGGTATATTATAGCAATTTTGGAAAGTGGGATTGGCATGTTGAGTTCAAATATTGGCCAAATATTGGCATTCACTTTCACACAAATACCACTGGAAAGAGATGAGTTAGCAGGTTAGATTTGGTCAGTAACTAATCTAGGTGAAGAATGACTAAATTCATAACCAGTTTGGCATGGAGCTAGCAAATTCACACTATATATATATATATATATATATATAAAAAAAAAAGAAAAAAAAAGCTGTTTGGTACAGAAAGCACAAAAACAACACCCAGCATGTGCAACCCTATTTCCACGTAAATATACTTTTTATACAACAGAGTGAAAGAAATTGTTATTAGTGTTATAGTTGGTTGTGCTTTATTGTAATTCGTGATATGAGTTCTGTAAAAAAAAAAAAAAAAAAAAAAAAAAAAAAAAATATATATATATATATATATATATATATATATATATGTATGTATGTATATGCTCTCAGCAAAACAGGCTTGTATGTGGATGACTAATATATATATATATATATATATATATATATATAATACTTATGTACTTGTAAGATCCAAAAAATAGAGAAATTAGGAACAAAGAAAAATAGATATATTTTTCATTGTATTCGAAGCGAATTACAAGGACCAGTGGAAGTGAGAAATGGTGATAGTCACAAGTTGTCAGGACTTTTGATGGGGTTAAATTAAGGTCAAATCCTTGCTCTCACATCTGCTGGGAAATGATTTCAAAATTTTTGAAAACCTAAGATGATGCAATTGGGAAGAAGAGGACGAAAAGAAATTACATCATATGAAGTGTGTTGCCTCATTGGTTAAACCAAAAGCATGATATAACTCCCCCTTAAATTGTGTAGGTGGAAAATAATCTCATTGGTCAAGGATCTGATTTGCATAAAGATATCACGAGTCTTGAGGCATCCTCCCAAGAGAATTGGAGACAACTATAAAAATCGAGACCCCAGTGAGAAGAATCAGTCAAGATGTAACAACTGAGGGAAAAGATTTCCCAACTGGGAGCAATGCCGATTGGGTGCCAGCCATAGAATCAGAGACTGGTTGCCTTCCCTAGAGCTCCAGGTTGAAGATGTAAAGAAACATAGAAAAGCCTGCTGCCAATCATTTAAAAGAGTTAAAGTCAAATACTGTGCCTCCGATAGAGTCCTAGCTAAAGATGTATAGAAACAGAATGAACCAAGAAAGAATTAAAGTAGCTGAAAGATTTTTTATTGCCGAGTGAAGGAGACAAGATGAATCTACCATTATCACCAGAATGCTCAACTTCAGTCATTTCCATAAAGCTTCGGTAAAGAGCTGTGAAAAGACTTGTTTTTATTTGGAAAATTGAAAGCTCTGATTATTCTTAATGAAAACTTTGCTCTGTTATGAAAAGAATTTTTATTTAAAAAATCGAAAGCTCTGATTACTTAAACGAATCTTTCTCTCCGTTGTAAACTTTGAAATTCGGCAATTGTACATTCTGCTTTTATAATTAATTTTTTTTTATATATAAAGACTTTTTTCATAATTCATCCAGGTGTCTTCAAACTTATTCATTTATTTGTTTTTTTTTTTTTTGGTGCCATATTTTTTTTTTTTTCAACACATGTGTACATGAGTGTCTGGTCTGGTCTGAGGTGGTAGAGAGATGGCCACAGGGTTTTCAACGTGACTTTTCTGAGATCAAAGAACACAGCATGGGCAGAAAAGTTTGCTGTTGTAATAGACATCTTGAGGACCAGCTACTGCGATGAGGCCATCATCACGATTAGCGACCCAAGAGCGTCATCATAACTGCTGCCATTTCGATACCATCAACCTGCTCAGGTTCTGGTCATCATCATCACAACAGCTTCCGGACCAGGGGTGGCGAGCCAGCCGGGGAGCCAAGTGTCACAAATGGAGATATGCTCTCTACTTAATTTTTCAAAAGCCGACAATCTAATTTTAGCTATTATTGACTAGCAATCTTTCTATTAACAAAGCTAATTTCCACAAAGAAGCATTCACTTTATCTCCCTACTTTTGAGTATGCTGACACTTTTTCTTTATAAGGCTAGTGGTTACTATAAACCAGCATAGACCACAGCAATATGCAGAGAAACAAGAAGACACATAATACATGAAAGCAAATTAATTTTGACAATACTTCTAGGTGATAATTAAACGGTTTTTTTATTATCTTAATAAATTGATGCACTTATTTCCAGCATCATATTTTGCACAATGTTACAGAAATCTTAGAATTGTCTTTGAAGTTTGAAGAAAAGTGAGGAAAAATAGATTTACTATGAGAATCCAAAATGAAGAAAACCAGGTTTAGATCACGGGGTGTTTGCTCCTCAAGCTGAATTCAATCTACATAATCAATTTAAGATTTTGACCAGTACACAGGTGATTTATTTTTTATGGAAGAATCAGAGTAATAAAGTTGCTTAAATCTTTTATGCTTGAGTCTAATAAAGAGAAAATAAATACATTTCAATGTAACTAGTCAAATTGGTAGAATTCTTGAATACAGTATAAAATAATGTATTTCTTTTCATTTTAGCTGCTTAAACCACACTGAGTTCAGTAGTGAAGTTGCTTAAGATTTTAAGATTTAGTCAAATTTGACTACAACTGCTTATTTAACAAAAAAAAAAACAAACAAAAAAAAAAAACAGATTATATATATGTACTTGTGAGAAAAGGTCTTCTATGTATCTTGTTTATAAATTACTGAAATCTGAAAACTGTTGCCACAGAGGCTACAGTAACAAACTGGGTCATTTCATAAGCAAAGAATTTCTTTTTTTTTAGTTCAAAGTCAATGATTTTTTATGCATCTCAACAGATGTCCTCACATTGCAAATGCAGTGCAGTAAGCAAAATAAGATGCAAAGTTCTTTGGCATATAGTATATTTTTCAGATCTATCACTATTTAGATTATCACTTGCTGCAAATCATTAAACATTCCTTGTCAGGTTAGACATTTCAACAAGTTTAAAATATCAAAAGCATCCAAAGAATTCATCAAATCAAAACTAAAACCATTATTTTATGAAATATAGAAATTTCACCCCAAACAAGGTAATAAAGTCACTAAGACTCAAGAGGTTACTCAGAGTGAAAGAATATAAGAAAAAAGCATTATTAAGGAGAGAGAACAGCAAAAAGATAGGATTCAACAAGTCAGATGACAATTGATGTTGCATTTAAATTTACCTGAAAGGTAGTAAAAGTTGTAAAAAGGTAATACAAAGTAACAAATCCAAGATGTATATTTTGATGGATAAATGATAGTATGATATTACATGAATAAAAGATTTTGTTCAAGACTAATGCTGGAAACTTTTTCATTAACCTAGGAGATTTCTTACCTGAGAGTTTTCAGCAAATAAGCTCACTGGACGACTGTTGATCTCAGTGAATGTCCAATGAGTGTACTTATCTTTGGACTTATTCCCTGGATTTGACTGCATACCTCGTCTTCCTGCTAAACCATGTGGATCAACATACAACACCTTAAATGAATAAAGATAAAAACACAAATAAAATGGTTCTTTTAAAATAAAACAAAAATATACAAATCATAATCTAATACTGTATTCAAATTTCTTAGATAAAACATTTGTCAGTTACTAATTTTTTACCCTTATCTCCATTGCTTTTCATTACAACAACCAGATCATAATTTTACAATCTTTAAGTATGCTTCCAAAATAAAGAATAAGCCTCCAGTGATATCTTAATATACATTCTTTATTCTTGGAAACATTCCTTTTATAAGATATTGCCTTCAATCACGGCTTCCAGACAATTTTGGAATCTCCTGTTTCTCTTCTAGACAGTCTCTTTGATTAAGTTGGTGGTTGCTTCCATAAGCTTTGTCTTCAGTTCATCTTTGGTGTTATAAGGAGATTTATTTATACTGTGCCCCAAACGTAATAATCAAGGGGGTTACAGTCTGGGGAGTTACGTAGCCAGATGTAAGAGGTAATGTGGTTACAGAAATTATCTGACAGCCATGACTGAGTTCTTCTGCTTGTGTGGCATATGCAGAGTCCTGCTGCCAGACATAGGGTCTTCCAGCATCCACCCTCTTGACCCAGGTCAATACTACTTCCTCAAGGCACGATGTCGAATCTGAGGCCCTGTGGGAAGATGAATGGAGGTATAACCTCACTTACTAGTGATTACTCCAAACTATGATGTTGACTGGATATATCCAACTCTTTCCAAATCCTCTGTCCTGACCTCAGATTGGCACCCAAACACTCTAATATTCATATTGAAGATTCCAGTACTGCATGCCAAGCAGTACTGCATGCTATTTCCAAATTTTTGGTAGAGTGAATTGCATCATGGTGCACTTTTTCTCACAGATGGTGCCCAACTAACCCTACTATACTGTGCAGACAACAAAATTAAAAACGAAATATGAAATTGAAAATATAATTTACCCATTGCACCTGTATGTTTATAATTTTAGTTCTATAACTATAGCAAAGATTGTGTTAAAAAGAAAAATAAAGATGAACTAGGATATTCCTGGAAGATAATACATTCAAGGTGAGCAGTCTTTGTAATTAAAGTGCTCAATATCAAAAGAGCAACAAATAAACAAACATTCAAATCCTTAAATATTTAGAGAATTTAAATATGTCTAACATCAAATATACTATAAATAGTTAGAACCCTTCAATATATCAACAATTTTCTTCTTTTTCTCTTACTTATATTGTTCCTATCAATAACAGAAAAACTTTAATATATACAACATAAATTACCAAACAATTTCAAATTAAATTACATCATACAATAACATCTAAGTAAGAACAAGTTTAAAACAAGTTTAAGTCAAAAATTAATATTGTTTTAGGAAAAATTAAGTAATGTCTTTCACAAAAAATAAAATTTCTGTAAAGAAATTTAATTTTATTATCAAACCTCTTGATGAGCAGATCATTTTATGAAGCTCAGGGTAGTGGCAGATAAATGAACATGTAATTCTTTGCTAATTTTAAGGTTTGAATATTACAGAGTGGCTTTAAAATAAAAATATTTCCAAACTTTCTCATTATCAAAGTTAATCACATCAAGTTCAAACTTCACTTAAAACACAAAGAGATAAGTGTTTTTTTGTTCTTTCACTCATCTGTATCCTGCTTTTGCTTTCACTTACTTCGCCAGTTTTTGGATCTTTTTGTATTCCAAGTGATTCACCCTCAACAGATCTCTTTATCATGTAAACTTGTGCTTTAGGAACTCGTTTCAGTTGCAGTTCAAATTGATTAGACTTTTTTATTAGAGACTTCAGCCAGGATACAGAGTCCACTGTGACTTTGTTGAGAGATACAAGTTCATCACCAATGTGCAGGTTATGGTAAAGGTTAGGGCATTCTTTCTGGTTCCAACCAGCAATCCTGTCAATTAAAATTACATAATCACAGAGTAAAGAAAAAGAAAAAAAATAATTTTAAAAATGTTGATCAAAATGTTGCACATGCAAAATAAATGACATTTGTTAAAATGTGTAAAAATTAGGATACAGAATATTCTGAGGTGAAGTTGTATTATAATCAGTCAGTTAAGTGCCATACATGATACTGACTGGGCAGAAGATTTTCCTGCAGTAGGTTGCCAACCAAAGCTATAGAACCCAATCTGTCCTGTTATTTGACCCATAGTTGGAGGGAAGAGATGGATTAATACCTTTCCCCAAGGGTATTTGTGCAAAAGTAAATGCGATGAACTTGACTGGAATTCGAACTCTGCTCTCAGAAAAATATTGTTTAATAAGCTAATTATAGTGAGTATTTGTTCTTCAAACATTCCATATAACAGGGTGATTGAAAAGTAAATCCTTGTTTTATGTAAGAGTGGACAGCCAGGAGTCCTGATTTAACACCCTGTGACTTTGTCTTTGGGCTTGGTTATGGGGAGCAAACCAAGACATTGGAAGAACTTGAAGGGCCAATAAAATAACTTATGTCTTCCATACCACAAGAGTTTCTGATGAAATCAGTTAACACGACTCCTGAGCAGCTTGAGAAGGTAGCGAAATCTGGTGCCCATATCAAATTTTAAATAAAACCTGATGCTAAACACTTTCCTCTCATATCCATTTTCTGTAAAAATTATTGTTAATAAATTATAAGTATTTTAAAACAGAGGGTTAATTTTCAATCACCCTGTATATAAGGATGTGAGCTAAAGTCAAATCAACAAAACTGGTATTAGATTGAAACAATTTAAAAAATGGTAAGTTACAAATTGTTACGTTACCCAACAAATCAGAAAAAAATCAGTTTAATTGTAAACATCAAATAAGAATAAATCTTAATTGCAAAATTCCCATATTCTCACTTAACAAATTCAGTAATAAATACAAGACAATAATTTATATCCCACTTAACTTAAGGATTAGGTATCATTTGTTACATTTTATAGTAATGAATAAATAAAAAAAATCTGATTTTTAAGTTTATTAAAAAGCTTTTTTTAAAGTATTTAAAATAGAGCACATTTATATTTATTAAAATAGTATATAGAATCCAGACAATGTTTTTAAGAAATTTGACAAATGGGAAACATTTCAATGAAAATAGTTTTGATTGAAGATAAATTTGATTATGCATTTTGCCATTCTAGGCTTCATCAGATCCATAAAGGAAAAAAAAGAAATGTGTATGTTTATTTAGGTATTTTAGTACTTTTTCCCGAAGCTAACATTTCTTGTGATTAAAGAAGAAAAAAAAAATGAGTAACTTTTTAAAAAACTTTAATATTTATTCAGTATCTTTTCCTTGTAATTCTTAGTTCATGTCAAAAATATATTTTTCCCAACTTTTTCAAGGAAACAAATAGACAAATTATATATATCTCCAAGTATAGGGTAGGTATAGATGGAATAAAATTGCATATCCCAAAAAACACTATTCTTAAAAATTTACTCAATACAAAGTTTAAGTTTAATAAATCATTAGATTTAGATTATAGTAAAACTAGCAGTATAGCCCAGTTTTGCACGGGTATAATGAAAGCTTTAAAACTAATCCATGGTCCTGGAGTTCAGACTCAGCCTAAAGAATATTTGTGTGAAGTTTGGTGAGAATCGGATAAAAATTGTGGATTTGTATAAAGGATATACAGACACACACAAACATTTTGCCTATATATATTTTTTGCACTATTGTAAAAACTGCAACCTTGAAACTTCTGAATATCATTTCTTATGTCTTTGTCTATGAGTGTATCAAATTTGATTAAAATCGGACCACTCCTTCTATAACCTAATTTTTTTGATTATCGATATTTATCGGGGGGGGGGGGGGTTACCTCGACACAAAACATAGCTAAGAACACTCGCAGACACTTATAGTACAACTGTGTAAATTTTCAAGAAAATCAGTTCAGCCGTTTTGGAGTCTATCAGTAACAGACACACACAAAGTTCCATTTATAAATAAGTTTAGATTAGATTATTTAGATATGAAATGAGGAAAAGAGATAGATGCACACATATCCAAATATATTGATATCCACATATGGACAAATAGACAAGTATATACACATACAAACATATACTGGTATACATACTCATGTACAGATAAATACACACACACAGATAAATATACACACACACACACACACACACACAGACAAATATACTACTACACACAGATAAATATACACACACACAAAGATAAATATACACACACACAGATAAATATATATACACACACACAGATAAATATATATATACACACACAGATAAATATATATATACACACACAGATAAATATATATATACACACACAGATAAATATATATATACACACACACAGATAAATATATATATACACACACACAGATAAATATATATATACACACACACAGGATAAATATATATATACACACACACAGATAAATATATATACACACACACACAGATAAATATATATACACAGATAAATATATATACACAGATAAATATACACACACAGATAAATATACACACACAAATTTTTAAATTTGTTTTTATTGACATGTCAATTTATCTGTTAAATTTTAGAGCCAGGTTTGGAAAATGTCTGTAAAGGCTACAATATTGGATACATGTAAGAACAAATTCATAAGATGAAATGGGCCTGATATAAAAAAGGTCAAAACAGACAGTCATATTCCAGTGTATGAACAAATAAACATAATAGAATATATATATATATGTATGCAAATACACAACAAACAAACGAAAAATGCTGACGCGACTAAAAGCACCACAAAACATCATATACAGAATAAAACCACATACATGAATCTACTTATATACAATATAACCCTGGGGGCCCACTTGATGGTTATGTTTAGAGGTAGCGTATATAGATAGGAGGAGAAGATAACGGTTGACTCTAGAGTTGAACAGGTCAAGATTGTAGTAATCGGCAAAACATCCTCTTGGGAGTCTGTTCCATAGGGTAGTTGTTTGCAGAAAGAAGCTGTTTGAGTGGAACTTACTTCTGGCTGATGGAATACGAGAGTTTGGGTGGTTTGCTAATATGGCATGGCAGGTCCTAGACTTGGTGGGACCAGGAGATGCAGCCTGTCCAAGGCCAGGGAGAGAGAGAGTGAGAGAGTGAGAGGTTGGAGTGTGGAAAATAATTCTTCTCCAAGAACTGAGAGAGACTTTTGAACTCTATCACAACTATAAAGTCAGGTTTGGGCAGCTCCTGCCCAAATATGGCAGCAATACTCCATTTTTAGCCCAGTCTGGCTCATATCAAGTTAGAGGATAGCATGAGGAGTCAGGTACTAAATGAAGCTGTACAGGGAGCCAATCATTTTACCTGCATCTTTAGCAATAGATTGTATGTATGAATTCCACTTTAAGTAGAGTGTGAGTCTGAGGCTCAATATCCTCTCTAGGCACTGGTCACCCGTTGATTGTAACTGGTAGAAATTTGGGGTCTGATTGGCAGTGATGGAATGTAACCAGTTTGGTTTTAGAATCATTGAATGTAACCAGCCAGCTTTTTCTCCAGTTTTTTTCTCTTTATTATTATTATATTATTTTTTTATAGTTAGTGTTAGATCAGAAGAGAGGTCAGCTGCTAATCTCTGATCATCAAGACTTTTGGAAGTCTGACCATAAATCATTGGCATAGATATTTACAAATGATTGGAGTATATTGTTAGGGAGATCATTTATGTAGATTAGAAAAACAATTGATCCAAGAAGTGACCTCTGGGGAACGCTTGCATTGATTACCAGGGCCTCAGTAGAATGGTCATTAATAACTACCTTCAGGGATCTACCTAATAGGAAGGATTTTATAATAGAGAAAAACCTTCCAGTGATTCCATAGCTGAAGAGCTTGTGTAGCAAACCTTTGTGCCACATCCTGTTGAAGGCCTTCAAGTTTTCTAATTCTATGGTCTTTGTGGTATGTGATTTGTCAAGGGCTCCACTAATTATGTGTGTAATGGTAGTTAGGATATCAACAGTAGATCAGACTGATTGAAACCCATTCTGTTTGAAGCACATGAAGGTGTTCTTATCCAGGTGCTTGACAACCTTCTTGTTGATAATGGCCTTAAAAATTTTACTGATGATATTGAGGAGACTAATAGGTTTGTACTGGAAGAGGAGGATTAATTGCCCACATTCTTGAAGACCAGACATATGCCTGCCACCTTCCCCATACTTGGGAAATATTTCTCTTTCAAGCAGCATTTAAATAGAGGATAATCCTGGGTTGATATTCTTAAGGATAACCACTGGAATTTTACAGTGGCTCCTTTGGTGTTTAAAGCTTTTGATAAGCCTAGAGACTTCTTTTACTGAAATGAGTAGATTACTGAGATTGTACTCACTGGGACATGGGAAGTTGGGAGATGGTGGCCTTTGTCATCTAACATTGAGTTCAAGGAAAACATCAAAGCAAAGAGCTAAGAAGGATATGACCTCGGGGCCATTTATAATAGTGGGCTCAGCTGCTTTGCTTCTGTTAATTTGGTTGGTGATGCTTCATTTTACATATCTCTCAGTCTTTCATTCTATATTGTTATAAAGTATCTATTTTTGCTTGTCACAATTTGTTTTAAAAACAGAACATTTAATTCTGATCCAGTAGTTTTTTTTCTTCTCCTGTGGAAGTCACATATCAAAGCGACTAACATAATCAAACTGGTGTAAATGATTTTCAATGCTTGATTATGATATTTTCAGCATGTTAGCAACCTTCCCATTTCATTATGATATTGATTATTCTTACAATCTTGATTACTATCAACCTCAAAATGGTTCAGAATAAATTACTTCAGAAGCAATCTCTACTTTTGATATATTTACAGTACCATTTCTATAACTGTGCAAATCTTTTCAGCATGTCAATCACATTTTTACCTTTTTCTTAAAATAAAAAGGCCAAGCAAATAGGCCATAAATATTGCTTTTCTTTCCTGCATTACACAATTTTTTATTATTATATTATTTTCCTTTATATTTTCAAGCTGCATTACACAAAAGATCTTAATGTAATAATGAAAAATAATTAAGCAAATTATTGTGTTTTTATTCTAATAATTTTATGTTCCTCCACAGTTCAGATGTTTTGAGTTTGAATCTTACTGGAAGTAGGATTTATCTCTTTTAGGCATTGAATAGATTATTCATATATTTACTTGAGTTCAAATCAAGTTTTGGTTGCATTGAAATAGAATGGTATCATTATTTAGTGTTTTGATCATACACAATATATATATGTGTGTGTGTGTGTGTGTGTGCTGCCAAAGATTCACTAAAAAATGAGCATACATGATAAATAAAATGGCCCAAATTTAATAAAAACAAAGTTTTATCTACAAAATCTGTGTGTTATTAAATCAGTTAAACTTCCTCAGATAAAGTATTAGAAAAGTATGTTTAATTTTTGAAAGATTTTAATAAAGAGAATTATGTTGTGTCAATGAATTTGTGAATAGATGATTTTAGCAATTTTACAGATAATTAAAAAAGTCAATCAATTTAAATTTGGTTCAAAATAGAGCAAAGTATTGTGCTTATAAGAAACATTAAAGTTAATTGATTAGCTTGAAATTAAAACCAAAAACTGCCAAGAATCTTTTTAATTTTTAAAATGCATTTTAAACTTTAAGAGTGTTGCTTTCTTTAATTTATATATATATATATATATATATATATTTGAATTTATACTGTATTTTTTAATTTTTCCTAATTTTATATTCCTCCACAGCTCAGTACAAATTATGATGCAAGAGAAACTAAATTTTTGAACCAAAATTTATAAGGTTCTAAAAATGATAAAAATATATAATTCAATAATGAAAAAATCCTTTGGTCTTTTTCCTTTTAACAATAAAATTTATTTTTTAAGTTTTTATGTATGCTCATTTTTTAGCAAAAAAAAAAAAAAAAAAAAAAAAAAATCTGAAGATATCTCTTTCTCTCTCATTATATATATATATATATATATATATATATATATATAATATAAATATATGAGAGAGAGAGAGCAAGAATTAATTTAAAAATTCTGTTGTCTATTTTTTTTATTTAATGATAATGATGATGCCACCTTTAATATATTTTTGCAAAGTAGTTTTAATTTTATGCTTCCATTACCACAATCTTAAGGGGTCTTTTAAGGGGTTAATATTGTTGAAAAAAAAAAAAAAAAAAAATTAAAAAGTTTAAAGTTTTGAACACAAATATTTAGCTGACTGGACCAATTGAGGATGATCTCCTAGACACAAACATTAAAAATGAAAAATATCTAATATTTGGCAAAGATCTGAATTCTAATTAAATATGGAGCACTACAGATAGAAATTATATTTTATACAGATAAATAATTTTAAAATATATATTTTTGTGAAGAAAATAAAAGATTTTATCACATATGCACACTATATTTCTGTATCATGAATTCATGAATTTTTGTTCAAAAGTAATTTGTTTTAGTTTTTAAAAAAGGTCAACCTCTAAACCAAACATTTGATTTTACCATATATGCAATAAGGGCAAAAAAATACTTCTGTAAAATTTGAGAACATTTTTAAATCCTTCTTCATTATTTTTTAACAAAAGTTCATTGAATTATGATACAAAAATCAATTATTTTACAAAAACCCTAATGAAAACACATACTCTCATAGCATTAATTCCTATTTTCAAGGGCTGTAAAAGTAAATAAAAAGTTGCTTAAAGCACATGAGTGAATTAATTTTGCTTCTCGCAGTAAAAAAAAATGTCTACAAAAGTATTTATGTTCAAATTTTTTAATACAAGAAACTGTATTATCAAGATGGAAGACAAATTTATCACTGAATATATTAACTAATTTTTTTTATGAAACAATCATTTATAAGTAGATACAAGTAGTGTGTTGAATATCTAGATATAGAAAAGTAGTTAATATAGCTATGCTTTTACACTTACTATTTATCATAGTACAAGATATTAACTTGAAAATTGTTCATTCTGTCAATTTCTAAAGAGAATAAAAAAATTTAAAGTAGGTGCAATAATGTCATACCACCAATTTTCCAGCAACTGATGTTCCAACACCTCTTAATACGGAAAAAATTATGAAGTCTTTGAATTTCACACAATTGCCAGATTAATTCACTGGCATTGTATTTAGTTATAGTTTAATATAAGTTTTTAATGGTTAATAATGCTAGAGAGATATGTGAAATGCATAATTAGTGAGTTAGAAGTCTATTATTGAAATGTGATTTCTGTTGGTCTGGCAAAATGGATAATCTGGTTCAATTCTGGAACTGGGCTTGCCAGAAAATTACTTGTGGACTCATATCATGGAAAACAAACTGTTCATTTAGCAACAGAATGTAGGTTATTTGTTTAGATCACACTCATTCAAACTTACCATTAAGACAAGAAATAGTTGTGTCATCAGTATAGATACCGAGTTGAGAACTTATGCCATCAGGAAGAACATTGACAAAAATTAGGAACAATGTAAGTCTAAAGATAGAACTCCAGAGGATGCCCACATTAATGCAAATAGATCTAGAAGATTGGCTGATCAAGATGACTTTCATTTTACAATTTGATAAGAAAGATTGAATCTGTTCAAAAATTAATCCAGAAATATAATTTTTCAACTTGTTAAGATGCCTTTGGGATATTCAAAGTAACAACCTGATTTTCATCATTCTTATTTAAAACTTGATAGACTCTTTCAGCAATAATCATTAATACATCAGCAGTTGACCTAAAGCAAAAGCCATATTGCTTATCTGAAAGAAGATCCTGTGATGTGAGATACTTAACCAAGTCAAAGTTGATTAGAGCCTCTAGTACTTTGCCAAAAAATGATAGAAGGCTAACAGGCCCATAGTTAAAAGGATCAGATGGGTTCTTAAAGACTGACACTATAGAAGAGGATTTTCAACAAGCAAGAAAGCAAGAAGCAGCAAAACATTTATTGTAGAGTTTAAAGAGAATAGAAGCCAGTTCAGGAGCATATTTTTTAAGGACCATTGCAGGGATACCATCAGGTATCACATGCTTTGAAGGGTTATGTCTAGAGGAATTTCAACAGTAAATGAAAAAATTAATAGAAAAAAAAAAAAAAAAAAAAAAAAGCAAAAGAAAAATGTTAAGAATCAAATTTTAAACATTAAATTAAAACTTTAGCTAGAAAGAGTAATCAAACACCACAAACCTCTGCCAAGGTGATACTGACATTATCTCAGCAATTAGCAAGAGATGATTATTAAAATGAGAAATTAACTGCAATGAACATGACTGTTATCAAGAATGAAAATACAAAAAAAATGAACTCGACCACTCTCAAAATTAAATGCACACTTAAAACAAAACAGAGGAAGTAATTCAATATTTAAAGTGATCTAAGGGAAGTAAATCAGTATTTGGCATTTGAAAAAGAAAAAAAAATTAGCAATAAAACTGGAAAAATAACCCTGAAACTTCATCCAATACCAGATCAAACCCAAAATCTAATCAGTACATGCCAATTATGAGGCCAATCATCCCAGTAACTTTCATCCAAATCCATTCAGCAGGTCTTGGAATATCTTGTCCATGGACAAACAGACAAATGCAACCAAATACAATCCCTCCACCTTAAAGTAGCGTTAAAAATAGAATAAAGATGAAGTCCTGGAAGCAATCCTAATCAAGATTAAGACTCGACTAGAAAATGAAAATAAGAAACAAAGTATTAATCATGGTGCTTACCATATCTTTTTGCCATGTTCCACAAAAGCAATGTTGTACATCTCATTGCGTGAAAGGCAAATGTTCAGTCCTTTAGTCTTTTGCATTTCCTCCATTAACTGCTCCACTTGGCTTCTTCGGAGTTCACAGCTGCCATTTGTGACAGCTTGATCTGAAGATTGCCTAAAAATTGAATCGAAATCAGGTTTTGGATGCTCATTTCTGCGGTATGCTGAAAAACTGTGAGGTCGTGGGGGAACTACTGGGGGACGGTCCGTGCGCATTGGTATTCGAGGTGGAGGCAATGGTGGAGTTTCATCTATTTCATCCTCATGTTGTTGCTTCTGCTGTTGTGTGTGTTGCTGGTGGGATTGTTGCTGGTTACTAGGATTACTACTTGTTGATTTCTTCTCTTCTTCCTTTGTTCTACTGTTTTCATCAACAAAGTGATTTGAATTCACTTCACTTGCTTCCTGCAAGTTGGATTCATCTTTATTCTGGGGTTGTTTTGATAGTGCATTATTTATTGTCATTGATTTGGAAAGAATTAAGTATGGAGCTTTGTAATCTTCTTCAAGGGGGGGTCTTGCTATATCACTGCTTGACACTGACAATCTTATTCCTGATGATCTAGAGAGATGTGGCGTTGCATACAGACTGCTTGGTGAAGACAATGGTGGTACTGGTTCTATTGGTAGTTCTGGCTGATTGATAAATCCCGGTAGTTCAGGCAAAGAGTCTATTTCCAGCTTTTCGTTTGATGAAACTCTTTTCAAACATGCAGGTAATAGGGGCAGGGAATCTAGTTCATCTGGAGGGCCCGATGGAACAAAATCATCCTTGAAAGGGGGAGGGTATGAAGGAATGAATTCACTGGAATCTGAAATGGATGAGGAAGAGGAAGAAGTCACCACAGAGGATACTGCTTGAATGTTTTCATCAGAGAGTTCATTTTTGCACAAGTCTTCTTTCTGCTGAGAGAGGATCGACATGTTAACATTTGAAGTTTCATGAGTTCTCTGAATGACATACTTTTGCAAGTCGCAAACTCTGGAGCTCCCCTTTGTTGATGAAGAAGAAGAGGAAATGGATGAAAGTAAGTTAGGGTCATTTTCTGAACCTGGAATCAAAGTAAGGCCATCACATGTGTAGCCATATGTATCATCGCCATCAGGGGATACACTGTCAACTAGTCTTTGAGACCTTTTCAAACTCAATTCATGCAATGATGACCAATAATTGGCTGAGGTATCATTAGAATATTTGGTCTCAGGACTTTCTTTGTTTGGAGTGTAAGACTGGGTTATCTGTGAAGGGTTGTGGTATACATCAAATTTGCTGGGTTGAGTATATATTGGGGACTTTAACTCCTCAGGAATGTCAGTTGGCTGATGGCTTGATAAATCCAGATTTAAATTATGGCTGGAATATCCACTAGTATGAGCAGAAGGTTGTTTTTTACGAAGGGGAAGAGGTGGTAACGATCTGTTAGTTGAATCTTGACATGGAGGTGAAGACGTAGACACACAGTTGCTAGTTGAAGCTGTTGCTGGATCCTCTTCATTAGGTTGTTCTGTGGAGCGTAGTGGTGGAGGCAGCTGAGGAGGTAGTGGTGGTGGTAACTGTGGTGGTGGTGGAAGAACCTGTGGGGGTGGAGGTGGTAATTGAGGAGGTGGTGAAGGAGGCTGTGATGTCCCTGAATAAGTCCCTGGGAATGAAAACGTGGAAGATCCTTCTGATATGTATGGAGATGATGTTGTTTTAGGTGTAGTCTCTTCTTTAGATTTAGGAGATGGCAATGGATCCATTACATAAATGTGTTCATCTATTTTACTCTGGAAAAGACAGATGCACATATTCATTAACTCAGGATTTTACATATATAAAAAAAATTATTTTGCAAGATTCACATTTTCATACATAAAATACACATCTGGTAATAAAACATTTATTTGAGAGCAACCAATTAATTCATTAGTTGGTTTTACTTAATGTAGAGAGAAACATTAAATGGAAATGCCAAAAAAAAAAAAAAAAAAAAAGGATGTGCTTTATGGTGCAGTGGATATTGGCTCAGAATGAGAAATCAGTGCTGAATTCGAATTCCAGTTGAATTTGTTGCATTTACTTATGCACAAATACCTTGGGAAAGGTATTAATCTATTTCTTCTCCGTCCAGTTATCAGTTAAATAGCAGGGCAGATTGAGTTCTATAGCCTTGGTGTGCAACCAGTCTATCTTGCCCAAATGATTTACATAGGATCAACACCCCTACCTTTTCTTTTTTTTTTTTTTTAATCATTTCACTCCAAGCAAGGCAGAAATTCCACTCACACGCAGGGGGTTACATAAGGAGGTGAGTGATGAGAAAGAGGAACAAGTTACAGGGGAGTCAGAGAATGAGTAAGAGAAAGATGAGAATACAGAAGAGAACTGCATGTGAGTAGAGTCAAGGAGATAAGAGATGGCAATTGTCCTTTGCATTTAAATTCTTAGAGATTGTAGTTTTCAGGGAAGCAAGATTACGAAAGGGAATTCCACACGCGAGAAGTTCAAGTAAAGCTGCTAGAGTAGAAATTATGGTTGCATTTGATTGGTTTCACTGTAAAATAGTGGGACCTAGTCGATAGTCTAGTAGCTCGAGTAAATTCATGCAGAGGAGCACCAGGGAGCTAAGCTCGTCAGAGCAGAAGCCATAAAAGTATTTGTAGAAGAAATGGAGAGAAGCCACGTTACAACAGTGAGAAAGTGACTGGAGTTGAGCTACTAGGTCGGGATCAATTACATTACGGATTCTTTGTTGAATTTTGTCAAGAATCCCGAGATGAATCACAGGGGCACCCGACTAGATGTGACAGCAGTACTCAATGCATGGGCGGATGGTAGATTTAAGCAAGAAAAACTTTCTAGCCCTAGAAAGGGAACCAAACCTTCCGAGCAGCAGATTTAGCTATGAATTCGATATAGTCATTCCACTGAGGTCAGCTGATAGATTTAGAAGGTGCAGAGCTTTGCTTTCAGGAAGACTAGCCTAATCCATTCTGATGGTGGGTAGAAGCGGTTGTCTATGGTGGTTAAATAATAGCAGCTTCATTTTGGAAGCATTAAAATTTCTGAGCCATTTCTTACCCCAGTCCACCACAGGTTGGAGGTCCTTTTCAAGCTCAGCAGCTAAATTTGCTTTGTTAGCATCAGCTGATTTCTTATCGAGGCAGAAGTAAATTGTTGTGCCATCAGCATAAATACCTACTTGGGATCTGATTACATCAGGGAGATCATTGATGAAGATCAGAAAAACCATAGGACCTAGAATAGAGCCTTGAGGGACACTCGTGTTCGTATGATAGTATCTGGAAGTATGCCCATTCAATACTACCTTCATTATGTGATTTGAAAGGAAAGACTAGATTAGGTCAAACAATTGTCCATAGCCATGTAGCTTGTGTAGAAGGCCTGTATGCTAAACTCTGTCAAAAGCTTTGGAGATATCTAGTTAATCTAATCTACCTGTAAAAATGTTAACTTCATTGATGGTGAGGGGTCGTTGGTGGCCTATGCTCCACTAGAAGTGATGGGGTTTAGGTTAGGGGCTAAAAAAACTAGACAGTAGTACATAGGATGGTTTCACTTTCCCCATTTGTAGAAATGAACACAAGTTAATAACTTATGTATGATGTAATAGGTAAGGAAGTAGTGTAATTATGGCAGCCATAGACCATCGACAGAATTTACCACTGGTAAATTGGCCAGTATCTCTGAAGTAGCAACTATTTTCTTTGGCAAATGTTACTGGTGTGGGTTACCCTACTTGACTGTGCCAAAACAAAGGCTAAGGGGTGCTCTTTAAACATAAATAGGCAATGGTATTCTAACTCATCCTCTTTTTTTTTCTTTAGCTCTGGCTTTCAGATGCAGCCATACATAGACAGGAACTCTGCTGACAAGGCACATTTGCTTCTTTGTTCCTTCTTTGACTTTTGTACTCTCTTCCATACATGTCTATCACCCGGTTCACACTCCACCCACATCTATTGAACAGGTGAAGAGGCTCATCCCTTGTTCCCTGTTTAGGATGTGGTTTCCGGCTTTCTCTTTTCCAATCTTTTTACTCTTAAGTAGCCCCCTACGCATCAGTGGCGTTACTGCCTTGCTTGAGGTGATATGATTAAAAAAATAAAAAAAAAATGTACACAAACACTTATAACTAGTTTTAATGTTTTTTCCTTTAGTTAAAATTGTGTATATGTGTAATTCCTTTTGTCAATACAGGTATTGTCATTTGTTTTATATTTATTGTTTTGTTTCTCATTTTTACCTGAACGTACATTGAGTTCATCAATATTGTTTGTGGGATGTTAAAAGAGCTCATAAATATTTATTATCCAAAGTGTTGATCTCCACAACATAATGGTGATAAATATTTACTTAAACATACTAGTATCCTGCAACACACGGTTATACCAGACATCAATTGCATATGAAAATTGTTAGTACTCACAGGTGATGCAGGAATGGAATTGTTGCCAACTGACAAGGATGGTAACCACCGTAAAACAAAACAAAACATTGCATCAAATAATATCCAGAGTCACCAGTCAATGAATTCTATAGTGTAATAATCAACCAACAAGGATATTGTCATTGATACCACAGCATTTCACATAAGTCAGTAAACACTGTTGTCTGGTCAGATAAGTTATATTTTCAGCTCTTTCCAATAGACAGTAAAGTTCATATGTAGATAAGACTGGATAACATTATTCATCCAGGCTTTCATAAGGTGTTGTGCAAGCTGATGAATTCAGTAATGACATGCAGTGTATTCTCTGGAGTCATTCTTGATGTGTGACATGCACAGATCTTGTTGACTACTTACACTCTTTCGTACTAGCCATCTTTCCCAGTTTTTTTTTTTTTCAGTAAAATGAAGTAATTGTGTGCAGGTGACAAAACTGATTTCAAGAACACTCAGCTGACTTAGAAGTATTCTATTGGCTCTTGGACCACACCCAAAAAACACAACTCATTTATGGAGAACCCTGGAAAATGTCTGGATAGATGTACCCATGCAACATTTCAAGCACCTTGTATATTATATGATGTAACATAGGTACCATTATTCAAGCAAAGGAATGTGCATTTTAAACAAATTTGGTTAATTTCTTTTTCACATTCATAATCTTCTTAAGCTTAAGGCCATATCACATGAAAACAATGGTTTGCATATGATCATCAAGTTAAGCAATGTCAGTACTTAGATGAGTTACCACTCGAAAATACCAGCTGCTGTGAGCTTGGATGTACTGGTGTAATAGATAAGGGCTCAGTATGGTTAATCAGCTGAGTTCCAATTCTCATTGGGTTAATTTTATTCACTTTCACACCTTGAAAACAAAGAAAAGAAAAAGGACTTTTGAACACTTTTGAAGTACTAATGTCCATGCTTTTTGGAATTATTCTCCACTTATCTACACATTTGTAAAGTTAATGGTTTACAAAATGGTCAGTCTTGGTACTAATTGTAATATCAGTTTAACAACACCAATGTTAATAAAGTATTTTTTATCATCTACTGGGAGAATTGATGTGATTGAATTGTTACTTTATTTGAAATGTTAGTTCGAGATGTTAAAGAGATGTTAATGTTATGATATGTTAAATTACTAATTAATTTCCTCTTCAAGAATATTTATTTGATCATTTCAAAAGAACAAGGAATTAACACTCCAGCACTGACGGACTGACTTATCTGCTGCTTCAACTGTCACTGTATCTAGTTGGTCTCTTTTTATACTTCTATCGTTTAAAGTTAATATACTTTGTGGCTTGCAGTTTAATTCATCATGTGTACAACTGATCTTTTCAACATAATATCATGACCATAAATGATTACGATGTAGTGCTGAATATATTTCACTATTCTGTATATGTTCTACCATTCTCTTATTGCATTCCTAACATTCTTGAAAAATAAAACTTTCCACTGCTTGCTTCTGACATTCCTTCAAGATTTCCTGTCAGCATTTTTAAAAATTCCTGAAAACTTTCATAAAATAACAATTTTCAATAGAATGGAAATGTTTTTTGCTTTTTTTTTACATATAAGTAACCATGGTTATAAAAAAACTAACTCAGCAATGAAAAAAAAAGTATAGATTACACTGGTCTACAACAGGAAAGATTAAAAAACAAAAGCCAATCTTAGCTAATTTTGGGGCACTGGAAATAAGAATAATATCCCAAATTGTTGATTAGTTCTATATTTAAAGATAAAGTAGTAGTGTTATATGAATATTTCATCAAAATTGTTGCTTTTGCCAGATTAATCATTATTCACCTAATAACCTTATTATATATAATTATTCGTCTTTCCACACATTGAACTGTGAAAAATGTCTCATGAATGTGTGAGCAAAGCCAATAACTGTGTGTAGCAAAGTGACTTTTGCAGCTCAAAAGTGAACTATAACAGCTATTGTGAGAAGAGCTTATTATATTTTGGATGCAAAATGAGAGAACAAGGTAAGTGGACACTACATATATATACTGTAATACTGTACAAAACTGTACAAATTTCAGTCAATAGCTAACCAGGAAGAAAAAAAATATATGTCCTTTGCTATATTTGCATGGTGTTTCCTATTGTGAAGTAACTGTCAAAAAAAAGGGGGGGGACAGTAATATACACACATTCCATCAACTTTGCATCCTGTCTCTCTCATAATGAAGAATATCAGTCTTAGAAGCACCAGGATTATATGAAAATGAGTCATATAATGGCAAAAACAATGAAACCTCAAAGTCTGAACCATCAACTTTATATGACCAAGATTAGTGTGCAACATCTGTCTCTGAACCACACTTCATAGCTCAAAGTGACCTGAAGGACTTAGAGATTTGGAATTTCCTAAATATAAATGCAGAACTCTTAGATTCTAGGTTACAGCAGTGGAATCTATTAGCTGGTGATATACAGATATCCTATTTCCATGATCATTACAAAGATCTAGTCACATTCTTCCTTATGGAAGGTGATTTGGTGTACTGCAATAATATCAGTGGCCTTATACAATCATTTAACATCAGTTACATTCCAGAGAAATAGAGACAAGTTCATTGATTTCTCAAAGATTAGTCTTAAAACTGTCTTGTTATACAATGGTAATGTTTAATATTCAATCTCAGTTGGTCATACAGTCCACATGACAATATGAAACAACTACTGAGATGCATCAAGTATGATCAACATAACTATTAACTTTGTGGAGATTTGCTAAGACTGGAAGATTAATATACCAAATACTGTGAATGGGACAGCTAAGACAGAGGTTCTCATCACATCAAAAGAAACTGGCTATTATGACAATTACTGGAACCTGGAAGGAAAAAATGTTCAGTATCCCTCACTAGTTGAGTCAAAGAAAATGTTGTTGCCACCTCTTCACATCAAGCTTGGTCTTATGAAAAATTTGGTGAAGGCTATCGACAAAACAAAAGCAGCATTCAAGTATGTGCAGAATAAATTTCCCAGGGTAAGTGAAGCAAAAATAAATAAAGACATATTAGTTGGTCCCCAGATTTGTAAACTTCTTTTGGATTAAAATTTTGACAGAGTATGATAAGTAAAGGAAAAAATCTGCATGGAAAGCTTTCAAGTCAGTGGCAACCAACTTTCAATGCTGAACAATTATTGTTGGACTGTTTGACCGATCAAAACTAAATTTTGGGGAGAAGTACAAATAGGTAAGGGGTTACAAAGTACAGTTGATTTTACTAGTGTATACAACTTAGTACAATAAGTTTTCATTATTTTTTTTTTAAATTGGAATTTTTTTTTATTTAACATATAAAATCCTCCCACTATTTTAAAAACAATTTAATCAACTATACTAAATACAGTGAGAATCTCAACACATGTCAGCATATCGCAAAAAATCTCTAATACATAAGATTTGGCCCATTTCACTTAAATACTCAACTTGTGAAAAACTGTAGACCAGTTTCATGATTGTTATGAGAAGCTTTACTTAATGAAAGAAATGAAATTGCACAACAAAATTTTTCTTCTTACCTGAATTAATCCCAAAGAAGTAAGAGTCCTCTCCAATGCCATCACCCATTCCATCATTTGTTGTCTAGAAATGAACAATTAACAGATTAGTTTTGAACCTTTTTCTTAACACAATTTATTGCCATTAACTTAAAATAGACATTAACATCTACAGTTATGTTTTCACACAAGTTACCCATTTAATAAAATTTAAAACCTAGAACATGTACATTGCACATGCACACAAAAATACTGCAACTATCTCAGAAATAAAAATATATTAAGAGATGAAGCTGAGCATGTTGATAATTATGTATAAAGGATGAATACAAATAATATATTTTTGATTAAGCTATTAGAAACAACTTACCTGTTGTCAGCCTTTAGTTCTAAAACTTTATCAGGCAGCAGCAGACAAAAAGAAAAGTTATTGATGTGCTTTCCCATGTTATAAGTAATTTGCTTACACTCTGACAGATCATAGGAATTCAAAGGCCTCTTTTTCTTCCAGTTATCAGAATTGTCATAAGTCTCCAAGAAAGGCATCACTCTATTCCTCACCCCAAATATAAACCAGCGAACAACAGTTCGGTTCTTCAGAAAAGAAAAAAAAAAAATTAGTTTACAATGCAACAAAATACTATGTAGAAAAATTTAATTAATGACAAAACTGTTAAGTTGTTCATTCAGAACCAGGATAGAATTATTTAAAAATCAAAAAAGCATGTTGAAAAACTGAAAAAAATTAAAATATTTAATGATGACCAATGAAAATATAGGCAATACTACTGTTTACAAAAATGAAAGCAAAAGAAATCATTTTTAAACTTAAATGTTTAAGAGGCCCAAATGGTGTAATGGTTATCAACATTAAAAATGGAATTGGAGAACCAGTTTCAAATTCTGGCTAAGGCTGTTTTATTTCACATCATACATACCTTTGGGAAAGGCATGACTATCTTTTCTTCTCCTAGTTATAAATGAAATGCTAGTAAATACGGTACCCTTTAGCCTTGATAGAACAACCAGTAAAAAAGGAGAATACTAAATTGCAAAATTTTCATAAAAAAGAATGGGCTTCATCAGGCTATTTTACCTTGGGTTGGAGATTTTCAAATATTGTGTATTAGTGTCACACTTTTTAAAAATATTTTTTGTGACTCATTACATAAGTTCTGTTAGCCAAGTCAAATATATAATTCTAAAAGAAATTAAAAAAATATAATTCAATGAAGCATTTACTTAATTAAGGAACAGATAAACAATAACACTAAGGTCTCACTATAGTTCTGACTTGGACATACACATTTACATACATTTTGATAGTATCCTATTCTATAAAACTGAATTTCTAAATGTTCTGTACTTACTAATTGAATTAAAGAGATGTCTTCAAATCATTTTCTCACGCGAGATAAATAGCAATATTTAATTTTATAATAAATACCAAACTTTGATCATAAGCATAAATCTAAATATTTTTTGTGCAATATTTCTAGTAATAAATCACACTTTGTTAATGTGTATTTGACAGCCAAATAAGTGTCTTGTTTTTGTCATTAGATGACATCAGGAATATTTGGTTGTAGTCTGATAGCTATGATATCGGCATGCATTTTAAAAATAAAATAACAAAACAGGCCTATTCTGATTGATTGATTGATTAATTGATTCTGAGAGTAAAGATGAAAAAAATAGGAAACATGTTTTACATATGCTTTTTCAAAAATATTTGTACATTTTATGGGGTTTCATGTTGGAGATTTCTAAATTATGTGTAATCAGATAGACTAATGGAGGTTGCTAGTGGTCAAAGGAAGACATTCCTTAAGAATAATTTTTTTTTTTTTTTAATCATATCACCCCAAGCAAGGCGATAATGCCACTGATGCGCAGGGGCCTACGTAAGGGTAAAAAGAATGGAAAAGAGAAAACTGGAAACCACATCCTAAACAGGAAACAAGGGATGAGCCTCTTCACCTGTTCAATAGATGTGGGTGGAGTGCGAACCGGGTAATAGTTTAGTCTATCTACTCCAATTGAAAAAAAAGAAAAAAAAAGAAAAGAGAGCAAATATTGGAAAAGAGAAAACCGGAAACCACATCCTAAACAAGAAACAAGGGATGAGCCTCTTCACCTGTTCAATAGATGTGGGTGGAGTGTGAACCTAGATCTATCTATTTATCTATATCGGGGTGCACAATAGTATTCAATAGTTGAGTTTATCATTGTACAATATAGGATATAGCCCAAATCCTCAAAATATCGCACTCCAGCACTAAAAATCATTTGCACCAGTTCTATTGAGAGACTTATCTATCTTTTCATTATTAAAATTAATAATAATAAAATGAATTTTGTTGTGATTAACCACAGGTTAAAACTGAAAGTGGGAAAATAACTAGACCTTGCAAGAAACCTGAAAAATTTTATAACATAAAAGTGATAGATGGAGAATCTGAGAGTCTTAAACCATTTAGCAATATCATTATAAACCAAATAAAGAATCAAGACTGTTCATATGACAGCATTAATTAAAAAAAAATAACTAAAATACTGTGGAGTATCCTAAAGTATTGTGATTTACTGTCACTAGATCTCCATTGTAAGCCATCAGTTAATGTATTTTTTGTTAATCTTGTGGGTTCCCCTGTGGAGACCACATTAAATGTTTTTGTCATCAATTAGTATTGTTGTGTAAATTCAATACAAATAAAAGATTAAATGAAATACACATCTACTTTTCTATATTGGCAATTGCAAGATGCTCTTTTCTGTTTTTCTACATTAACTTCAAATTTCATAACACAATAGACTGCAATGAAGATCAAATTTCTCATTAATAAAAAAACGTGTTCCATTTCTTTCTGATTGCAAGTACAAGTATCGTTTCAGTTCTTGTTTTCTTTAAAACTTCCTCATTGTTCATATGTTCAATCTATTGTATTCACAGTAGAACCACATGTCTCTTGCTTCAATTTTTTTCTTAATCTAGGAAGAGATTGCCCAACATTCTGTCATATTAGATATTACATAAAAACAAAGAAAATGCTGAAATGCTAACAAAATTATCCAATCTCCTAATACTTTGATTAGTTTATGGAAGGTATCTTGCTATTCCTATGCATATTCTGCTTTGTGTGTCATATTTTTCTATCATATATTACTCCTCTACTACACGAATGGTTAAATTTCTTTGTTTGCTTGATTCTTAACGTCCCCAATATGTACATCATATCTTAAATTGTCCATTTTGTTGATTCAATCTTTAATTTGGAAATTAAAACAAAAAAAGGAAAATAATTCTGCCAGATAGTGTTACAACAATCACTCCCTGACTTATCAATCTTATGATTATCCATAATGATTGAAAAAGCTTAAAATATTTGTTTTCCAACAATTTTCTTTTTTACCAATCACTTAACCTAATACTTTTCCATTAATTACATACATCATACAGGATATAGTCAAAAGTTCTCAGATATTAATTCAGGCTATAGACTCACTGATCCAACCTTGTTTATATAAAACATAAATTTATATAAGTTTATGTATATTATAATAAACTATAACTATTTAACTAATATATTGTTTTTATATCAAAGGGGGAAACAGAACACATTACTCAATTTGCTTAAATATGTATGTTTTTTACATGATCTCCTTCCTTATCAACATACTTCCTTCAGTAGTTAATATAAATTATATATATCAAACATATAGTAAAAATTTCAATCAAAATTCAGCTAATAACCAAGTATCAGACTAAGTCAGATAAAATTATCAAATAAAAGTTAAATGATAATCACAGAACAATGCAAAATAAATGCACAATTGATTAATAAGAAAGCAAAACAAGTAAAATTGTGTACTTACTACCATAAGGTTTAGAGGACTCATACTTCCTTGATTTACTTTGGTCAAATAACCCATCTTCAATATGGATACATATACTTTTATTCGCGTTCCAGCAGCCATATTTGTTTTATTACCACTCTTTTTGCTTGCTGCAAAAGTTACAGAAAAATAAATATTTAGAAACAAATGAGTGTTATAAAAGAAAGACATTAAAATAATTAATAGGATTAATTGAGAAAAAAAAATTATACGTGCAAATGTCTAAATTTTTTTGGTATTATTATTTAGTCATAATTTACATCATTATTGTCCACATCTTTATCACAATGCTTCAGCCATTGTGCCTCTCGGTCTTCCCTGTATATTGATCTAGGTAACCTACATAGAATTCTGAACTGAATGATTTATTTAATCTACAAGAGTAGACTGTTCTTATTACCACTGCCCATGTTTAGAGAATAGTACTACTGTTTTAATCCACTAGACTATTGTCTCGTGAGACAATTTACTGTAGTGAACTTGAAGCCTTAAACCTAACTTACCTGCTGATTAGTGCTGCAAATGCTGCCCATCATATTTTGATTGCTACTGCTGTTTAAGACTGGCTGTCATTTGTTTTTCTTTCTTTATTAATTATTCCCATATTGTATATAATGAATATAATGTAAATAAAAAACACTGTATCTTCTGATTTCCTTGAGGTGTCTATTGTCATACTAAGTAAACATTTCTGGAACAAGACACACATGCCTTAGCAGATTAAAGCATTGGCTAAAACTTATAGTTTCTTTGACAGTGATGAAAAGTTACATATTCTGATTCTGCAAAAGAAATACAAGTGACACAAAGGTGATATTTGATATCACTTTGATATGGAAAGTGGAAGTTGGACAATCTACCTACATAGATTGAATAAAAAGATTGGGTCAAAATTCTGAGAAAGTTATAATATACGACAATAGACAATTTAAGAATGCTGTAAGGTATAACAGCTAAAATGTCATGATAAGCAAGATGATTAGGGTCGGACTAGTTCATTTGAGAGAGAATAGTGAGGCAGCGTTGGCTCAGTTCATTCTTTTTACTACCAGTTATAAAAGCTGTTGGAGCGTGTTTGCTTTTTAACAGTGCCTTATTATTCTACTTTTATGCAATAATTATGTCCTCAAGTAATGAAGAATATATATAACAACAACAAAATATGGATGGAAAGCAGTAAACAACCATCCTTAAAGGCACTAAGCAACAAAAGTGCTCAATAATATCTGGAGAAAGTAGAGTAAAAATGAACTTACAAATTTTTGGTATCCATATCAAACTACCTGGGTTTCAATCATTCCATCTCTTCAGGCCCAAATACAGAAAACTAATGGATATTGCTCCCAAATATACAAACTCTGAAAGTGTGGGAGTAAATGAAGAAGAGGAGGAAAAAAAAAGTTTAAGTGGAAAACAGATTCTACCTACTACCAAAGAGGGGTAGCAGGTTGAAGGAAAATAGAAGTTCATCCGGGTTTGTAAGTGCTCAGGATTTCGTTCTTAAAATGCCTATATCTTGACATTACTTCGCTTTTTGCATTTAGCAATTCTCTTATTTTTTTAAAGTAATAATGGCCAATTTTTCTTCCTGGCACAGTCTGCAGCAGATATCTCCACGGTTCTTTCCTGCTTTCAACTTCTTTACAATTTTCCACTTCAAGCGGGGGTTTCACCCATATTTTCCTTTAAACTGCCATACACAGTCTGCCAGCCTGGTATCAATTTTGTGATTTTCTAGCCTGAAAGAAGAGGGATGGTTATAATAGCGCTTTATGAATGGCCCATCAGTTCAACCAATGTACACCTTCTTGAAATTATTAATTTCATCACTGACTTCAACCATGTAAACCACTCCTTCAATGCAGTAATTTCCATTTAGTGGACAGTCTGTCCTATTTCTACAATTGCAGGTTCTATTTGTTTCCTTTCACTGTATCCAATAATTTGGTATTTGTTATGATGTTGATATGTGCTCGTTAGACATTAATCTTGTAAGTGACTATTCTGTCCATTATCTCAGATATGTCATGCATATATATGAGAGAGAGATGGCTATGCTAATTATTAGCTAGCCAATCCCACTACACCTCCTGGAACCTTTTAGGTTTAACACCCAGAGTTCACCTACTGCTTCTCCTATATCCCCTCCCCTTTCAGTGGTTTCAAAAGGATTTCTCTCTATAGATCTCGACCTTCTTCCTTGATACACCTCTATTGCTTCATTTTCTGCTTTAACTTCTTCAGTATGGGCGCCCAATCCAATATCATCTTGGTAAATTATAATATTTTTATTTTTCCTTCTAGTAAATTTTCCATTGCTTTCTAAAAAAAAAAAAAAAAAATCGAACTAGCTGTCTTCACTCCAAATGGTAGACGAGTCCACCTTAACAAGCCTATAGGCATGTTTATCGTTATAACTTCTTGGAATTCGTGGATTTAGATTTGGTTATACGCTTTTCTTAAGTCAACTCATTCTGCTGTATTAATTCAATGGTGGCTTCTAAATTCATGTTTTGTAATTGTAACATTTCTAATGATTTAATTCTCTAAAATATCAACCTTCCACGGGTTGAAGCTGGATTAATTTGTTCTCTATTGTCATTTCCCCTTGTCCAAGTTTGTTAAAATCGCAATACCTACGAGTATCTCTTAGTCTACTCAGATACTTCCTAATAGGTTCTCCAGACTCATCTTAACACTAGAAAGTTGGCCTTTTCGGCAATGACTAACCCTTTTTTTTTTTTTTTTTTGGTTGGATGGATTTTGTCTAAGGTTTTGATTTCCTCAGAGTCAGTCATCAATGACACTTGCTTAACGGCTCTACACCCTGTGGTGGCAAAAAATAAATCTGTAATTTGTTTTTGGTTTTGATTGTCCGTTAATTTACTTATCCTGGCCCTTGCCTTAAAGCACTTCAGCTAAATTGTAACCTCCTCAGAGTTCTCAAGGTCCAACAGTTTCGTTTGGTGATGCCATTCTGTTATGATGTTGATAGTTGCTCATTCGACATTAATCTTGCAAGTGACTATCTATATCTCATATATATATATATATATATATATATATATAGGGGTATGGCTATGCTAATCATTATTAGCTAGCCACTCCCACTACAGTATTATTGGATTTAATTATTCTTTGTAGATTCCTAGAGCAGCTATAACTTAGCTTGACAGTATTTTTATTTAACTTCAAATTAACTGGAAAATGTTTTTCAATTAATTTAAAGAATATTCTTCCAATTTTAGTTTGTAACTGCTGATTATGGATTGAACCATGTTATATTTCTACCTCAGAATGTACTTCTGTTTTGTGTCCGAGGAGCGAATACCAAGCTTTCTGTGTGCCCCTCCTCTTTTAGTGCTTTTTCATAATCTAACTTCTTTTTATCAAATATCTCACCCGTGAAGAAATTGTTTGTTATTCTGCACTGCATACCTTTGGGAATTTACTGTAATACAGATTTTGGGTGGTTTGACCTAGTGTTTACATATTTAAAATTGTATTGGGCTTTAAATATGGTGAAATTGTACTATTATTGAGGTTGAGCTCTATATCTAAATACTGGGCTATTTTTGCACCAACCGCTATTGTTATACTAAAGCCCAATTCTCTTTATGTAGATTCTTTCGAATTGTATCATTAGCCCTTTTTATATCAGGAACCATCATTAGGCCATCATCCCTGTATAGCCTACCATGATTATCTATATGAACAATTTTGTTTAACTTGCTTAATACATATATTCCTACCAGTTCTGCAACCTCTACCCCATCAAAAGATCTTTTGGGTATGTCAAAGTCAGTACCACTTAATCCATGCTTCACCTTTATGAATTAGCACTGATCTTCTGCAGTGAAATATCACCTTCATCCATTTAGGCTTGATGTTTATGAATTGTCTGGCAAAATCAATTGCTTCATTAAGATTTTTTTTCTGAAATAGATGGATAAAAGCTGCAGATATCATAATTTATAAATACCAAATTCTTTTTATTTTCGATATCCCTAAACCAAGATATGCATTTGTTCGTACCTTGCTACTGGTTTACCCACATAATCGCTCTTAGTAAATCACAAATATTTTTCAAAATATTGCTGCTGATGTTACCGAGATCCATTTTTAGTGGATTTATAAGCTGGAAAGATGGGTGATAGAGGAAATCGTCTTTATGATCCTAAATGTTTATAAAAGCTTCTTTTATGACAAGAACTTTTAACTTGTCTTCTACACCCAACTTATTTACAATATCTCTCACTTTGCAGTTAATGTTGTTAACATATGGGGGGGGGGGCTGTTTTGTTTTTTTAATTTGGTGACTTTATTAGCCACTTTACTTTTATAAAGTAAAGTGGTTAATAAAGTGGCTTTTTTATGAGATATAGACTTTTGTTATTTTATCACCCATAACCACTACCTTTTTCTTGCTTTTTTTGGTTTTCTGAACCTTAAATTGTCCATAATCCCTAACATCTTTTTCAAGTCTGAAAAACTCTTCAACTACAGGCAGATATCTATTTTAGGCAGTAAAAGTTCTCTATCACCTTTATTCAAAAATTTATGAAGCACAAATAGTGAGGAACAACTCAATTTTGTTCAAAAGAGCAAGTTTATACTCATGGATACTAGCCACAGGGATGTTTTTAGTGAATGCTTTATATTAAATTCCTGCATGCCTAACGGCATAGATGTTCAACTAAGCAGGATAAATTTAACAAGTAGGAATTAGAAAAACAAAATACAAGGGGGAAAGGTACAAGAAAAGTTGCACACCAAAAAGTGCTCTATCAATACAGAGAGCAAAAACAACAACAAAATATGGATGGAGGGCAGTAAACAACTGTCCTCAAAGGCACTAAGCAACAAAAAGTGCTCAATAGTATCCAAAAAAAGTAGAGCAGAAATGAACTTACAAAATTTTGGTATCCAGGTTTCAATCATTAGGTCTCTTCAGGCATGAATACAGAAAACAAATAGATGTTACTCCCAAATATACAAACATATATATATCTTTTCTTTTATAATAGAGACAAGATGGTGTGTGTGTGTGTGTGTGTGTGTGTGTGTGTGTGTGTGTGTATCTCCTGTCATGCTCGAGGGGTGCATATGACTGACTAACTTTTTTTATTTTTTCTTATAATTGTCTCACCCAAGCAAGGCAGAACTGTCACTGATGTGCAGGGGGTTACATAATAGGAGAGTGAAGAGAGGGAGGAAAACAGGTCACAGTAAGTGTCAGAGAATGAGCAAGAGAAGGATGGGTACATTGGTGTAAATAGCTGCATGAGAGCAAAGTGTAAAGGGAGAAGAAGGATGGGAATCAATGAGATAAGAGATGACAGCTGGCATTGCATTTAAACTCTTGGAAATTGTAACTCTCAGAGAAACAAGAATATGGAAGTGAGTTCCACAGATGGGAAGTGCGAGAAGAGAAGCCGATGAAGTAGAAGTTGTGGTTACCCTTGATAGTTTTCACAGTAAAAGGGTGGGACCTTGTTGCCAGTCTAGTAGCTCGAGTAAATTCGTATAAGAGGAGCACCAAGGAGCTAAGCTCATAGGAGCAGAAGCCATGAAAGTATCTGTACAAAAGACAGGGAAGCCACATCTCGTCTGTGTGAGAGAGAGAGACTGGAGTCGGGCTACCACATCAGGATTGACTACATTGCAGATTCTTTGGATCTTGTCAAGAACCCTAAGGTGAACAGCAGGGATGCCTAACCAGATATAACAGCAGTATTTAATGCACAGGTGGATGGTAGATTTGTAAATGTGCATGATGGATCCAGAAGAGAAGAATGATCTTAGCAGTAGATTTAGCAATTAATTCTATGTAGTCGTTCCACTTCAGGTCAGCTGAGAGAGTGAGACTGAGGAAGCATAGTGTATTGCTCTCAGGGAGACTAGCGTGATCCATGCTGATGACAAGATTGTCTATGATGGTTAAAGGATAACAGCTTTATTTTGGAAGCATTAAAGTGTACAAGCCATTTAATGTAAGATACTCAACAGTATGTGCATCAATATATATATATATATATATATATGTGTGTGTGTGTGTAAAAGACAATAGCAAAACTGTAATAGTTACCAACGCATTTCATCCGATGTGAACTTTTTTCAAGGCAAGAATGAAATGTGTTTATTAAACATAGTAACTAATAATAACAAAACAGAATGTCCTCAGCAACTGGAAGAATTTAGAGAACGCTATTTTCATCCTATTAACTGAAAATTACATCAATTACTGTCATGTGTAGAGATTGTTTTTTTATTGCTGTGTTGATGGATTCAACAATTTTTTTTTTATTTCTTGATTATGTGTTTTTGGTAATCTGTATACTATGAGTGTTTTTGGATGGTATACAATAAGTTTTATCCTGGAGAAATCTTCATTTCTCAGTAGCTTTTTGATATTGCTTGTAAACCCCTGTGTTTCCTTCATAGTTTTGTTTTCATTTACTTTTCTACAGGTTAACTCCGAGATATATATATATATATATAGCTGTTATTTCAGACAGTATATCAATATAAATATTTTGAAGTCATTTTTGACAGTATGGGCTCACTCGTTAAGATATAATAATGATAATTTCCCTACTCAAAAATCCCAACATAAATTATATAAATAATAATGAAACTGGAACTGGTCAGGAGTATTGACCAAGCTAAATTTGGAAAGTGTTAATCACCCCAAAGGGTTTTCAATTTTTGTCTATAGTCAATTATTACTAAGAAGCAACTAGGAGTCGTGAACATATTAACCATCAATCTCTTTTTTTAGATGGTTCTTGTAAGACAAACTTATCATAAAGAGCCTGAGAAGAGATTTCTTTTCAACTTAAATATTTCTGCTTACAAAACAAAAATGGAAGACTAAGTTTGGTTTCAGGTGCAACACTGTACTAAAGTTTAGTTTACTAAAGTTTAGTTTGATTTGTTTTTTTATGGCTTGTCAACCTTTTACCAGTTACTTAAAGCCAGAAAATATTTTAAATTTGTAAGAATATTTTGAGAGAATGATATTTACTGATACAAGTTCTACTAATTAGCCCATAACTAGGGAGAAATGGATTCATACCTTTCCCAAGGATATTTGCACATAGGTGAATATAACAAACCCAACTGGAACTAGAACCTGGTGCTCAGATTTCCAATTCTTAACCATTATGTACACCATCTGCACATCCAAACTTAGAGCATCTAGTATTCTAAAGTGGTCACCCATCTGATCAGGTTTCATCCAGTGACTTAACATAAATGGCATAAAGAGGACAAATTTCCTCAAAATTGACTCCTCACCCAGAAAGGAAGAACATTGAGCAACAGGTGTCACCAGACCATTATCTTGTGACTGTTTGCACAAAAAAAAAAAAAAAAAAAAAACTCTTGTGTTGTGGAATATGAGCAAATGTGGACAGCTGGAAAATGTTAAGCAGGAGATGACTAGATTACACAAACATTTTAGGCATATGTGACATGAGGTGGCCAAACAATGGAGACTTCATAAGTAACAACCACAGAATTATATATGTAGGAGGTGAAAATAATTTAAAAGGAGTTGGTGTTATACTGGATAAAGATTCAAGAAAATGTGTTATGGGGTACTGCCAGAGATCTGAAAGAATTCTGGTAGTTGAACTGAAAAGGAGGCCTCTCAATATATTGGTAATAGTGGTATATGCATCAACAACACAAAGTACAGAAGAAGAAATCAAACCCTTCTACTCCATGCTAGACAATGCCAAGAAACAGTGCAAATCACAAGAAATCAGAGTTATGAGAGATCTTAATGCCAAAGTTGGCCAAAGGAGAGAAAGTGAAATGGACAACAGAATGACCAAATGATAACCAACACCTGGTTCTAAAAGCACCCAAGAACACAATGGATATGGAGAAGTCCAGGAGGAAAAATTAAGAACCAAATTGATTTTGTTACTGTCAGATTTAGAAATGCAGTTCTTCACTGCAAAGCCTACCCAAGTGCTGACTGCAGAAATGACCGCCTGCCAGTGACATGCAAACTAAGGATAAAACTAAGGAAATTAAAGAAACCTAATGCAGTCCTAAGACTGTAGTACAATAGACTTGTGAATGACCTGAACCTGCAGGAAGTGTACATGGGCAGCATAAAAATGAAGTATGAAGGACAAATTGGAAATGAAACCTCAAACTGGGACGCACTAAGAGTAGCTCCAGTGACATCATCCAAAAGGAAAAAGCATGTCAGAGGAAAAAAAAAATGAGTAGATCACTGAAAAGATTCTTAACACGATGCAAAAGAGACAGAAAACAATGCCAAGATATGGAACGGAATACAAGAAACTACACAAGGAAATAAGGAGCAAATGCACACAGGCTAAAGAATGATGGGTCAACAACAAATGCGCCAAAGTAGAGATACTGAGAAAAACAAATAAAGGGGATATGCATAAAAAAAAAAAAATAAAGAAACTAACAGGACAAAAACCTGCTCAGCAACAGGATGTATAAAAGCAAAAAACGGAACACTCATTAAATAAAGAAAAAATATTTCAGAGATGAGATGAGTATATCAAAGATTTCTTTCATGACAAGAGACATCAACCAGCAATACACAAAAATATGAATGGACCAAAAATATTAAAAACCAAAGTGGAATTGGCAATGACCAAATTGAACAGAAACAAAGATGCAGGACCTGACAGAATTGTAATAGAGAGGCTGACATCCGTAGATGGCTTTGGCATAAACAGGATCACAGAAATAATAAATGAAATCCACAACAGTGGCAATATACTGAAGAACCTAAGTAGATAATTTTCATAGCGCTTACCTAAGAAGCCAGGTGCAAAGGAATATGAAATCCACTGAACAATCAGCTTAATGAGCCACATAACAAAACTCATCATCCAAATTCTGATGAACAGAGCGTGCAGCAGAATCAGCCAAGAAATAGGACAAGGACAATGTGGCTTTGTTAAAGATACCAGAGAAAGAATGCTATATTCATGCTCAGAATGCTATATGAAAGAGCAATACAAAGGACCTTTATCCGTGCTTTATAGACTATGCAAAGGCATTTGACAAAGTACACCACAGACTTGATAGAGATGCTCAACAACCTCAACATTTTTAGAAAAGACATTAGGATAATCAAGAATCTATATTGGCAGCAAACCACTTGCATAAAAATAGGAAATAAATTCAGCAGATATACAAAAAAAGAAAGGGGAGTAAGACAAGGATGTGTTTTCTCACTGGATCTATTCAACTTATATAGTGAAACAATTCTCAGAGAAATGAAATCCTTGCCAGGATTCTTCATTAGCACCTACAATCTCAACAATGTAAGATACATGGATGACAAGGTACTGATAGCAAACAAAGAAAATGCAGGACCTTCTACAAAAGGTAGCAAGAGAAAGCGAGAAGAAAGAACTGAGCATAAACTTCAAGGAAACAGAATATATGCTCATCAGTAAAAAGACGACCCCAAAATACCAACTACAGGTCGGAGAAACTAAAATAAAACAAGTAAAGAAATTGAAATACCTAGGAAGTGTTCTGACAGAGGATGGAAAGTGCAACATTGGGATCCAAATATACATTGGCATGGCTAAGGACACATTTCAAAAGATAACTAGAGTACTGAGAGATAGGAAAATATCATTGGAAACAAAGAAAAGAGTGCTGGACTGCTATGACAGTGAATGTTGGAAGATCTCAAAGGTGGAGAGGTTTGAGGCAGCAGAAATGTGGTTCTACAGAAGGATGCTGAGGATACCATGAACTGAGCACGTGAGCAACGATGAGGTGTTGGAGAGGATGTAAAAAAAAACAAAAAAAAAAACTCATACTTAACATCAGGAAGAGATAGATGAGGTTCCTGGAACATGTAATGGGGAAAGAGGGTGTGGAGAATTTAATACCAACAGAACGGATAGAAGGAAAGAGAGACAAGGGAAAGCAACACAAGACATATTCAACAGGCTTGAGCAAATGGATGATGGAGCAGGGTTTGGTAGATATCAAGAGGAAATATATTGAGAGCAACAAGAGATAAGGTGAAGTGGAAGTCCATCATCACCTACATCCTGATGGGACACAGCACATGAAGAATCATGATTTTTATTCTACCATAAACTAGATGCACCCAAACTACAAACAGCCATTAAAGATGTAATTCACCTGCACAGATCCCCTAATGATTCCTTTAAACATTAAATTTATTTACCCTCAAAGTTTAAAACAGCTAACCTATTACCAATATTGTTTATGACTTTTCATATCATTTGAAAGTCTGCGTCTCCAATACAAACAATCAAAAAACAAAATTAAATTCTTACTTTGGTGATACAAGCAGCACACTCTCTCATAGATTAACTTGTCTCTTATCAAAACTTAGCGTAATTCTTACACATATTACAAACAACAACCATCAGATTACAAACCAAAATGCAACTATTAACATGGGACAAATATTAGTAGTTAATACCAAAACACAACAAAGCACTGTTAAGACGTCTTCTAGTCTGGATGCAGAAGTTCTACCTCCATACCAAGTGACAACTGACTTATTAGTAGTTACTTGACTCAATGCAAAATAGAGCAAGTCCATTTTTTCTATGTCAGTACACTTCCTGAAGATGTTATATGCCCTTCATTGATCTGTGACTTCTCTGAATGAGAGTACAAGATCTTATCTCTCTCTAAGTTCTTTTTACTGGGGATCTGGATTCATTTTTATTCTTTGCATTCTACCACCATATGGAATAGTTCTATAACTCAGTAGGTAGGTATCTCTGGATAAGGTAAATACCTTCAACTCCATTTTCACTGTCTGCACCATTCTTTTTGCAATACTATTCAATTGCAGTTAGTATGACGAAACATCATCAACTACACTTTTTATTACGTCTTTTCTTAATCTCTCTGGTGATAGTAAAACATCTACGTTGCATATAAGATTCTTCTCTATAGTTAACCTCTTTATAGAGTCTCTCTGCTCTGAAATATTCGCTCCATTTGTTTCTTTTTATTATACATGCAATCTTGCTAAATACAAGATCCTGTAAGGTTTCAAATCGAAGACCATCTAAAGGTAATACATTTGTTTCAATCCAGTGCAATCTTCTGAATTGTCTGATCTTTCTGAGGGTTCATTGTTGAATTTTATTTAGTCTTGATAGAGAATCTACATGTAAAATAGTGTTTCCGTACATATATTCAATGTCAAAATCAAAAGGCCATGAGCTTGATGGCTCATCTTAAAATTCTAGAAGATGTAACTTTAGGTAACTCCTTCCTAGGGTTAAAAATAAACTAAAGGTTTATGGTTAGATTTAAGCAAAAAATTCTTGCCTAATAAAATCTGATGAGCTCTATCTGTGCTCCATGCTAACGCTTCTTTTTCAATATTTGAATAGTTAGCCTCAGCTGAAGTTAACCTTCTAGAAGGTCCCAATATAGGATGACATTCTTGAGACAAATCACTGATACAGCATACTCACTTTAACTCATAATTAAAGTCACTTCTTTTTTTAAAATAATTTTTTTCATAAAACAACGATGGGTGAGACCCAATTGCTATCACCTGGGGAACATGCTCTAAGATTCCTTGCTTCACCATTGTTTTTAGTTTAGCTACTACTAAAAGGTAGCATATAAATGGGCAGTCTGGGAGACTCAAAGAGGAGTGATTATTTTCTTTTAATTGAATACTTACTTTGCATCCTTTTAACATCACTGTGTCATTACTTTCCGACTTCCCACTGTTAATTAATAATATTGTATCCACTTTTAAGATATCTATTCCTACAAGTCCATGACATTTTTAACATTTCACTACCATGAGGAAAATAATTTTAATGCATGTGTCAATCTGAAAAGTTCTTTCAAAACAACCTGACATTTTGATGAAAGAGACATCAAACTGTCTAAACCAACTTTTCTTTAATTTAGGTTTGCCTATTCATTCCCAGATATTTATTGTGTATTAAATAATTAAAATATAAGAATAAAATATTTAATTGATCTGTTTCCTGGTGCTGTCAAGTTGTGAAACTATCACATGACATATGATATATTAAATTTGAAATATAACATTCTAAAAATGTTATGAAGTAGCTAACAAAATTTTTCTCATCAATACTGAGATTTAGGTAAAAGTACTACAATGCAAAGATTCAACAGTTTTGTCCACGATTTTGATTAGAGTGTGCTACAACTTGTTCACAAATTGAGAAGAGTATAACAAATTAAATAGACATTGTTATTTGATTTAATAAAACTTGTTTAAATATGTGTGTGTAGAGCTCTTTAAAAAAATAACCCATTCTGCAGTATACTATGGTGAATAAATAGCATATATACATTATATCACCATAGTTTACTGTAGCACAAATTAAAAAAAAAAGCCTAAGATAGGCATAAGAGATAGTAAACTACTTTAAACTGACCTCATAAGCATTAGCTTATCAAAGTCAAACCTACATCAAGGACCTACTGATAAGAAACATAACTTTCTTTATGATGATGATTTATATTATTAACAAACTCTGAATATATGTGCAGCTTATAATAATTTGATTAGATTTGTAGTTGTGCAAATCTGTTCTAAATATTTTAAAGCAAACTAAATATAAACTACACCTCTGCTAATCAAAACTAAAGTCTTTACAGCTGGTTTTTCAGGAAATGACGAGAGAAAAATGTTTTTATGTGTGTAAAGCTGATAACAGTGTCCTAGCAGTTTTGGGACTAACTAAAGTGGACTTTGTTGACATAGTATTTAAAAGGAAGCTTCTAGAAAGATAGAATCCACTCCCTTTGTGACAAATGTAAGACTTGGGGAAACTAGAGACACGGAATGTGGTTTCCTGTTGAAATATATTAAATCATCTTTTGAAGTTTAAAATTTTCTTTCTACAAAGCCAAAAAAGATTTATGAGCTTTATAGTGAAATAGTAAACAAGTGAGAAACACTTCAAGTCAGCAAATGGAACCACTCTCTGACAATTGTGCTTTTTCTTTTCTTTAAATACAAGAAATTTAAACAAGAACAATGACTAGATAACAAGGTTTTGTATAAAACAAAATTATATCTGAGCATGAATAAAAGAGGAAATCTATTAATTCATTTTTTATGTTTGCCCTACAAGAGTCAATAGTAAATAACACAAGGATTAATAAGTGTTAAATTAATCAACTTTACCATAAAATGTACTAAAACATTAAAACTTAATACTTGTTGCTTTTGAAATATTACAATTCTATACACTGATGGTGCTATGCACAAAGAAATCTGCTAATTGTGATCACTTTGAAACAAGGAATTTAATCATCATATGTTCATTAAGCAAAGAGAATAAAAATTAGAACAATTTTGATTATAAACAAACTTTACATTTTTATAATTTAATAGAAATTCCATTAGTTTTTAATTAATCTTAAATAGTATATTTGGGATCAACTGGTTTGGATAGCTAGCAATAACTATTTGAAATTAAGATTATAATAAACAATTTCTTTTGTATTAAAAACATGCTCTGTAAATTTGCCTTTCTATTCATCATTATATTTTCTTTTATTTATTTTATATTTTGCATTTAAATGAACTTTAAGATTGATATGGATTAAACAAAAAAAAAAATTTAGCCAAAGATAGAATATAAATCTTTTTTCATTTTATGCAAAACATTACTAAATATTCTTGATAGTAGTATATGTAAAAATTCAGATATAACTAAAAATATTTCTAAGAAAAAAGGACAATATGAATAAAGAAAATTTTTCTTAACAAACATATTTTGTCCTTTGATAGACTTTATCAAGGCAAAGGATTTTCTGTGAATTTGTACTTGTTACAAAATAAAACCTTACATTTGATTTAATAAAGTCCATCAGAAGATGAAACATATTGAGAGATGAGACATATATATATATATATATATATATATTTTTATTATGTGTGTGTGCGTGCGTAGTCTGTTCAAAACATGGTGAGTGTCTGTACACATGTATAGTAAGAACTATGAGGAAGTGCTGAAAAGTTCTTCCAAAAATTTAAACGAGTATATATGTTTTTTTAGACTTACCCATGGGTGCAAAATAGGACACAAGATATTTTTATGTCTGTGCCAAATGGATGCCTGGTAACCTCAGAGTTTGGCGTAATCATCAGGTTGCACCCTTACTCCTACAACTTATACTGTAATAAGTAGGTATGTTTTAGGGTGATGGATCCTTGGGCAAGAAACTTATGTTCCATTTGGGCACCAAACCTATTGAAGACAAGAGGATAAAGGGAATCAATCAAATATGAATATGGAGATTAATCATTTTCATCCAAGGAGATAAAGATAGCTTTATTTTTTCCCCAAATAATTTTGGTTCCAAAAAGCATGTTTAAATTTGTCACCCAGTTACACATGAAGAAATATTAGAATCTTGAAATCAAGCAAAAGTAATCAATTGCAAAAAAAAAAAAAAAAAAAAAAAAATTAGAATTCAAGCAATTCAGAGTCAATTATAAAATTCAGAAAGCTACATAAAAACATTCTTGTATCAAATAAATGAGTTATTATTAAACTGAATTCATATCAGTGTCCAGCCCAAACAGTAATAAATAAAACCCTTTCTCTAATGAATTTTGCTTTGCCATTTAACCAGCTATGAAACAATTTTCACTTTAAATTTTGATTGAAGACTTCCAGTATTTTATACTCAAAAGCTTTGTCTAAATATTCTTGAATTTATTTTCCAAGATGCATTACATTTAAGACAGCATTTACAAACCTAAATTCAAAAAATAGATAATATCAAATACTTTTCAGAACAGGATTTTCTAAAAAATACTTTATGAACAGTGCAAATCTAGCTTCATTTGAACAAAATATTATGAACAAACTCAAACAAAATGATTTAATAGAATTGTCCTATCAACTTATTAAAAAAAATATACAGACTGAAATTTTACTGTCACAAAATTATATCATAATTGTATTTAATTGTAATCTACATAAAAGTGATACAGTTTACATATTTACGCATACATACACATTATATAGGTAGGTACCATAAAAAAAGTTAAAAAAAAAGAACAACCCATACCTAAGTTTTAAAATGCATTTTAGAAATGAAAAATCTTGTAGCTTTAATTTTAGTTTTAATTCCAACCTAATAGATTAACTTTAATATTTCCAGTAAGTAAAATACTTTGTTGCATTTCAAACTAAATTTAAATTGATTGGAATTAATTTCTTTTTCAGTAAATTTGCAAAAACAATCAGTAAATTACTGTCAACACAACTTACTTTTCCTTATGAAAAAAAAATTTTTCAAAATTAAAATATACTTTTCTGAAACTTTATTTGAAGATTAACCAACTTAAAATTGAATTAATTGGAATTAAAACAAATATTACTTTTAGTTTAGAATATTGCAAAAAATCCTTTTTTAACATGGAGTTGGGTATTTTATGAGGTGTTGACATATCTATTGATAACCTGATGTTTGCAAGATTTTTCGTAAGAGGAAAATCAGTTAAGTGCCATACGTGATACATGCTTGAGCAATCATGTCTGACTGGGCAGAAGATTATCCCGCAGTAGGTTGTCATTGCTTTCTGTGGTAAACTGGTTGCTGACCAAAGCTATAGAACCCAATCTGTCCTGTTATCTAACCCATAACTGGAAGGAATAGACGGATTAATACCTTTCCCAAGGGTATTTGCGCGTAAGTGAATGCAATGAATTCAACTGGAATTTGAACTCGGCTCCCCGATTTCTTTTTCCAAGCCGATATCCAATACACCACAATAGAATGTAAATGCTATTTTAGATGATTTTTTTTTAACTAACCAGTAAGAATTTTATTGAATTTATCTTCTCTGTCTTTATAGTCTTCTTTACGAACCCGCAGTAATTTAGTATAAATTTTAAATTTACTATAGAAATTTAAAACAGGACAAAAACACAAATGTTAGATATGGTGTTCAAACTAAAAAAAAATATTTGTCATGTATGAAATCAAGATTTACAAAAATTGGCACACACACACACACACACACACACAAAAAAAAAAAAAAAATTCAAAGTTGCTTTTAAAAGATTGGGGGTTGCTAAACTGTAATAAGATCTTACATTTTTTTTTTTTTTAAATCATACCACCCTAAGCAAGGCGATAACGCCACTGAATTAATAAATATAGTTTTTATTTTATAACAATATAATTTGCTTTCTACAAGTTAATACAGAATTTACTCTGATAAAAAAAAAAAAAAAGAAAAAAAGAAAGAAACCAATTCTTGTAAAAAATTTATTCACTGAAAAAAAAAAATAAAATAAAATAAAAAATTTTTTTATAAGTTAGTTAATTTTTTTCATCATATAGAAAATTTACTTTTCTTATGAGGCATCTTGTAGTTCAAAGTTTTGGCTATGTGATATACATAGACAGAGATTTGTAAAATTATAGGACGGAGGTGAGTTAGGCAAATTCATTTTTAAAGTCCTATATAGAGGACAATTTCATGGAGGTTTAATAGATCTAACTTCAATGTTTTTGGCTGTAATAAGTTTATATAAGTTTATATGTGTCTTGATGAAGCTACTGAGCTTTTAGTTTAGATTCTTGAATTCAAATTTATTGTGAAAAATAGTCTAGTTTTATGTTGTAATTGGTCTGGTTTAAGATAGTAAAATGCTAGATTTATCACTCTACTGAATTATGGTTTCAAAGTTCAATCTAATCTCACCTTTGTGATTTGGTTTAGAGTTAGATTTATATTATGTCGTTATGGCTACATTTTATACCTTCAGCTTTAAGAGTGAGTTGGGATGGTTCTATCATAGTTGTAGCATTTTTTGGTATACAATTTCGATTTCCACTTTTTTATACTACCATCAAAATTGGAGTAGAAATGGCAAGTTGGTTACAAGTTAAAAAAAATCCTTTTGTTTTTTGATAAGTTGGCATATGGAGAGATTGACAAAGTTTTCTGAAGAATCTGGAAGATATATTTTCCTTTTACAGCAATTATTGAACTTCTTGTTTTTGCATAATTTATGTTTTGTTTTTTTGTTGCAAAAAAGATAATTTTAGGGTGTATATATATATATATTTTTAAATCAATGTTGTTATCCCTAGCTAAAACTATTTCTCACTTCATGAAAGTACACTTGAATTTTGTAGGGCTAGTATCTTTGTTCACTGCAGGATTGTATTATGTACAAAGCAGCAAGAATTCATTTAAACAAGTTTTGTTAAATTCAGTTTTATACATAGTATAATCATTTTATACACATTTTAAAATGCTATCTCATATTGTCTCATGTAGTGAAATTAACCTTTTACTTTTTAATGCAGGTTGTTTCTTCTGTATATTCAAGTATTTTGAGTCTTTTTTTACTGTGAGTCATGTATAGAATTTTGATATTATTAACTAATATTTGTCATGTTAATAGTTGTATTCCATTAGGTTGTTTAAAAAACAATGGCTGATTTCAGAAATAAAATTTCATTCTTGAAAAATTAACTGTAAAAAATCTTAAAATTAGTCAGAATACAAAGACTTGAGCATCTATTCACCTCTGACATCGATCGACGAGATTATTTATTCCTTGTTGATAAAAAGTGACTTGGTCTGATGCAACAAAATCTTTGAAAGCCAATTCCACCTCTGGTTTGGGTGTAAAAGTTTTACAATTTAAAAATGTGCTTAAAAAAATCATAATCAGTGAGTGAAAGATCAGAATATGGAGAATGTGGTAAACACTCAAATCCCAAGTCTGCTTTGCAATGTTATTCTTGCAACATGTCGCCATGCATTATGGAGGAGCAGAATTGGACCACATCAATTCACCAATGCAGGTTTCATTTTTTGCATCAAGTTGATTGCAGTAAAGCTCTGCATTAATGCTCTGATTTGCTTCCAGAATGCTGTAGTGGATAACACCAATTGCAGACCTATACGCATTCACCATAATCTTTTTCTGATGCAACTCTGGCTTTGGGGAAATGTTTGGGGAACTCATCATGACCAAGTCATTGACCTGATCATATATGGTTATCATAAAGGATTCACTTTTCATCACAAGTGACTGTCCAGTCAAGTAAGGAATCATTGGTGTTACACAGAAAGAGCATTGAGCACACTTTAAAATACTTAAGTTTTTGATTTTCATTGAGATCATGAGAAATCCATTTATAGAGCTTTTTCATCTTGCCAATACTCTGCAAACAGCATGAGACTGTTGCAATGCTGACACCAAGCATCTAAGACATTTCTCTGACACTTTGACTTGGGTTTTTGCTCAACAACTGCTTGCAATACTTCATTGTCAAGACTGCATGACTGTCCTCTACCTTCATCTTCAAGGCTCTCATCACCAGTATGGAATTTCTGGAACCATCTTCCTACTGTCCAATTACTTGTGGACCCATCTCCCCATACTCTGTTGATATTGGCAGAAGTTTGGGAGGTACTGTGCCCAAGTTTAAACATGCAAGAAAAGTAAACAAAGATCATGTTTTGTCAGGTTCAAAATTAAGGGCTTCTATGCATCAAGAATATTTCTGTCTCAAAATAAAAACTTTTTAAAGAGTGTGCATTAATTATTATGTACATCAAAATTCATCTAATTTATACCCTGAAGACTATGTTAAAATGGCTTTTCAAAATACAACACTTTGAGCAACCATTATTTTTGCAACAACCTAATAGTTGTTTATAATATATGTACAAATTAAATTATGTTTCAATAAGTGACAAGTTAATTGATGAGAGAGTGTAGTGATTGTGTGACTAATGTAAGATTTAATGTTACGTGATTGACATTGGAGAGGACATCTCCCAATGTTTAAAATGCATATTAATATAACTATATGCATAAAATATTTAATATACTTTTTTCTATCATTGTCAAGCTCTGTGAAACCATTCTACACATGACATCACTTATGACATGTCACATGTATATTTAAATTTGCAATGTAACAGTCCAAAAATGCCAGGATGTAGCTAACAAATTCTGGTCTACAATACTGACAACATAATTTAGTTCCAACACAGTTTAAAGAATTCAAACAAAAACAAGTTTTGGACAATTTTTCCATAACTTTGATTCAAATTTTTTTTTAAATAATCATTTCACTCCAAGCAAAGCAGAAATTCCACTCACATGCAGGGGGTTACATAAGTAGGTGAGTGATGAGAAAGAGGAACAAGTTACAGGGGAGTCAGAGAATGAGTAAGAGAAAGATGAGAATACAGAAGAGGACTGCATGTGAGTAGAGTGAAAAGGAAGAACATGATACAAGGGTTGTCAGGGAAAGGATGTGAGTCAAGGAGATAAGATATGGCAATTGCCTTTGCATTTAAATTCTTGGAGATTGTAGCTATCAGGGAAGTAAATATATGGAAGGTAATTCCACAGGCAGGAAGTGCGAGCAAAGAAGCTGATAGAGTAGAAGTTGAGAATACATTTGATTGGTTTCACTGTAAAAGGGTGGGACCTAGCCGCTAGCTTGACTAAATTCATGCACAGGGGGCACCAGGTAGCTAAGCTCATTGGAGCAGAAACTGTGAAAGTATTTGTAGAAAAGACAGAGGTAAGCCACATTATGTCAGTGAGAAAGTGACTATTGTTGAGCTACCAGGTCGGGATCAATTACATTGCAGATTCTTTGTTGGATTTTGTGAAGAATCTCAAGATGAATAGCAGGGGCATCTGACCAGATGTGACAGCAGTATTAAATGAACAGGTGGATGGTAGATTTAAATATGTGCAAGATGGATTTAGACAAGAAATACTTTCTGCCCATACACAGGAAACCAACCTTCCTAGCGGCAGATTTAGCTATTGATTCAATGTAGTCATTCCACTTGAGATTGGCTAATAGTTATGTTGAGGAAGCACAGTGTTTTGCTTTCAGGGATATTAGCCTGATCCATTCTGATGATGGGGTAGGAGCAGTTGTCTGGTGGTGGTGGTGGTGGGGGTTTAAAGGATAGCAGCTTTGTTTTGGAAGCATCAAAATTTACAAGCCATTTCTTACTCCAGTCCACTACAGATTGCAGGTCATTTTCAAGATCAACAGTGAAGTTTGCTTTATCAGCCTCAGCAGATTTCTTATTGAGGTGTGTGTAAATGGACGTGTTGTCAGCATAAATGCCTACTTGGGATCTGATTACATCAGGGAGATCATTGATGAAGATCAGAAAAAGGATAGGACCTAAAATAGAGCCTTGGGAGACACTCGCGTTTGCATGATAGTATATGGAAGCATGCCCATTCAATACTACCTTTATTATGCAATTAGAAAGAAAAGACTGGATTAGTCCAACAATTGTCCAGTTATACCATAGCCATGTAGCTTTCATAGAAGGCCAGCATGCCAGACTGTCAAAAGCTTTGGAGATATCTAGTGCAACAGCTCAAACTTTACCATTCTTATAGAGTGCCTAGTATACATACTCTGTGATGGTTGTTAACATATCAGTAGACCTGGTGAAGCAGAAACTATACTGTTTCTCGGAGAAGAGGCCTTGGGCTGTGAGATGTTGAACCACTTCAGCATTAATAATAGCCTCGAGCACTTTTTCAAAAATTGGTAGGAGGCTGATAATTAGAGGAGTCTGAGGGTTCTCTAACTGAAATCTGACACAAGTATATTTTAAATGACAAAGCATAGAAATAAATAAAAACATATATCAATATTCATTTTCAAAATTAAAAGCTCATTATTCAAAAATTGGAAAAATGCAGCAATATTAAAATGTCAAACTTTGTCAGTTGAATTTATTAAAATTTATTTAAATGAATTTTCTATAAAACCCTTAAGCTAATCTTCCCTTTTCTGTATTACCACTCTGAGCTTTCCACATAACTCCAAACACCTTCACATCCAACATTTAGATGAGAGGAGACTACTAAATTTTTGTCATTACAAATATGATATAAGAGTAAATGTCACCTTACAAAAATGGTTGGAAATATCGATAAGTTATTCTTAATACAATTCCATTAAAACAAAAATTTAAAAAAATAATGTGTCAACTTTTATTGCTACTCAGTTTATTTTCTCAGATGTTACGAAACCTGACCACCCTGTTTTTATTTGATTTTTTTGTTGACCATTAATATTTTACTCTCCCAAAAAGAGACAGAAATTAACTACTTCAACTGGTGGCCTTCTCCTTCCCCAAGGAGAATTAAGAAATTAAATTGATGGCATAATCAATACTTTCATTAAAATTGATGTTGCAGAAGAACAATATTTTAGTGTCAGTTATAAAGCAGCAAATCACTTGAGCCATGATCAGCTTCAATATCTAGATTATCATGAATGTGTCTATATGCAAGTGGTAAGATACTGATATTAAATATTAAAATGACAGGTTTAGTCTTAAAAATTATTCTTATAGTAAGAAGAATTATTATCATTCAAGAAAACCTGATTGATAAATCATACTATATTACATAAAACAAGTATTTATGGTTTTTCTAAAATTTCTTGGAAGTGCTAAATGGATTTAAAGTATTAACAAAAGGTTCTAATAAATAATTAATAACAAGCATAGTGTCAGTATAAGCAGAAATATATAAATGTGTGTGAGGACATATTCAAACAAAAGTGGAGAAATGAGACAAAGTGGAAAAGCTTTTTAAATAACTGTGATTTGTCTTCATTTGCTAGGTTGGCATCTTCAGGTTGGAATGAAAGAACATAATACATCTGGTCACAGTTTCAACTTAATAAATGCCAGTCTAATCAGAAGACAAAAGAATTCACTAAGATGTATTGTGAGTATGATGATCTCACGTTTGATCACAACAGTAAACCTAAGACCGGGCTCATACATAATATTACTAACAAAATCAATAGCAGCGCAATGCGGTACACAAGCTAATAGAGAAAATAACAGATCTAATCATAGTGGGCTAGTTTAAGATCCTATAAACATTAATGGCTTTAATACAAAAAAAAAAAAAAAGTTATTCTTTCATTCTGAGCTGAAGACACCAACCTAGGCACATGAAAGTGAAATGTATTATTAAAAAAGGATTTTCACTTTGTTTAATTTCTCCACATACACACTGGTATACATTTTGGTAGGCTGCATAAAAACAAAAGTAAAGATAATGAGACATTGGAAATGCTATAAACAATACCTTTTGCCAAGACAGTTTGCTTCATCAGAATGAAAGACAAAACTGCATGCAAGAAGAAATATCACAACCTTAACTTAATGCTACAAATCAGCAAGTGACAAATACACCATTAGAAACAAACCCTTTTTAGTAATATTCTGTAAGACTAGCTTATTAAAAAGCACAATGATACTATTGTTGAAATAAACATTGTCATGGTAACCACCAGTTGACCACATCGAGAAGTGCACTGAGAATAATTATTTGATACCACACTAACTAGATATATATCTTTCATACAAATGCGGCATCCCTCAAGCTCTATCCTAGGTCCTATGCTTTTCCTGAACAAAAAAGTAAATAGATCACCTTTTAGATTTATCCAATTACTTTAAAATGGTATGTAAAAAACACCTGAGATATTTGAGGTGAAAAAACACCTGAGATATTTGTATTTAAACTTAATGACTATTTTCCAAAATTCACCTTTTTGGCAAGGGTCAAGAGATCATATATTGGAAACCATTTGGCCAAAAGATGTAAACTAGCTATCATTCAATTTCTATCATGAAGCCTTATAAGCATACCAAATTTGAAAAAAAAAAAAAAAAAAAAAAAAAAAAAAAAATCTGTCAACCTATGTTGATTTGACACAGATTGATTCATACGCCATATTTTATAAGGTGACATTTCCAAGAAAAGTTTTTCTTTATATTTAAGAGATTTGATAACTTTAAACTGGGGAATAATAACAGAAGGCTGGAATCAGAGTTTAGATTCCAAAAATAAATAATATATATATATATATATATATATATATATATATATATATACACACACACAAAGTACAAGTGTTTAGGAGAGGTTGTCCACAGATCAAAGTTCATAGATCCATTTAGTAGCAGGCATTTCCTCCTTAAAGCTCTGAATGTGTTAATTGTAAAGATGATGATGGTATTAAGATAAATACAGAGAACTTGGACAAGATATTTGTTGAATGGTACACATCACAATCAAGAAGCTTTAAGCTAGAGTATATTTGTGTAAGATAGTGTTCTTCCACATTCTACAAAGACACTAAATTAATGGAATGGATCCCAGATTCTCCAAATAAAAATCCAGTAGCAATCTAATGATGAATATGAAATTAAATATTTCAACTAAAGATCTTTGGAAATCAATAAAACTCCTCCAATAATAAAAATCAAAACAGTAGAAATTTAAAATCAATGAAAGAAATACCGATTAAGTTAAGCCCATATTAAAATGTAAAATAAATTATTTATATAGGAGATTTCATTAATCAATTGTGTCTGTGGCCTATATATGTTGAATTTGTGTTACACTTGTTTGAATATTAAAATCTGACACTAAGATATTCTTCTGAGACATCAATACTTCTATTTCTAAGAATAAATTTTATCAACTAAAACTCACATAATTGCTCACCACAAATAAGGCAATAAAACCACTGAAACACAAGGAGTTATTGAGTGTGAGAGAATATGAAAAAACAGTTAGCATACTGTTGCATCTAACCATTTTAACTTTAAAATAAGACTGTCACCAATTTAGTACTACACTTAAATTCATAAAGTTTAAATAACAAAGAGTAGAGTTCATTAGAACAATTACCATGAAGACAAACATATCTTTAAAATGTTACTAACATCAGCTGGTTAATACTAATTGGCTTACATAATACAATTTGACATCTATACCTGTAAGAAGAGTGGATAGACTTCCTGTTACAAGAATAATGCTCTGGATGTACATAGTGCAGTTTCCCTCCACAAACACCAAACATAAGCAAGAGTTGTAACTAATGATGTCAATATTTGAGCCTGTGTGAAAGATCATTTGTGTCTGAAAGATGTCACTCCTCAGGTTTATGTCACAAATGCAAATTATCATCACTTGCATGAAAGCAATGTGTTCTCTTACCACAGAATATTATAGAGTACCAATTGATTCCCCCCACCAGGTGATTATTTCACAATACCACTAGAGATATACACAACTGTTATAGCATAAATGGAATCTGAATAGAGGTATACATGCTCATTGTCTTGCTGCAAATAAATGATTTATGTTGATGCTTCTGAGGCCATATTTACTTTGATGTGTGGATGCTATTCAATCTGTCACTGCTGGCCTTACAATGTGTTGACCTTGGCAAACAGCTGTACTTTGTAACTGCTCAGATCCTAACTTATAGGCATATCGCCACATGTTGAAACACCAGTTAGTGTATGATCACTGAAGTTAAGCAACATCGAGCATGGTCAGTACCATGATGGGTGGCCACTTGGGAATATCAAGTGCTGTAAACTTGGAAGTGCAAGCAGTGTAATGGACAATGGCTCAGAATTGGAAATCAGAGAGCTGAGTTTCAATTCCAGTTAGGTCCATTATATTCAATTACAAACAGATAACTCTTCTCCATCTAGTTATAAGTTAATTAGTAGAACTTGTTTCAGTAAATTATTACTATCTCTAAATAATTCTTATGATCTAAAAATATTTTCTGGCTTTAAATAATCTTGATAAACTGTAAAAAACAAATCAATCAATCTTGGCCTACAGATGTAGGAATGTTCATTTTGACCACTACTACCAACATTGCAGCACAACTAATGTATTATGTCACTAAATATGCAGAATTTCTCCAAAATGGCCATCCAACCTTTGAAAGTCCCATAATCTGACCCATCTCAAATGGCATTAATTGAACAAAAGAAGCAGATGTGCATCTCCATGATACAACATCTGTTCTGCACTAGATTTTAACTATGCTAAACCTTATCAAACCATTTTTTTAATTTTCTATCAGTTTATATATAGTTAATTTTTGTTCATAATTAAATTAGATCTGTACACAGTTGCATTAAAAAGTGTCCAAAACAATTATATTGTGGAAACTTTGAATATTTTTCATTTGAAAATGAGTTATTTTGCAACCCAGGTTTCTACCTTTTGGTGTCTTCAGGCAATTTACTGATTTTACTGTTTAAAAAAAAAAAAAAAAAAAAAAAAACGCTCATGTAACAAGGATCTTTAATGAATATGCAATTTACAAAATTGGAGAAGTTACTTAAAGGGCTTAGAACACTTTCATCCAGGATTGTATAATTCTAGTAGGCATTTATTGGTATGGTTACACTTAAACATAATTTCTGTTCTTTCATTTAGTAATTCATTTTTGTCTAGGAACAACATAAGACTCAACTTTTTCTCCTGGCAAAAAAAAAAAAAAAAAAAAAAAAAGAAAAAAAAGAAGGTAAAATCAGTTATTGTAAGTCACCTGAAGATACCAAAAAGAAGCCTGGGTTGCGAAATAACTCATTTTCAAATGAAATATAAACACACATATATATATATATATATATATATATATATATATATAAGAGAGAGAGAGAGAGAGAGAGAGAGAATTGTAAACGGTGATTATGACATTAAGAATTATTAAATTATTAATTAAGGTATTTTACCATTAAATGTTATGATATAAAATTGTATTATATAATAATTTTTTTCCTGATGTGTTCACATCCTAGTAAATACTTCCAAGAGTTATAGGGACAGAACAGATAAAAACTATAAAGAATAAAGTAATAATGTACTCTAGACAACAGGGCCACCCTCTAAAACAAGCCAACAAAATTCAAGAGAATGTTAGGCCTTAAATTTGGGGTCAGGTTGACAGTCAACTATGTTAGGGATCTACACTGATTTTTATCTGGATTTCATAGCCTTTTTCATAGTTAAATTATTGATATTATACAGTGAAAATGTCAAATAAGAAATCTAGCTGATAATAACTGTAAATCAGTCTCCAGACTTATTAATATACACATGCATGTATTTGCGTGATTGCTTTCAATGCAAGGATAACTCATGAATCAATGACTAAAACTACACATTTTTTTAAATGAACAAAATATATCATAATTTCAGTGAGCAAAATCTGTTCTACAAGAGCAATGTTCTATATATCGAGTTAGAGACGCAATACAAAATAGAGATTAGTAAGTATATCAATTAATTACTATCTGAAATAATACCCCAAATTAAAGAACAATGAGTAAACATGGAGGTTTTGCTAAATATTATAAATTGGGAAGAGTATGTCCATTGTACAAGGCCTTTCATGCAGAACCGTTAAATTTGCTATATTTAATGAAACTAGGTATAATTTCTTTTTTCCTCACAAGGTGGGTTCTCTGCTTCTTTTCTTATATACATAGCAGTTTTTTTTTTTTTATTTAACAATAACAATCACTATTTGTAACTGATCAGTTACAGAATATAATTTATCTTATTAATTTTTAAATTAAAAATGTTTGTCTGCTTTGAAAAATCAATTTCACTGAACAAAATATATTTTCTACTTTTCATTTTTTTAAAACTTAATGCTATCAAGAACAAATGAAATTTATTCAATTTTCCTTTTTGGTTATTAAAATAAGCAAAATGTCTGTTGCTGAAAATATATCTTGATTAATGACAATGACAAATATTTAATTGACAACAAAGATTGTCAAAAAGTTATTACTTCATCATATATTTCTTTTGGTATAAGTTTCATGGGACCCCTTTTAAGAATTAAGGAATCACTTTGCAGTCATTATAACCAACTTGATTCAAATCTTGATTTTTTAGCTGTCTACCCCAAGTACTTCAAAATATGATTAGGTTTAAATAAAACATTCTAAGATAGCTCATCAAAGTATTATAGCTTTTAGCATACACTTGGTTTTTAACAGTTAATGTCAAATTCATAAATTTTAGTAAGAATTAAAATATATCTTAACTAGATAGTCTTTAAATGCAGAAAATAGACAACTCCAAATATATAATTTTTGATGGTATACAAAGTGCATCTTTCCCAAAAGAACTAATTTTTTTTTAAATTGGTTAACATCTTAAAATGTACAATTAAAACCTGCTAGAGATTAATTTTATCCCCAATGCTCACTATCATAGATTGTAATTTTACTTCAAGCAGTCATATCAACTTAGCCTGACTATATCATTTACTCAAACAAGGTATTATTTTTATTATCATTATTAGTATTGTAAAAGAAACTACCAGCAACATTCATCAGTAACATCTGATCCATCATACCTAAACACAATCCTATCATTAACCAGCTACAGAAGAAAGAAACATAACTGCAAGGAAATATTGGTAATGGTAAAACACTAAGAAAGGAAAACATGACATTAAGACCACAGAGAAATATATTCATCATATAAAGTAGTCAAAGATGAAGGACTGGTGAATGAATTGGTAGATGTTTACATGTGGGCCATTCTATGTCAATTCAACCAATAAATGTAACCCCACCCAAAAAATAGATTTTTTTCATTAATGTTATAGTCATTAGAAAATCCTGAAAATTTTAAGTGAAAATTCCTAACTTATCAAGATATCACAAGTTGAAATTTTACTAACCCAACATTTTCCGCTGATAGACATTTCCATTTTCAAACACAATCTCACAAAAAAAACGCCTATATCCTCTGACCAGAAATGAATGAAACTTGATAACCTTATAGAATTTCAGTTACAAAATCCAAATATCTCTTTAGAATTTTACAGGGAATAACCAAAAAGTAGATATTAGCAGTTATCTGGTGAAAAAAATGCAAAATTTTAGATGCCTGACTACATGGAAAAATTGAGAAATATCTTCAGCTCCTAAAGTAGCAAAAGGTAGCACAACATTTAAAAACTAGAGTATTTGGGGAATAAATTCCAATAAGTGTAATTAACGGTCTCTCAAAGCTACCAATTCCGGACTTCTTAATATTTTTTTTTCTCAAAAATTCTGATTCATGGTAATTTTGCAATTAAGATCTTCTAATATTGTCTTATTCTGCTAATGGTGACAAAGTTCAAAAGGTAAGAAAACATTGCATAGTATTTGAGGAATTAATTCCCTAAATTTTAATAACTGTCTCGTGTTATTTCAATTTTTACTGGTATTTGAATATACATTGCAAGAAAAAAATAAATAAATAATGAAATTATCATTAGCATCCAGCTCCTACAGTTTCCTTATAGACTTTGAACATAAATCTCTGCTACCACACAAAATTTTAGTATCACATGAATCTGTGTCTACCTTGAAGACCTTGTTATAAAAAGGCTGAATTTATCATTCTTAAGCACTGACCTTCTTTACAAAATTTCTTTAAATGCTCAAACTGGAAAGGTAGGTATAATTTAACCCTCTAGGGCCATTCGTATCATATTTGATACAGTATAAAAACAAGCCTTGAAAGAAATATTTTCCTGAAAAATTTTTTAAGAGAAATATTTTATAAATTTCAAATGAAAGCAGTACTGACTGCTCAGTCAATGAATACCAAATGTTTCCTTATAGGGAAATACTGTATCAAATATGATACGAATGGCCCTAGAGGGTTAACAATCAAAACATTGCTAAGGTAAGTAAACATATCTTAAAATAAAAGGTGATATAATTTATATTTAATGGTTCTAAAACAAACACTAAACTTGAATTCATCCAGGTTCTGTAATTGGGCTCAGTAATTTCTTGTGGCAAGTTCTTATATAAAAGTGTATGCGACATCAACAGTAACAACTGCATAAAGAAGTTCAAGAAAAATGCAGTAAACTGCTGCAACCCACAGAAGAAAACCATAAAAATGATTTTTTTTTCTTGCTGATAACACTTTTTTTATGTTTGGAGCCATTTACACATGAGTCAAATTTAATTTTTAAAACATAATGGTTAATGCAAAAAAAAAAAATAAAAAAAAAATTTAAAAAAAATTAAAAGAACAGGTGATATTTCTGAATATGATATTTCTTAATTTTTTCACTAGATAACTGCTAATATCTAGTTTTTGTTTATTCCCTGTAAAATTCTAAAGGAATGCTTGGATTCCTTTACTAAAACTCCATAAGGTTATCAAATTTGATTAATTTTTGGTCAGCAGATCAGATGATATAAGGTTTTTCGAATTTGGAAATGGATATCAACAGAAAAGGCTGATTCAGCAAAATTTCAACTGGCGATATCTTGAGAACAGTTAGGAATTTTCACTTAAAATTTTCAGGTTTTTCTAATAAGATCTATAACATATGAAAATGAAAAAAAAAAAAATCTATTTTTTGGGGTTTCATTTTTTAATTTTTTTTTGGTTGAATTGACATGGAATGCCCCATGCTATAAGTACATTCAGTAGAGTGATTTGGTATTAATAAATACAATACTGACAGTTCTAGTTGAGTTTACAGAACTTTATCCTCAAGAATATAGTAAGGAGTAAGAAATTAAGCTACACTATTTACTAAAAACTACAACTGACAAGCTGTGCTTAGAAGCATAAGAACTGAGTAGCAGCAAAGTTGTGTGGCTCACTACTTAAGAAAAAAAAACATGTGCCTGGTGACAGCAAGAAAATTAACTAAAAACAGCTAAAAAGATAAACATTATCTTAGTGACCAAGCCTTACATTGGCCTAAAGTTGACAATAAAAAAAAAGTGGATGATAGATCAGAGAAAAATCAAAGAGAAGAGTTTCTAGCAAAATAATAATGAGGCCAGGAAATAAGCAGAATGAAAGATTTAGATCTTTGCAGAATCAGAAAATTGGTGTTACTGGATTTTGAAACAGCAGAGTTTATCAATGAATACAAAAACTTTTATACCACAGAAAATGGCAACTGCTTATGATAAAAAAATTCTCTGAATATGTCCTGCTAAAATGGAGGTGCATTTAACATGTCTGCATATTTTTTTATTATAACAAATACAGCAAATTAATTCAAATAGTTTAAATACTTTTCTCTAATAATGTTTTTTTTTAAATCCTCAATTATTCTAGCTATACATAAAATGGATCCATGTGTAGCATAGTAGTTATCAGTACAAGAACTGGAATCAGCATGCCAATCTCAATTCTGTTCAGGTGTTTTGTTCACTTCACTTTAATGGCTTAGAAAAGGCATTAATCCACCTTTCTCTAGCTATAGGTTAAATAAATAAGCAGATTTGAGCTCTAATATCTTGGGTGGAAGCCAGTCTAAAAGGAAAACAATTTAAAACCAACCTGAATTGGAATGGGTTTCCTTAGGCTACCTTACTTTAGATACATCCACTACCTTTATAGCTGCAGTACACACTGTGCCCCTATGACCCTAATAACAATGAATTTGTGACCATGATACCTAAAAAAAAAAAAAAAAAAAAAAAATACTGAAAATTTTCAAGTATTGACAATGTGATATATTTTTGCCTTGAAAAATTATTTTTGATTTTACAGTTTTTTGAAATCCTTCCACAGCTACTATTAGTACTGTTCCAACAGACTACTACTCAATATAAGTGCTTTCAGTTATTTTGGTATAAGAGGTCATAGATCAGTGAAAGTTAAATATTGAATAAATCATAAGGAAAACTTATGTTAAAATAATTCTGAAAGTCTTTTTTTGCAAACAGAAATAATATTGCCGAATAATATATACCAAAACAAAAATACAAAATGCTGACAATTTTTTGGATGGTATACAGATTAAAATCATGTTTACTTTTAAATACATGTATGCACAACTTGTACATTACAATTGTTAATGTTTTGTCATGACAATCAAATATTTTAATCCATTTTTTTGCTGTTAACTTTGTGATCTACAAGGTTAAATGGGTTTTTATTTATTAGAAAATGATCCAACATATAGTTTGAAAAAAAAAAAAAAAAACAAACATTAATTCAAACATTGTTTCAAGTGTTTATATCTTTCTCCTCAAAACTCATCTTGTTAAAAAATTATAAAGATAAAAATGCATATATTAACCCATGTACCCTTCCCTAATATCACTAGACAATGATAAGCAGAGAGCTTTCCCTCTGACAATAATCCAATTCTTATAACAATACACAGACTGGAAACGATCCTTCTAAAGTAGCTTACAGCAAGAGAATCTCAAGTACGAGTTTTAAGTGGATTACTCATAGACCTTGAGTTTTATTCAATTGCTTCATGTAAGTGCACACCAGTTTCCTTCTATCAATATCCACAAACATGTACACAATAACTTTTCATTTTAATTCATTGCCATGCATTATATCTTTATATTCAAAATGCTATCAGAGCAAGCAATACAAAAAGTTTCATATATTAGACACAAGCATTTGATAAGGTTTGACACAAAGACCTACTTGAAACATTAGAAAAGCTTGATTTACATGAGAAAAATATTTAAGTGATAATCCATAACTTTTATTGGGAACAAGCAGCCAGCATGCATGTGGTTAGAGAATACCCAAAAACAGAAAGAAGTAAAACAAAAAGGTGTTTTCTGATCAAACTTTGTAGCCTATACAAAAGAACTAGATGACCTATTAGAATTTATTATTAGAAAACAATCTTGGAAGGAAAAATCTTAAACCATTATAGGAAAGCAAGAAGAAAGAACTAACTATTAACTGTAAGATAGCAGAATTCATTAAAGTTCACAAAATTAAATTTTGAAGATGTCAAAATCAAGGAGGTGCAGAAATTAGAACTATCTGTATAGTGTAGTAAGAGATGACAGAAAGAGTGACACAAATCTGAATATGCAGAGAAATAGTGAAAGATGCTTTCGTGAACTAATTAGTAAGATATTAAAAGATAGAAAAATATCATTAGAAACGAAAAATGCTGAAATTCTATGTAACATCTATATTACAGTGAATGTTACAGAATGAAGAAAAGGCTTGAAATGACAGATGCGGTTCTACTGACAATTGATGAGAATACCATAGACAGAACATGCGAGTTATGAGGAAGTCTTAAAGAAAATAGAAGCCACAAGGAAGCTTATACTTACAAAGAGAAAGTTAAAATTTATGGGATGCATAAAGAGGACCTGGAGAATCTCACACTCATAAGATATATTGAAAGAAATGGAAGCAAGACAGAAACACTAAGTGACTGACTTAACAAATTTGAGTAATGGGAGAGCAAGGACAAAGAGACTAAATGATTACAAGATATTTAGTGTAACAAAAAACAAGAAGTTGTAGAGAGACATGATGACCCACATCCTGAAGACACAAGGAACATAAAAGAAGAATATGCTAAATATACTAGTTGTATTCGTGTGAAAGAATTCCATATCCAATTATTATTGTAATTTTGTACTAAATGTCCACAATATCCAAATAACATTACAAAATAGTAAGCTTATCTGTATCATGATTCATTTATGTCTATGAAACACAGAGCTGTATATCGTAGGAATCAAAATGTTAATAAGGAAAATACTTTGTTTTGGTTTGAGCTCAAAATTTTCATCCTCTTACATGAGCAATATTTAATTTTTTATTTTAAATTCTGAAATGAAGTATTTTCTTTATTCTAGGATTTGTTTCAACTAACATTCTCATCTTTATTGCTTTTATTGACAACATTTCATCTGTTATGTTTTCTAGTTTTCCAAAAGTGTCATTTATTCCTTTCACAAGTCAGTATCTGACCCCAACCTGCTCAAAAAATATAGACCCTGATGTGGTGAACAAACTGGATTTAGTTATACATTTCATCACTAGATGTCACAAGTTAAAACTAATTTGAGCCAGTCTGTCACATGGCGTTCTGAACTGAGTTGTTTCCTGTGACATTTTACTGATATTTGCAAGCACATTTGGCAATTTTTCTGACAGCCAATAAAAATTAAGAGAGTGAGGTTTTGTTTTCTTTTAGGGGAAAATGGTGCTGAAAATGCTTCAAAAGCCTAATGAAAGGTTTCAAAATTAAATGTTCCCCAAAATTCATACCTTATTTGCTGAAAGAGAATAAAAAATTTGAATTTTTGCCATTATTTGATGAATGATTTGCCATGTATAATTGGAGAAAATAAATTCAAAATGACCTGATTATTTCAACAGTTGTGACCAGGGACAAGTCCCATAATTTCAGTTATTTTGGAATAATCCAATGTATAATTTTTTTTATTTATTTATTTACCAAATAGCACTTAAAGGTTAGATAGAAGAAACAGCAGAGGAAGGTCAAAGAACATATTGACCAAAACGTTATTGCGAAAAGAAGGATACTAGTTAAAACAATTTATGGGTTAATGTTTATTAATAATAACTTTACTATCACAGCTAGAACTTTTGATATAATTCAAATGAAGTCCTCTCAAAAAAAAAAAAAAAAAAAAAAAAAGTTTTGTCAGTTTTTGGGAGGTGGGTGAGCCCAAAACCCAAGTACTACCTCATATAACAACTTCAGACTTAGTTTTTGGTGACGATTCTTTAATTTAATGAAATGAGATTAACTTTCAGATTATATAATGCAAAGTTTAAATTCAAATGAGATGATTATATTCATTATTTATTAATGTATCTTTCAATGAAATGTTTTTTGGGATTTGCTTTTGGTGATTTTCTATGCTTATTCTAAATAAAGCCATCATTGTGATTGATGCACTAAATAATCATATTTCTTTCAAAGCAGCCTTGTATTTATCATGTAACAAAGTCATTGATTTATTCAATTTTTCAAACTATGGTTTTCATTTTTATTATAAAAGTTATTATAGACAACATTTTGATCATGTACCCTCCAGCCATTCAGGCATTTCATTAGTTTTATTTCTTTATATTGTATTATTTTTCTCCCAGTAATACCATTTCTTGCTCATTCCTATTGAAGCAGAATATTATTTCATTACCTGTTCCAGAAATTAAACTCAGTCACTAAATGACAACAACACTTGTTTAACTAATGTCTACATACACTATGCTACCATCCAAAAGAACACATGTGTCATCTTGGAATCTAGATCCAATGTCAAATAGTTTTGTTGTTTTTTTATTATCACAAGTTCACACTGCTTGTTTAATACTTTCGTTTTTCATTTTTAGAGATGATGAAGTGTGAATATATTTTATTTGATTTATTCAAACTATTCTTCTCATCTTGATTATTATATATTTTATTATAAATACGTCAAGTCAAAAGTATCTTAACAATTCCTCATCTAAACAAAAAAAAAATTATCACAAACAAATTATCAACAATTCTTTTTTTTTTCATAAACTTTTTAAGAGATGACTTAGAAAAACAGACGAATATTTTTTCTTAATGCTGAAATATTTCAACCCTAGAATTAGTGCTTAGTATTTATTGAACTATGCTAAATAAGATTCAGATGAACATATTGTGCTTTATTTGATGACATGAAAATCAAATATTCAAAGTCAGAAGTAAAAAAAAAAAAGACAAAAACCTAGAAAAACTTTACATGGACCAATAAAAAATTTGATTTTCTATTTCTTTGTTTTTTTGTCTATATTTATAAAGTGTAATGTTAAAAGTGAAAGAAAAAAAATTACTCAACAAATTAATTTAAAAAAAAAGAAGTTATCAGACCAACCCACTTTGCAAAATCTTACCAAAACTGCAATTATATATATATATATATATATATATATTCACACTCTCACACACACACATGTATATACATATACATATACAGGGTGTCCATAAAGTTCATGTGCACTTTTAAAAAAATTTATAACTTTATTTGTATTTGCGATAGAAATAATTTGTAGAAAGAAGTAAATCTATATTTTTTAAGGTTTTATTGAAATTTTATTTAAGTTTCCACATGTCCTCCATCATTAGCAATACAAATGGTAATACAATTTTGCAGTTCATGGAAAACATTTGCCAACTGGTTTGCAGTAATGCCTGAAATCACAGTTATTTTAGCTTTCAAATCGTCTAATGAACTAGGTTTGGTTGATACACAATTGTTTTTACATGTCCCCATAAAAAAAAAATCTAATGGAGTCAAATCTGGCAAACATGGAGGCCAATAAAATGGTTCACCCATTCCAATCCAGCTGTTTACTTATCTAAAAATTGTTGCAGATTTTGTGGTAAAGAATTATTCAATAACTATACTTAAAACTAGGTACATTAAACTTTATAACATTTTTTACAGATTATTTCTATCACAAATAAAGTTATACATCTTTAAAGTGCACACTGACTTTATGGACACCTTGTATACGCACACATAGATGCTTATATATACCCACACACTGATATACACACACACACACACACTTAGACATGTTTCGTTAAAAACGACTGATAAGGAAGATTTTATTAATTTTTTATTTAATTTTTCAGTATTCTTACGTTTCCTTTTTGCTGTAGATAAAAAATGTAAAAATGGTCCATAATTTTTGACTTTACAAACTCTTTCAGCCTCTTCACTGAAACACTAATATATATATATATATATATATATATATATACACACACACACACACACATTTATACATATACCTATAGTATAGGATAGGTATGAATGGAAGAAAATTCCATATACAAAAAAACACTATTCTTAAAAAAGTACTCAGTACAGAGTAGAGTGAATAATATTTAGAATTTATAACATAAATGTTATACTACTACAAAAGTAGTTATTTTGTTTTGACACTACTTGTGTCTTATCAAGTGAGGGTGCTGATTTCAAGTTGAAGAGTTTTAAAAGGTTCAAAAGTAGCTAAACCCCCTTAATCAGGGAGACATTGTTACATAGTCTGTGATGACTGATCAAAATACAAGTAATTTCTAATTTTAGGAACATAAGAACAGACTCTGAAACCAATTTATTGGGGCATTAATGTTAATATTTGATTAAAAAAGAAACCTGTATTACTAATCAACTATTAGTTTCACTTTACAATAAAAAATTAAAATTTATTTAAAAAACAAAATTTATAGATATATTTATTATGAATTAAATGTTAAATTCTAAGTTTAACAAAGCATTAGATTTAGATTATTGTAAAGTTATTCAAATATGAAACAGGGGAGAGAAAAAAAAGGCACACACAAATTATACACACACACACACACACACACACACCCTGCATATGGACAAATATATACACATACAATTTTTTTGACTCTTGTTTTTAGCAACGTGTCAATTTATTCATTAAATTTAAAGCCAGGTTTGGAAAACATCTGTAAACACTACATAATGGATACACGTAAGACTGAATTTGTAAGATGACATAGACTTGAGAAGTTTAAGATCAAGACAAACAGTCATATTCCAGTGCATAAACAAATAAATATAATTAAATATATACACATGCAAATTTGTAAGCAAAAAACAGAATATATACATGATTTAAAAATCCACAAAGCCTCATATACAGAATAAAACCACATACATTGAATCACAGACACCTATAGATATAAATACACAAAGATAAGCACAAGAACATTCACACAGAAGTATACACACACACACACACACACTCAAACAAATATATAAAAATACAAACACACATATATGTAAAACAATATATCAATATGTCTACTAGTACATAAACCCACATGCACACCTACATGCATTTATACATAGACAAACAGTTAAACCCAGATACTAATAAGAAATTCAGAAACCATGTGAAAATGATGCCTAAAGAATCATAATTATTAAATATCAATTTGACATCTGTGCTATAAAAAAAACTTATTAAATATTAACCAAGTAGTACATTAAAAACTATCAAATATTAAAAGGATAAAATTTATTAGATTAAATACCACATAACTATACAACTTGACAGTCTATGTTAGATTAAATACTTAGCAAATATTAATATATGCTAAATTAAATACTTGACAAATATTAATTTGACAATCTATGTCCAATGAAATACCCAACAAATAAAGGTAAATAATTGAAATCTGTGAAAAAAGTATATATCATAATATTACAAGCCATATTGTAAAGTAAAAAGTAAACTATGTTTACAGTAAGTTCATTCTCTGGTTTAGCAAGTTAACCTTGTCTTTAAATCTGATGATTTCTAACTTCTCATTAAGACTAAGATAACAAGGATGATGATATAATATTTGTATTGTCAACAAGTATGTTCTGAATAGGGTTTTTGTAGATATGTGTGTTTTTAAATGACATCATATTGAGCTTTGTTGAAAGAGCTTAATTCCATCTCATTTAAACACTCAAAGAACTACCAAACCCTATCCAAAATATACTTGTTAACAACACAAATATCATAGCATCATCCACATGCAAAAAAAAAAAAAAACAAAAAAAAAGTCCTCCTAGACTGGTTGCCCAATCTGCCCTATTAGTTAACCCATAGCTAAACAGAGATGAAGAGATGGATTCATACCCTTCTAAACGGTATTTGTGCATGAATTAATATAATGAATTTGAGACTGGAATTCAAACTTGGTTCACCGATTTCTCATTCCAACATAAATGGATGTCCAGGTGGTATAATGGATAGTGTCTTGGGACACACACACACACACACACACAGAGGTAATGATGCCAAGTCTGTAAATGGAGAGATAGATTAAAAAATATCTATTTTATATGAAATATCAAAGAAATTATATATATATATATGATAGATAGAGAGAGATCAATCAATATTATCCAGAGCAATATGATATACATAAAGGAAAACTCAAATCACCTAAAGCAGTTATAAACCATTTATTTTTACAGGTAAGTTTTTGTTATCCATCTCTTCAGGCCTCAGAATACATTTGATTTAATTTAATCAGAATATTAAAGAAATAGAAAAAGAAAAAAGGGAATCCAAGTGGCATAAACCCAAAATGAGTTTAGTGTTAGCATATTAGGGCCATGAAGGGTAAAGGGATGAGCATATATGTATAGACATATACATACATATAGGAGACATGGCTTATGGATATGTCTACACTCCTACTCACACAGCTACACACCTATGAAAACCTTATATACACACTTATATACAAATTAATATATAAACTTATGTACACAAATATACAAAAAACGTCATATATACACAAAAGAAAAAGAAAGCTCCTGTAATTGTAAAGTCAAAGATAACTGCCCAGTTGGGGGTATATGCAAATCTGTAAAAGTTATATACCGAGCAGCTATTTTCCCTGTTGAATAGAAAAATGAGAAAAAAGTATACAGAGGTATTTCTGTTGGATCCTAGAAACAGAGTTAATACAATCATTAGCACTCATTCTCTAAGCCCCACCTAAAATGTTAAACCGCTCTTTCTAAATATTCTTGGGAATTAAAAGACAAATCTTTCTCCACAGATTGAATGGAAGATTAGTTAAATTTCAAACACCTAATAGTTTCAGAAATAGATGTAATTTATACTAAGATGAAAAAATTAGAATAATCAAATTTAGAAAAACTAGCCAGCTATTAAACCAGAAGAATGAAATCATTTTTAAATACTGTCATAAAAGACAAATTTAAATTACCTGTTAAATAGGATTTTAAGTTACCCCACTATTTCACATGTAAGTTCATATTCATTTTGTGTTGATTGTTTTATTATTTTTTGTGTTTAGAGAATTGAGGTTGAATTTAGTCTATGTATTTCATATATATGCATAGTTATGGGTATAATTATTTTATGTATGTAAATGTAGGTTTTTTGGTGTGTGTGTATATATATATATATATATATATATATATATATATATATGAAAATTGTATATTTGTCTACATATGTGTATACATTATGCATATGCATGAAAATAAAGTTTTCATAGGTGTGTGTGTGTGTAGGTGTGCGAGTACGCGTCATATATGTATGTACATATGTATGGATGTGTGTATGTACATGTAAATATGTATATATGTATGCATATATGTGTATAAGTATATGTGTACATGCAGTTGTTTGTGTGTGTTTTATTGTTTTTTCTTGATTGTGCTCATAATTTAGAAGCTATTTGAATAATGCCAGCAAAAAATTTATATAGAGTGAATATTCTGACAAATAATAAAAACAGTATTATTTTTAATTGCATAAATATCTGAAGTTTATTACTTCTAAACAAATATATTAAAACAGTTTTATTATTTGAGACATGCTGTATTTAAGACAAGTATACTATACAGATGTGCATTGTGGTTCAGTGGATATCGGCTCAGAACAAGAAATTGCGGAGCCAAGTTCAAATTCCAGTTGAATTCCTTGCATTTACTTACATGTAAATACCATTGGGAAAGGTATTAATCTGTCTCTTCCCTCCAGTTATGGGTTAAATAATAGATTGGGTTCTATAGCCTTAGCTGGAAACCAGTCTACCGCAGAAAGTAATGGCAACCTACTACAGGATAATCTTCTGCCCAGTCAGTCATGTCTCTTTTGAGACATGACTGTCCAAGCGTGTATCACATATGGCACTTAACTGACTGATACTATACAGAAGATTTATCAAGAAAAATATGCAATGTAAATGATAAACATAATAAACTGTCATTAGAATTTTATACAGATTTTTTTCTACTATCTTTTATACTATATTTTAGCCCTGATAAAAATATTCCTCATAATAATCTTGTTGAAATTATGAAAAAAAAAAAAAAAAAAAAAAAAAATACACAAGCAACTTTCAATTTGATAAATAGCTTTAAAAATAGTAAAATCTTTGCAATTCACATAAAAGAAAATTCAATAATAAACAAAAAACAAAGCTTAACTGGAACTCAACTACCAAAGTTCCCAAAAGAGTAAACATGAAAATTTCTTTCCTTTCGTAATTCTTCAGTAAATTTTAAAAATCAATAAATTCTTTCATATATTTGTTTTTACAGCTAATACAAAACTACAAACCTAAAAGGTATAAAAAGTATATTCACAATATTGTATATAATTAATAAGTAAATACATAAAAGACTATTCTCGAATTATTTTTTCAAAAATCATCAATATTTATGCAACTAGTTAACCATATTCTTTGAATTGATATTTATTCTTAACATACACATCTTTCTTAGCCTTGTACAAATTATTACAATTTCATTTGTTGCTATGGCAATTGCTTTGGCATAAGCTTGGTAAAATATTTCTTTGTGTCAGTTTCATTATGTTTGCTTATCATCAGTCTTGTGGGTCACATGGATAACACTACAATAAATGTATGTGCATATCTTTAGCTAGAGTCAGCCAGTAGTAATGAAACAGCTGTGAAAACAGGCCATTGAAGAAAAAAAAAAAAAAAGAAGAAATAGTTAAGAAAAAGAAAAGACAACTAATAAATAATAGAGAGAATACTAAACAACATTAGGTAAGGTGTTCATTCCTTTCTAAATAAAAATCCTTACACCATTTCTATGATGATATACTCACAGCTATCTTTCCTTGCTTTATTACTATGACAGTGTTTGACATTTACAGACTTCAAATAATTCCAATTGGAAACATTAAACTTGGCAAACATTTGACACTTTTAGGACTATATTGCTGTTACTTTGAGGTGATATCTTTAATAGATTCCAAATGTTTAACTTCAAACATATTGCACACATTGCCTCTTTTTAATTTACGAATTAATATATTCCCATATTTATACTATATATAAAAAGTATTTTTGCATATTAAGAGGCATACACATGAACAATCACAATAATACTGATATTTTCTCCAATACAAATTTAGTAGAAATTCAATTGTTATAAATTTTTAAGTAAATTTTCACTCATTACAAGACCCACGAGGCACTCAAGGCAAAGGGTTGTTGTATTGACATAAGAGAAAGTAGTGTGTGCATGCTCACCAACTAGATAAATAGTTGGCCCAAAAACATTAAGTGTTTAAGCTTGTAGCGGCCAGGGAAACATCCTTTTGGAGTCTGTTGCACAAAATAACAGTACTTGAGAATGAGCTGAGTAGAACTTCCTTCTTACCAATAGGATACAAAAGGAATGAGTATAATTTATCCTTTTGTATATGGCATTGTATATCCTTGTTGTAATGGTCTGAACTGGTGAAACGAATAAATAAGCTTGTTTGAATATGGAAGTAGTGACAGAGTAGAATAGGCTTATGGAATTTTGTCTGTGTGAAAGGCACTGTAGAGCAGAAAATAATTGTCCACAAGACCACATAAACAATGCTGAACTTTGTCAAGGCTGGAAAGTGAGGATTGGTAGCTCCAACACAAATATAGCAACAATATTCTATTTTAGGCCTGATATAACCTTTTTAAAATCAGATCAGACATAGCCAGAGGAGCCAGAAATGACACAAAGAACTGGCCATTTTTCCAGCATCTTTAACAATATACTAGCAGTATAGCCTGGCATTGCTTGGGTGTAATGAAAGCTTTAAAACTAATCCATGGTCCTGGAGCTCAGACTCCAGGGACGTTGGCACGAAAGACTAAAAAGCAATAGTCGTTTCCAGTTAAAGTGAAACCATAGACTGAAAGAAAAATGAATGGATGTAAGTCAAATTTTGATTTCCTGGTATCGATATCAAATTTTCTGCACTATTGTAAGAACTGCAACCTTGAAACTTCTGAATATCGTTTCTTATGTCTTTGTCTATGAGTGTATCAAATTTGATTTTAAAAAATCGAACCACTCCTTCTATAACCCAATTTTTTCGATTATCGATATTTATCGGGGGTACCTCGACACAAAACCTAGCTAAGAACACTCGCAGACGCTTATAGTACAACTGTGTAAATTTTCAAGAAAATCGGTTCAGCCGTTTCGGAGTCTATAGGTAATGGATACACACACACAAAATTCCATTTATAAATAATTTTAGATTTAGATTAGATATTATAAAGGTTCTACCAAAAGTCTGTAGTAAACTTTAGTAGCAATAGATGTACAAAACAAGGAGCTTCATTGAGAGTACAACCTTTTATCATGATAGTCAGGGTCTGCTTAGTGATGATGAAACATTAATAATAATATATTTTAACAATATCTAAAAATATCAGATTAAATTTAACTATGATATTAACTTTACATAACATTCTTAATAAATAATTTTTCATTAGTTTTGTAATATAAAATATCATGATTGCTCCTATTTTATGTTTTTTAATAGTAAAATAAAATTTTAAGTACCCTTCATAAAAGAAAAAGAAATTACTCATAAAAAAAAAAAAAAAAAAAAAAATCAATACATTTGTTGTAATGAATAGAGAAAAACATTAAAATTAACTTTATGTACCAAATAATAGCATTTTTAAATAAATTTTGCAGTGTAAAAACAATAAAAAAGAGTCTGTTAAAAATTTAACATCAAACATTATTAAAATTAACTTTCTTTAGAGAGACTTTGTAACATTTGTAATAAGATTGAAAAAAAAATATCAGATTAATAAATTATTTCTTTAAACTAAGTAAAATTAAAATGTTACGTTTCTGTATTAGAACCACGGTAAAAATTCAACATACATTTTTAATTTGTTAGAAACAGAAATACAGATTACACAAAAATAAAGTTGATCATTAGTCTATTTTGCTTTTATAATTAAAAATCTCAGAGAAAAATATTAATTTTAAGTGAAAAATGTTAAATTAATTTCCAAGTAACAAGTTTCCTAAATTATATTTTATTTTAGTGAATTTCACACAAAAATTGAGTTTTTACAATGAAAATAAAATAATATAGCAAACCCAAAGGAAATAAAATAAATAAATCAACTTGCATCAAATGAATAAACTAAAGTTATTCCAAATGTAAAAAGCAAGAATTTCTGAAGCCAACTACAGCAGCAAGCAAATTTACACTCCACCCATGTCTATTGAACAGGTTAAGAGGCTCATCTTTTGTTTCCTGTTTAGGATGTGGTTTCCGGCTTTCTCTTTTCCAATCTTTTCACTCTTACGGAGCCCCTTGCTCATCAGTGGTGTTACCACCTTGCTCAGGGTGATATGATTAAAAAAAAAAAAAAAAAAAAAAAAAAAAAATTTCAAAAAAATAAATTTTTGTAATACTAAGATGTTGGTATTGTTGATAACAATGTTAAATATACTTATCAAGATGAGGTCGAGCCATTAACATTTATACAGAAAAAAAAAAAAAGACATGTACTTTTAAATTTGTTGGTTAATTGGTTCCATGACTGATCAAAACTTTCCAAACCAGCATATCCCTTCACATTAGCATAATTAATTAGCTGTCCTTTATTAACTATTTTCCTTGAATTACTTTTTCTATATATTCTGAATTATTTATTTGAATTAAAAAAAACAACTTAAGTAGTTTATGGGTCACGAATACACAAATTTGGAAAGCTCTGAATTAGATAACCAAACTGCTAAGCTACATATTTTTTATGACATCTCTACAACAAGGAAGGGCTAATTGATGGTGGATATCTCTTTTCCAAGTCATATGAGTCTGGTAAAACAGGACAAAATCCTATAGTCTAAATTCTATGCTTACAGAGCTGGATTTAATTATCAGATGTCATATGTTATTGGAGTCACAGAGTTAAATTACACAGTAGCAATTCAGCAAAACACTTCTGAATCACTTATCTTGTAAGTACCATGGATTAATAAAAAGGCAAACAAATAGTAAATGTGAATAAATTCTTTTGATTAGATTTTGATGTTGGTTGAATGTAAAGAAGGACGACACAATTTGTGCTGGGTTACATGCCAGCATAATCTTAGTTAACTTTTCAACGACAAAAAAAAAAACACATTAATCTGAGCCACTTCTACATATATTTTTCATTAAATTTGAATAAAAATGTGAGTGTAATGATTTTCACTTAATCAAATATGCAAATAAAAAAATGGATACACAAAACCTACTTATATTATTTATATTCAAATTATTGTCCTGATCTTTTTACTGTTATCACATTTCAAATGCTGTGCACTGACCTTCCTCAGATGTACATCATCTCTAAACGACAAGAGATTCTGAAATGGACACGAGCAGTGAAACAAGAACAGTCTATCCCTGTGGATTGAATAAAGAGTTCAGTACAGAATTCCCTGTAGTTTACCGAGATTGATATACACCTGAGGAATGCTGGGGGGGGATGCTTGTACACAACAGCCAAAACATTGTGACAACAACAAAGACGAGGACAATAGTTTAATTAATGTAAATAATGATAACCCATCATCACAGAAATTCAAACAAATTATACAAAGCCTAGTAGGATATGTTTCTGTAATTAAATGATAAAACTAAGATTCAAATTTTTCAAGTTGTAGGCAACTTTATAAACTCAAAGGGAAATTTACTTTAATAATCTTTAAGAATAATTTACATTATTGTATTCCAATTTACTGAGACAAGAGTTCAAAGTTCAGTCAGGTTTGTTACATTCAGTTATGCACAAATATCCTTAGGAAAGGTATAGATCCATCTCTTCCCAGTTATGGCTTAAATAGTAAGACTTGTATATGGAAATATCATTGTCATTCTCATAGAAAATGTTAATGCTCACCAAAAAAATAAAGAATTATTCCAACACAATTATAATCTATATACATACCATATCAAAACATGCAAAAACTATTTTTTACTCAATAACAAACAATATTGCAAACATGCCAAAAGTGTCTCCAATACAACAAGTTATTTAAATCAAAGTCTCTATTGATTAGAAATTAACATTATTATGTAAAATATTTGACCAATCAAAGAAAACTAAAACATGTACCAGTGACATCAAATGAATCAGCTACAACAGTTTGGATGGTCAGTAAATTTTTGTTGACTGCCAGTCAGTGACTTCAAACTTCTCCAACACCAACAAAAATGGTCAGTGAATTTTTAAGATAAAGCGTTTTTTTAACCACTGCTTTTTTCTATGGAGCAACTATTTGAATGTCTTTTCTTAACTACATCTCTTTCTATGAACCAAATACCCAAAGAATTTAACTCAACTAAAGACTATTCTTAATACTTTTTAACTCTTGAGTTCATGAACATGTGTTTGTAAATATACATGATTTATTTCACAGGCATACCTATGTTTTGTTCATTTTAATATTGTTTGGAATTCAGATGTTTGTTTTTTAATATAAAAAACATGGGTGACTGAATTTCTTACAAAATTACTTTAGCATAGTTGATCATGTTCTTAAAACTATACAGAATGCGATAGGTAAATTGTCGCCATTTTATATTTCAAATTCCATGCATTTGCATTGTTTGTTTTTCTCAACTGCACAATATAGTAGGGTCAGATGGGCACCGTCTGTGAGAAAAGAGCATTATATAAGGTACAGCAGCTGAAAAAACTCACTGAATGCTTTGATAAGAAAAGAACTCCCAAATTTGTTGTTGAGAGCTTCAGACTCAACATGAAGGCCTACATCAAGTGCCTTGAGGAGGTAGTGATGCCCTGGATCAATAGAGTGGCTGCTGGAAGACTATGGCTAGCAACAAGACTCTGCACCATGCCACATAAACAGGAGAACCCAGTCATGGCTGTAAGACAATTACTGCAACAACATCACTCCTTACATGCAAGCTTAGTTCCAAAGATTACTGGTGGCTCTGCAAGAGTGTGCTGAACAACAGCAAACCCTCAATCCCTCCACTATTCAATCAATTTGAAGTCCTCGCATCCACAGTGGACATGGTTGAGTGCTTTGCTTTGAAATACTCTTCCCACTCCAAACATGCCTCATGTGAAATACCCATACTCGATTACCCAACTGAGTGATATATATATAACCCAGTCTCTGGTCTCAGATATAATTTCTAAACTTGACTCCCATAAAGCAAGCAGAGGTGATGGAATACTATTCATTGTCCTAAAGAGATGTCTCCCTGAACTGTCTCCTGTCCTCTCCACACTCCATAACTATTACCTCAGTGCTTTCTGCTTGTTGGAAGTCCTTCTCTGCAGTTCCTGTTTTTAAAAACTCTGGGGAGCCCTTTGACCCCTCTATCACCCTATTATTAACCTCTTACCACTTATTGGTAAATTTTTCAAGGCTATTATCAATGCTGAAATAGTTAAGTATCTCACAACCTACTCTCTGGTAAACAATATGGCTTCCACTTCGCCAGATCTACCACTGATGTGCTAACAACTATCACTGAATATATATACCAGGCTCTTGATAAGAACAGTGAAGCTCAAGATGTTGCTCTAGATATCTTGAAAGGGTTTGGTATGCTGACCTATGCAAACTCGAAGGTTACTGTATTTCTGGATGATTGTTTGATTTAATCCAATTGCTCCTGTCAAATCATGAAATGATGGTTGTTTTGAACGGGTAAGATTCCAGATCCTTTCATATGAATACAGGCGTCCGTCAAGGCTCTATTCTAGGTCCTACACATTTCCAGATTTTCATCAATAATCTTCCTGATGTAATCAGTTCCCAAGCAGGTATCTGTGCAGACGGCACTACCATTTACTCCCATCTCAATAGTAAATCTGCTAAGCTGACAAAGTAAACGTTGCTGCTGCTCTTGAGAAGGACTTCCAATCTGTGACAGAATAGGATAGGAAATGGCTCGTAAATTTTAATGCTTCCAAAACAAAACTGCTCTCTTTTAACTGCCGTAAAGAAACTTTCCTACCTACCATCAGAATGGATGATGCTAGTCACCTAGAGAGCAACACTCCACCTCCTTGGCCTCACTCTCTCAACCAACCTGAAGTAGAATGACAAGATTGAAGCTATATCTATTGCTAGGAAGATTGGATCACTGTATCATGTCAGTTTTTCTCGTCAGAATCTATCTTGAACAATTATAAATTTACCATTCATCTGTGCATTGAATACTGTTTCCATATCTGGTCTAGTGCTCCTGCTTTTTATATCAATGTTCTCCAATATAATCAATCCTGGATTGGTAGCCCACTTTCAATTACTTTCCCCACTGACATGATATAGCTTCCCTCTGTCTTTTTTACAAATATTTTCATGGCAATTGTCCTAACAAGCTTCATTCCCTGGTGCCCCAACCATATGAATTTACGTGTACTACTAAATTGGCATCAATGTCCCACTCTTTTACTATTAAAATAGTTAAATGTAACTGCCTCTTCAACTCTTAACAGTTTTTCTCAGCTCACACTTCCTGTCTGTAGAGCTCCCTTTTGTTTACTTGCTTCTCTGATAGCTACAATCTCTAAAAATTTAAATGCAACATCAACTGCCATCTTTTATCTCCTTGAATCCCATCCTTTCTTCAACACCTGCATGCCTTGTTTTTTTTCTTGCTTTAACCCCCTGTGCACCAATGGTGGTTCTACCTTGCTTGACGTGAAAAAAAAAAAAAAAAAGAAAAAAAAAAAAAAAGAAAAGAAAAGATTAATTAATTTAGACAAATAAATAAGTAAATGAACTAAATAAATAAACAAATTAACAAACCACACTCACCAAAATAAACATTAGAATAATACAATAGTTTACCTACAATGATCACTGACCTCTATCTATAAAAAGTCAAACAAAAGGACAATACATGTGTTCAGCATGAAACGGCCTGTGGCCTCTGCATATTGACTTCACTACCCACTTTATATATATATATATATATATATATATATATTAGTAAAAATATAGTTTTATGATATGCTCTATTTGTGTGTTAAAATGCTCAATAACAGGAATAGAGCATATGTAAATATAAAAGCAGACATTGAAGTCAACATTCAGCGGTGACAGTCTATTTCATGCTTGAATGCAATCTTCAGACAATGAAGATTGCGTTTAAGCATGAAACAAACTGTTGCTGCTGGGTGTTGACGTCAATGGGCATATAAGAGAGAGGGAGAGAGAGAGATCGTGGCAAATTTAAATTTCTCTATGGCCTAAAAAAATGTTAGTGTTAAACATTAAAGTATATAAAATACAAAAATTAAACACCAGCTGGATTCAAGCTAATATCTTAGATCAACCAAACCTCTTATCCTTGAGAAGCTAGAGACTTAGAATGAAGTATTGCCTAAAATTACCAATAAAAACATACTTATTAAGCACAAAGAAAAGTTCATAACAATTACTGTCTGTAGAGTGTTAACTCTAGCAAATATTAGTTTTCAAATTACAGCAATGACTTTTCTCAAATATTCCCCTATTTGCCAATGACCAAGCCTATGATTGGTCAATTTCAGTAATTAAAGTGGGAGCTAATGCTAATAATGCATTATGGCCATAAACTACAAATAGACCAGAATTTGCTTGAACTTAACCAAGTCATGTACCAAAATCAAATTCATTATCAAGGCTTTATAGGACATTAATTATATCAAGCTTGTTCACTTTCCTTAGTGTTCCTAAAACAGATATTTAGGAAAGTAAATTATGCTTTTTGGCAAGTTTTGCATTTAACAGAAAAATATCATAAGTATATTTTATAGTTTTTAGAAACAAAATAGAGTTAAGCATCTAAATTGCTTAGTGGACTTGACTAATAATCAGAAAACATTTCAATGCCAAATCTTAACATTTTATTTACATTAAAAATTGGAAAATACACAAAGCAACTCAGAAAACACTTATAGCAGATTCTGTGAAATAAGTTTTAAGTATAAAAAAAATCTTATAAAATTATATTTTACTGTGTTGCAACATATTGTACTTATCAATTGTTGGCTTGATGTAAAATTAACATTGAAATACACAACTAAAGTATTTTTCCGGTTTAACAACTGCATGGGTAATGTGTGGGTAATGTAACAAAAAAAAAAAAAAAATGAAACTGGCAAACCAAGTTCAAGTTCTGGGCTAGTCTGTTGTATTCACTGTTACACAAATGCCCTTCAGAAAATGTTTTCTCTATAGTGACAACCAGGAAAAGGACAATTCAAACTAAAAACTAACCTGCCGCACCCATCATTGTTGCATACATGTGGTATTCCTACAATCCTTATTGGTTACGAGACTCATGATGATGATAATGAACTGTATATTTATAAGCTTATCTTTTCATCCATAATTTTTTTTTATTAGTGAATATTTGTTTTTCTCTTTATTTTGCATTATGTAAGCATGTTTAATTCAGATTCACAGAAACTAAAATGTGTAAGAGTATACAATAATTTTGTTTTAGCCATTTTGATTTAGCAAAAGATTATCCAGACTATTTTACTTGATTTTCAGCAACTAAAGATTTACACTGCCAGATATCCTTTCTGATATCAGAAATGTAATTTTTATATAATTAAAAAAAAAAGTAAGTACTATTTGTAGATAAGGAATAAGATAAACAATATAAATTAACAAATTTAAAGCCCCTTCATATTGTAATAAAATTTTTGATGTCAGCTTCTTTCTTTAACCAATAAACTTATCTAGTTGTAGTTTGTATAAAATACAACTACAATCACTTTGGTTGTAGTTGAAATGCTTCCATTTATTCATATCTATCACATTGAATGAAGAGAGACTGAATAAGAGATAAAGTTTCTTTTGTAATCCTTAGTCAAGCAAGCATCAAACCCCCTGTCTGATTCCATCTGACCACCTCTATCAATGTGATAGTAGTGGCCAAACCTATGTACTTCAATCCATTAATGCCCACCATTCTAAAAATGAATCCCATTAATGGGTTACAAGTAGAAACCTATAACAATTTTTATTTTAATTTTTATAATAATGGATTTTATGATGAGTGTTAATAGGAGGTGCATTGTGGAGCAGTGGATATCGGCTCGGAAAGAGAAGCCAGGGAGCCGAGGTTAAATTCCGGTTGAATCCATTGTATTCACTTACGCACAAATACCCTTGGGAAAGGTATTAATCCATCCCTTCCTTCCAGTTATGGGTTAAATAGCAGGACAGATTGGGTTCTATAGCCTTGTTCGGCAACCAGTCTACCACAGAAAGCAATGGCAACCTACTGTGGGATAATCTTCTGCCCAGTCAGTCATGTCTCTTTCGAGACATGATCGCCCAAGCGTGTTTCACGTATGGCACTTAACTGACTGACTGTTAATAGATTAAAGAGCTGGGCACTCAAAAGGTGGGAACTGATCACCTTATATATGCATTTCATGGTCAGACCTATGTAGTCATGTGAATAGTTTTCATATTAATTGGAGTAGATAGTCTAAACTATCGCCCGATTCACACTCCACCCATGTCTGTTGAACAGGTGAAGAGGCTCATCCCTTGTTTCCTGTTTAGGTTGTGGTTTCCGGTTTCTCTTCCAATCTTTTCACTCTTACATAGCCCCCTGCACATCAGTGGCATTTTCGCCTTGCTTGGGGTGATATGATTTTAAAAAAATAAAAAAAATAAAAAAATTACTTTTATTAGATTATCTGTGTTGCCTGTATTTCTCATCAATACCCTAGCCAAATCTTATTTCTGTTAACCCATTTGGCATCTAGACTTTATACCTAATAAGTTTTGGTACCTAGACTTTATAAATTTAAGCACAATACTAGACTAGCAACAAACAAAGTCTTGTCCTTTTACTGTTAAAATGGCTAGATGTAATAATAAATTCTATGCTAACAGTTTTTTCACTTGCACTTCTTGCTTGTAAAACTTTTTCAGTTTTTTTACTTTCAAGACAACTTTGATCACCAAAAACTTAATGCAATGTCAATTATCATCTTATAATTATTTTCTCTCCTTAATGTTTTTTTCTCATATTCTCTCTCACTCAGTAATCCCTTGTATGTTAGTAGATTTATTGCCTTGCTTGAGGTGAAATGATTTAAAAAAAAAAAAAAAAAACATTGTTAAATATATATTTTTTTTTGACAGTCCAAGTGTTTTTGACACTTGTTCTTTCTTGATTAGCAGATTAAAATAATTTGCTACATCAATAATGAATGGGTGAGTGCATATTAAAATAAATTACTTTCTGATGCTCAATTCTAGTAAACCTTTCTGACAAAATTGTTTAGTCATCAAACATGTTCCAAAATGATAATCTCTCAAGAGGTTTTCTAACTAAATGAGTATTTATAAAACATCTCCAGAGAAAACACTGCATTTCTTATTCAAATTTACTTACCTTTTTATTAATTGTTTTTCTGGATATATATTTAAGATTTTGCTGGTATTCATTTCATTTTTACTTCATAAACAATGATCTACTTTGACTTTGCTGCAAACATTTGTCTTTTACAGTTGAATGACTTTCAATTGTAGAGGCAACAACATAAAAAGCAATAAAAATTATGAAGAAAAATATTTTAACTGAAATTAAATCCTCTAAAATACTAAAATAAACTTGTTAGTTTCCTGATATTTTTTTGTCAAAAAATTGAATTAATTTTTAAAAATTCTATTGCTATAATGACATGTTGCCTGCTTACTTCAAGTGGCACTGAATATATCATGTTACTTTTTTTTTTTACAATATTCAGACACTTATATCGTGTGTAGAATATACTATCTCTTTTATCAAAAGTTTGAGAAAATTTTAACCGTTTTGTTGAATGTCATTTCTTCTGGCTTCTTTGGGAAGATCAAATGTGTGTATTTCGTATTTTCTTCCATTCCCAACTTCTGCAACAGTAGCAAGATTTTTTCCTCATCTGACCATTGTTCGCATCGTTTCGTAAATATTGTTTCAAATTTACGAAAATAAGATGGAAACGTTGAACCTCTGTCAGGGTCGTACTTAAATTCCGATAGTGAATTTGCAATACCTTCCACAGAAAAAAAATGTATTACCCAGTTCTTTTGTTCTCCTCAATATGTCTTCCAAAAGTACTTTGTCTTTTGCTTGCTGTTTGAGTAATTTTTCAAACGTTTCTTGACATTGCATAAATAATTTTTGTTGGAACTGTATTTGTTGCTGAATAAGTTGCTGTTGTTCTTGTTGTTGCTGTATAGTACCTTGTAGCACCTTAATTCAACAATTTCTTCCATTTTACCGATGTACTCAATTTATGTATATCAAAAAATTTTCAAGTCCAACATGGGGGGGGGGGGCACTTTCTTACTTCTTGTCAGCGTTGCCAAAGTTTTTCCTCTTCTAACGTTCCTCGTTAGAAGTGTTCAACAAAGCAAAAAATTGAGGAAAACTTTCTGTAAGTAATAACGAGTATTTCTAACGTTCTCTGTAAGTATTTTTTTCTAGTGAACTTAGTTCGAATTTTTCATCGCCAACTGATATGTCCTGGAAAGAGATATATATCAATACAAGGTAGTGAAGTGGTTTAGGCAAATGTGACTGAGTAGGTCAATCTAGTACATAGATGTAATTGTCGTATGCAGTGTCCCGAAACGTAAGCATAGTCAATGGTGGTAGACCAATAGACCTCTGGTGGAAGATCTCTCGATCTGTCTCACTCACTCTCTGGACGTCCATGCCTTCGTCTGTATTTATGGCTGACACCAGCCACTCACATACCAGGGAGGAGGAATCAAGGTGTATACATATTCATTACATCAAATATGAATGCAGGCTATTATTTAAAGATGGTACAAATGAAAAGATTTATTTCCATTAAATTTTTTCCGTTTCACCAAAGTAGATACTAAACATGTGAGAGTGTTATCGGCTTCTCTTTCTTTTTCTCACTGAAACCAGTGTCACTGATGTCTTTTCCATCTTCCCTTCCAATGAAAAGAGAATAGTCAATTATTTCTGAGGTCCTCATATTATACTTTTATATTATGGTAATATAAACTGTTTTCTTGTAAGGAAACATCTGGCATTCATCGATTGAGCAACTAGTGCCTTTGTTGGTTGACAGTATTGATGGGTGTTTCTTTCCTAGACTTTTGTTTGAAGTAGTGTGGAATGTCAACATCTTGTTTATGTCATTTTCACTTCAAGTTACATGTGATATCCATTTCATTTGTTGTTGTTGTTGTTGAAAGCCCTCAAGTGATATGGTTTCTATTATTTGGTACAGTTCTTTGTTTGTGATTCTGTAGCTCCAGTTCACAAGGTTTGAAAAAAGATGATCTTCACTAAGATTTACAGGTTTCATTCACTCAAAGATATTTTAAACCATTGATCTAAGAAAGCAGTTTTATAGAGCTAACAGTTTAGATATTTCAGAAGTTTTGTGACATGCATGAGATCCATATGAAAGTCTCAATCTGACAAAGCTATTTAAAAACACAACTCAAGTTTTCAGGCTAATGTTTTGGTTTTGTAGCAAGCAGTGTTGGGTGAAACTCGCTAATACAGCTTATGTTCAATTTCTTTTTCTCCTGTACTAAATACTTTATAACTGATTCATACACTAAGTATTTGAAGTGTCTAGTATTTACTAAATCCACATAAGGAATTTTTATGATGGATTCAGGGTAAGTATTATTAATGCTTTCATTCCAATTCTAGTTTATAGTTTCTGTTTTGGAAAGGTTTATCTTGTGTCCTATTTATTGGAATACTTCATAGAGGACGTTGATTTTCTATTCAAGATTATTCTTATCTCAACTTCTGAATACCTATGTTGTCAACAACAGTACAGTGACCTCGGGAGGGAAAGCAAGGTTGCTGGCTTCTATTGGAAGATTTCTTTGGGATGTGGCATGGAATGCCTAAATGATCAATGTCTATCTATCTCTTCATATGTATACTTGTAAATGTGCAGAGCATAATCTAAAAAAAAACAAGAAAAAGGAAAAAAAATTGAATAGATTGGAGCTCTCTTTTCCTCTTTGTTGTACTCCTGATGAGGTTAAAAATGTTTTTGCATTGGGGTCCTTATAAGACGTGTCTGATTTTGTTAACCGATACAGTTTCTCTGATAGATCAATGTAGCCAAAAGAGTCAGAGCTTAGAAAACAGTTTATAATGGATGAGAAGAGGAAATAGCAAGTATACAATTTTCTACTGGAGTGGTATGCAATCTCCTAGCATTGTTTAATGACATATATGCCATCTTTACACCTCTTACCAGGGCAAAAGCCAAACTGGGTTGTGAGAAGTTGACTTTCATAAAATGATGAATGCCTAGTTAATGTTCATTAATACTTACACCATAATGGGTCTAATAGAGATAACTTTCTATGTGTGAGAGCCTTGAAGGATATCTTTTCGTTTCCGTCATGAATGAACTTATGATGAACTCCACTTTTTGGGGGGGATGTGTTTCTGATTCCAGATATCCTTCATGAGATAGAGAAACTCATTGATTGGGGGTGAGGATTAAAAAATGAAGAAACAAGCAGAATTATAAGATTATTATGTGATTTATTAATAATAATAATAATAATAAAAATAAGGGTGGGTGGGTAGCATTACAGTTATTGGTGCAGAAAGTGGAACCCATGACATAAGTTCAAATTCCAGCCCAGTCTTCTGCATTTATTTAAATTCTAGGAAAATACATGAATCCATCTCTTCTCACTCATAACTATAACCTAAATAACATAGTAGACATAGCTTTCAAACCTAGTATGCCAGCCAGCCTAGGAGAAGGATTACACAATTCAAAATTGTAGTGAAGGCAACAAGAAAAAAACTGTTCCTCTATCTTTGCTAAGGATGTATGGCAATTCAGAGATAAAAAAAAAATTTGAAAACAATGGAATCTATTGAAAGCCATTATCACTTACATCCTGAAAGTATATGTCATTTAATGTCTATAATAACAGGCTGGAGTTTTAACTAACTAAAATATTATAATAAAATTAGTAAAAATATTCTATAAAAACTAATGTCATAATTAAGTTATTTTCTTCTTGACTATCAATAAGGTGCTACTTTGTTTTGTTTTTTTATTGTTTTGCATACATTGCATTGAATCTGGAATATTTTCTGTTGTACATAAGAGTATACTACTCTTCCATTAAAATCCTTAGGAAGTAATGAATAGCATAGAATACATTTTTCAGAAATTATATTTCTGATCTCAAGAGGCTTAGCTAATTTCTAATGGAAAGCTGAGATTAAAGGAACTGAAGATAATCATCATGGTAACTTGTTAAGAATATTTAACCTATCTTTGCCATTAAGGCTTTGTGAAAAAATAAAAATAAAAAAAGAAGCAGTTATCTTTAAATTAGGAAAATACTGTTTTCCATAAAGTAAAAACAATTATTTCTTATACCTTTAAAGTTAAAGTCTTATGAAATTAGTAAAATAACTAATCTCGGGTCCATGTATGTATAATAGATTTAACAAAATTAATAGGTCAAAGATAATGGCTAGTGTGAAAAGATAGGTACGACATATTCACTGATTTAATGAAAATTAAATCAATACCAGGATCTCGATAAGAACGGCGAAGCTCAAGCTGTTGCCCTGGATATCTCCAAAGCATTTAACAGAGTCTGGCATAATGGCCTTCTACACAAGCTATGGAGCACTTGTTTGATATAATCCAGTCATTCCTTTCAAATCGCATAATGAAGGTAGTATTGAACAGATACACCTCCTGATACTATCATACGAACACAGGTGTCTCACAAGGCTCTATCCTAGGTCCTACACTCTTTCTGATCTTTATCAACGACCTCCCTAATGTAATCAGATCCCAATTAGGCATCTATGCTGATGATACCACTATTTAGTCTTAACTCGATCAGAAATCCACTGAGGCTGACAAAGTGAACCTCATTGCTAAGCTTGAAAAGAACCTCCAATCTGTAGTGGACTGGGGTAAGAAATGGCTTGTGAATTTTAATGCTTCCAAAATAAAGCTGCTATCTGTAAACGACCACAGACAATCGCTCCTACCCACCATTAACATGCATCCGGCTAGTCTCCCTGAAAGCAAAACACTGCGCCTCTTCAGCCTAACTCTCTCAGCAGACCTCAGGTGGAATGACTATATAGAATTCATAGCTAAATCTGCTGCTAAGAAGGTCGGTTCAGTGTGTAGGGCCAATAAATTTTTCCAGTCTGAATCCATCATGCACATATATAAATCTACCATCCTCCCATGTATTGGATACTGCTGTCACATCTGGTCGAGTGCCCCTGCTATTCACCTCAGGGTTCTTGACAAAATCCAATGGAGAATCTGCAATGTGATCAATCTCAAATTGGTAGCTGAACTGCAGTCACTTTCTCACCGGCGTAATGTGGCTTCCCTGTCTCTTTTACAAATACTTTCATGGCTTCTGCTCTGACAAGCTCAGCTCCCTGGTGCTCCCTCTGCATGAATTTACTTGAGCTACTAGACTAGCAACTAGGTCCCATCCTTTTACAGCAAAACCAATCAAACGTAACTTCAACTTCTACTCTATCAGCTTCTTTTCTTGCACTTCCCACTTGTGGAATTCCTTTCCATATACTTGCTTCCCTGACAGCTACAATCTCCAAGAATTTAAATGTAAGGTCAATTGCCATCTATCTCTGACTCACATCATTTCCCTCAGGTTTTTTCTGTATCCACTCTACTCCCATCAGTTCTCTTCACACCAGTATTCTCATCCTTCTCTTACCCATTCTCCAACATTCCCTATAACTTGCTCCTCTTTTTCTTCACTCTCTATGTAATCCCTGCACACCAGTGGCACTAAAACTGCCTTGATTGGGGTGAAATGATTAAAAAACAAAATAAACATGGTATGACATTTCATTAATCACATGACGTGTACATATCATGCTGATGTCGCTTTGACAATGAAATGCATATGTAAAATAACTAGTAATTATTACAAAAAATTTTGCAAAGCACATTTGCATTTTTACCCTGCCTTTTACTTTCTCTTCACATTAATAGACTGCAATCCACTGTTGATTTGAAATAAGGATATCTTATTTGATCTCCCTTTCTCTTTCTATGCTACATCACATACTAATAAGAGAAGGCTTATACCTACAGAACAGCAAATTATTTATTGTATTCTTCTACTCCTAACCACCTAATCGTTTTTCTACTAACAACTAAATCATAGGTTATCGCATGACCAGTGTCCATCTTTAAAATCAGTAAATGACCAATTCATAAAAGCATAATTTGAATTTTTTATCACAACAAGATGGTAGCATATGTGATACTATGGACACCCAGAAAAGGAAGAGGTCATTTTATCTTGATCTGAAGTGTTTTTGTTTGATGGACCAGCAGATGGTAACTTTCGAAGTTTGGTCATCTGAACAGCGTCCACTATGAGAAATGATAACACGGAAACAAAGGGATGGATGGGAGTTTTTAGCAATCAAGTTGCAACAAAACCATAAATGAGGTATATCCAAGTGCTGGTTTATATTAACGTGCTTGGGATCAGGGAGAGTTCTGGTTCACTCTTGGTAGGAGATGGATGTATCTGATGCACAGTTCTAAAGCCTCCATTTCAAATTGCCAACCACCTCATCAGGATGAGTAGGTGGGAGAGGATTTGGTAGAAGGAAGATCTGACATAGCAGAAGTTGTCCCAGTATCACCTACCAACCCAAACAAGCAGGTGAAGCCTGGAATAAAACACCTACATATAATATAGGAAACAGGGTTCATGTACTTATTTCTCAACATGACATTTCTTTCATTGTGTTACCTTGAAAGAGATCTCATGATTAATATTAAAAAATGCTCAGCTAAATAGGATTTTCTGAGTTTTGCAAACCTTTATAGATACATTCAGCTTCAAAAACATTTCACTCAACACATCAGTAAAAGTGTGAATGTCACATAAATGCAAAAATTAAAAACAATGAAATTTACCTACCGACCTATTCTACATTGTAAGCACTTCCTCTTGAAAATGGATAGACTATTCATGGAAAGTATTTAATCTCACAATTGTTAAGAATTTCTGTCTTTTTCACCAAATGAATTCTACAAAGATGTAAGAAAATATGAAATTACAAAACAATCCTTATCTTCTACTTTTAGAATCAAATCAATAAATATTTTAAGTTTGAACAATGAAGGAAGGAATGGGTTATGGTTATCTTTCTATTTTCTTTTGGCAAAACAATGTACAACTATAGGTTTGTCAGTCACAAAGAAAAAATATGACAGGTATCAGCAAAATTAATTGTAATCTGATTTGCTACATGAACAAGGTAAGAATGAAAGGAAATATGAAATTAAGTATAAATAAAAGAAAGATTTTAATGCATTTTGAGCTTTTAAAGAAGAACAAAGCAACAGATAAGTCCACAGAAATACAGTTTTAAACTTTTTGTTTAAAAAAATAATAATGCAACAGACAAATCTGCACAAATACAGATAAGAAAAAGAAAGAGTTGATTTCACATGGTTGCATATAACTCTGCTGTATATTTTAGACTATATGATTGATTGTTTATACATGGCAGTTAACTAAGGACTTTACAATGAGGCCTGAAAAACTTACAGAAGAAAGCAATTGCAATTTATCACTTATACAAGCTTTTGTCATTTTTAACACTTTCAATTCAAATTTATACACATATGCTAGCATTATAAGAAATATTTTTTAAATCATGACTTTGAAATCAAAATTTATAAATTAGTCTTGTTGATGAACTATTGAAGACTGAAACTAATTATGACAGTTATTAAACTGAATATAGAGAAAAAAAGAAAGAAAAAAAGCACCTTTGTGACTATCATTTCGATAAATTAGTGTAAATTTTCCAACTACCGCAGAATATTGGATGAATTATTAGAAGTTCAAATCTAAACATATTTAAACTCTACTTTCTTTAAACAAAAGTTTCTTGAAAATTATTAGTTTGAGAATTTTAATTGCTTTTCACTTTGACAAAATTGCTTAGTCAATCTGTAAACAGTAAGTTCCAAATATAATATATATAATAATATATTGCTAACAGTTGTTATGGTTTGATCCTTATGGTTATATATGATCAGTAAAAGTGATAACTTTCAAACTATGAAAAAAGAAAAACTTAAATTTGAACCATTTAAAGAAGACTTTAAATCTATTATAATAGAGAACCATATATAATCACTTCACATACATATCCACCATTCATAAAATAATTGCTTTGGACTTGTAGAAGTAGATGTTATGAAATAAACTGTTTGATAAAAAGTCTGCATTATTGTTCAACAAAATCAGAGGAGCAATGCATTTTCCCCTCATTAAAGTGAAGGAAATATATCCTTCATTTCACTAAGTGCAAAAATTACATCTGGTACTTTTAGTCTAAATAATTCACAATGTCACTGATAAAAAAAAAAAAAAAAAAAATCATTCTCTTTAGTGTTTTCTTGATATTTATAAATCTAATGTGTTTTTCAAATATTAATGAGATGACTGAAATGAAAAGCTTGCTTTAATTTAAAATCACATTTTACTTAAAATTATAGCAATATACTTCTGTAAAGCACCATTTTGAATTAAATTTCTATATTTCATTCATATGTCTACTGTTACATTAAACTAAATCCAATTTCCTTTTGATAATTAGAGAGAGTAAATAAGTTATTTACATCATAATATGGTAGATAATTTGTAGATTTTTTTCTGAATATTTGAGATAAGGAATTATCATTATTAAACACTGATTTACTCAGACTAGTGTCCTCATATTGGTTATGACCACAATATTTGGTCCATTTGACTCTCCACCCTTCAGGTGTCTGTCATAATTGGTAAATCAGTATATAAGAATTTAGAGTACTTCAAATAAATAAATGCTCTTCAAGCAAAAGTAAGCATAATGAAATAATAGAAGGTGCTTATTTATAACTTTTATAAGTTATACACATAGGTACAAGTGTTTTCAGTAACAGTTAAAAAAAAAAGTTCATGAAAATGAATTTGTTATTTGTGCTAATCTAAAATGCCATGTCCCTGATAGAGGAGACCATGTCTTTCCACAGTTTCCTCTTTATTATATTTGAATTTTCATGCTTTCTTTTGAAATGTAGCAGAGTGGTTTCCCATTGACATCTCAACAGTTTAAAATTCAGAGATTTCTTTCTCTGATTGCCACACAAGACTAGTGAGCTCAGTCTAACCTGCTATTTAGACCATAGATAAAAAGAGAAAAGATAGACTCATGCCTTTGCTAAAGGCATTTGTGTAAAAGTGAATGCAGGAATTTGAACTTGGCTCAGGGATTCCATTTTCAGCACAAATAACCACTACAATTCCCTCATATCCTCTGTTATTCATTAAGAATTCAAAAAATTTAATACCTTTGCATCAGATTTATTTTTGAAAGCATGATTAGTACACAAAAATAAATAAACTAAAGTTTAAAACCTATTCACTGTTTGAATTTATACATCTGGAGCAATCAGCTGATGTTGAATTTTTTGTTTAGCAACTCATATTCAGTTTTACATTTCACAAAATCATGAGACCCACTAAGATAAGATAATAATCAATAGACAAGAGAAGATAATAATCAATAACCTTACAGAGAATGATTTTCTATACTAGTGAAGCTTAATCAATGCACCAAGTAAAGAGTGCAAGCGGCAAAGAGCATGTGACTGGTAACTCAATGTTACTTTTCAATCACACATTACTTGACATCTATTTACAACCATTTCTTTATTATCACATTTCCTCAAGAGTAGCAAATGATTTTAGAAGTGTTTTTCAGTCACATACAAAAAGTCTTTTTCTTACTACCAATATTTAAGTCAATAAAGTATCTATCAGAATCTTTTAAATGTTATACAATATGAAAGTAAAGTTGTATTTATATATGAAAATATTTGTGAAGTACAAAAATAGCAATAACAACTTACTTTAGCATAATTTAACAGAAAAAAAAAATGTCCTTATTTTGAATAAATATATTAAAAAGTTTCATCATACCAACACCAGCAATGGAAGTCCATGATAAAATACAAAACTTGTAGGTATTATATTCCAGAATCATTAATAACATACTTTTTTTAAATTAATAGTATTGTAAAATATTTATGGATATTATATATCCTGCATATACCCTAAAAATAACTTTTGATTTAAAATAAACTTTCCTAAAGTAAAATGGTGTTAAAAAACCTCACCATCGTAGCAGCTAATATAGAACATCATATCTCTCATCCATCAAAATACCTAGTCTGCTACTGAGCTATAGTCACACATACAAATGTTTGAAATGAATATCCAGCAATTCACCATAGGAAGAGAATTTTACATTGCTAGCATAATCATCATTCAAAGACAGAAAAATGTTAAAAAAGTAAACTAAACTTGCTTATTCAAGAGAATATTGTATACCATTTTTCTTCTACCTTATGCCAGACAAAGCTTAGAACATCAAATTAATAGAATGACAACCAAGGAATCAGATAAAGTCATATTAAGAAAAATGTTTAGTTAAGCAATGGGAATTATGGATTTCTCATGTATACAGAGACAAATTTAAGGACAATGTTGATTTTCTAAGTCTAATGTTTCCATTTATTCTGAATATTATGACAATGGTAGCAAATGGAAGTTGTGCAATAAAAGTAATTTTTTGTTTGTTTTAAGCCATGATAGAAATGATAAAACAAAAATCACATGGCATGTTAAAACCTAAGCTTAGAGATTGAGTTGTTAATTTTCTTAGAAATGTGCAGGTGGTGTAACGGGTTTACGGCTTGTAATAAAAAAATCAGAGAGCTGAGTAAGAATTCCATTCAACTTCATTATATTCTCTTACATGCAAATACCCTTAGGAAAGGTATGAACCCATCTCTTCTCCCCACCCACCAGTTATAGCTTAAATAGCAGGGCAGACAGGGCTCTCCAGCCATGGGTGGCAAAGTCTAAGCAAAGGATAACTCTGAATTCAAAATCATAAGTGGTTCTGACATTGTAATAGAGATACCTTTAGCAAAGCCTCTATTAGGTATCAATCAAAGTGCTTCATAAAAAAACAACTCATTTAACAAGAGTTGTACAAATGCATTAAAAAAATAGGATAAAATATATATATATATATATATATATATATATATAGCAGGACTTTCTCCAATCATAAGTAAGAGATATGTTAATGTTTGGAATTGCAGTCAGTAAAAGAGAATACAAAAAAGTTTTCAATCCAAAACCAGGAAGTTCTTGAAAAAATAAATAAGTAAAAGTCAATGTTTGGTCATTTGATTAGATTTTGGGAAATGGGTTATGCCAAGAACTTTTTAGCACCCCCTCATATTATTTCACTTGTCTTTGAAATGTATGTATTTTTCTGATTCTAGCAAAAGCCTAACTTGAATAATAATCACAGCCTGCATCCTGGAAGTCATTTCTTTCTAAGTATAACTATATCAGTTTCAACATACTTTTCTCAAAGTAATAGCATGTAGTTACTGTACCAACCCTTTTTTTCACATCTAATCAACGTCCACATTATTTCTGACTGCACTCTCACATTTTTCTTCCTCACCTGCTTCCTGATTTCTATCCTGACAATTTCTTCACTACACCTAAAGCTTTATCAAAATCTTGATTTACAGTCCTGCACCAAAGATGGAATTTTGTTATGTAAGAAATGAGATCCCACCAATTTAAGTTAAACACCGACCATCTTATGCACATTATGTACCTTCCTTGTTAAATAACCTACTAAATCAAATAAGTAATATTCTCAGGAAGAAAAAAATTGAGAAAAAACATCTGGTACATTTTTGTTTAGAAAACAATGTCTTAGTTCCTCTTGTAATAGGCATAAGTAATTTTGTTAAAGTAGAGAGAAAATGTTTTCTAGCTTATACTATAATCTTCCCACGTAATACATTTCTGAAGAATTCTTTCAACTTCCTCAAAAATCATTTGCTATTACAAATCCTTTCACTAATTTTAGTAGACAATTCCCCACCCTCAAGTCATCAACTGAAGGTATTCTGTAAAAGCATGAATACTACATTTTAACAGTAATTTTTGTACTGTTATACTACTAATCATCATTCAGGGCAAACAGCAGTTCTGGTTATTTCTCTTTTCATTATTTTGAACATCTCCAAAATTGGAGGTGTGCCTGTGTTTATGTGAAAATCAGGAACAACTAAACTATAAATCTTTTGTTATAGTAACTGAGTAATTTTAAGTAAATTCAAACAATACGGTGAAATAACAGTTTGTTTTTTTTTGTTTTGTTGTAAGAGTCTTTTTTTCTATTCAAATGAGAGTAAATCAGTATCATGACAATTTCAGTTAAATAATTTTTTATGCAAAAATAGGATCACAGGCTGAATAAATTTGATTCTTCACTTATTTTTATGGCCAATAGGAACATTTGTAGTGAACATTCGACTTTTCATCCAAAGGTCACTGGGTGCATCTCAGCATGAAGTAATGGTGACTGAGCTAGTCTAGTTGATCATTACTACTGAAAAGTGGTTCCAGTCCTCACTGGGAGCGCCATACTTGTGGCCTTGTGCCAAAATATACATAAAGGTCACAGAGTTAAAAAGCGAATAAAAAATTAAAAAAAATTCCAACTGGGAATTCTGTTAGTGTTTTAGTGTATTGATATTTTAATTTCATCCAAAAATGTGTTTATATTGCATTAATTTTTTTATCCAATCAGAGACCAAATTAACAAATAATTCTCCGTCAAATTATTAGCCATTTAAAGTCGAAATCAATTTCAGGTTCGTTAAGTTTTCTTTCGAGATTACACTGCATGTTAAATCATTTTCAAACCGACTATTATTCCCATTCGGCTCTTCTACGGGTTCTTTTTAAAGTGTTATGATTAAAAAAAAAAAAAAAAAAAAAAAAAAAAATGAACATTATTTTCGCTGATATTTCTTTTTTTATCAGATGGTAAATAATTGCATGATTGTTTGTGTGCATATTTCAGATTTGTCTGCTTTCAATCAATTTCAGCTGACCTACCGCTGAACGGTAGTTTTTGACAAAAAAAAAAAAAAAAAAAAAAAAAAAAAAAAAAAACTCATCCTAGCAGGCTAACTTCTGCTACTACCTTCTTTTCTCACACATGTACAGATGCACAGGGACATCGACTGGCACACAAACACAAAGACAAGGTATACACTGGCTACATCACTCGTATTATTGAGTTAACTTATCGTTTTCACGCTTTCTTAATTTAAAATGTTAAACAACAAAAACGGAACTTTAATCACTGGTTATATAAGTCAACAAAATTAAATTTGATTACACAAAACCCTTTTATCTTTTTATTGATTTCTGCATAAATACGTGAATTGATTGTGAATGTGAAGTGATACCTTCTTCAAATCGATCATTTAAAAAAAATATATAAAAAAATTGATAAACATAACCAATAAACATTTAAATGATAAATCGTAAATGAATTATTTGCTAATTTAATTAGTTTCTTTCATTTTTTTTTTCTACATTTGACAATAATTTAATTTTTAATTTTGATGTTATTTTCATGATGGAAACATTAATGTTTGAATTAGAATTTAAATTTTTTATTTTCAGATTTTCTTTGGGAAAAATAGTTTTCAAAATAAAAATTGACAATTTGACATTCTCTTCTTACTTTAAGAATAATTAAAAGAATATAAACGAGCGAAATAAAGAATAACTGAATCAGTGAATAAAAAAAGGAAGGTTTATTTCTCAAAATGTCTGTTCACGCGTCCCGGTTCTTCAGAAATATAACTCAAAAAAAAAAAAAACATATGTGAAATGAAAGTTTAAAATCCCTCTTTTTGTGTCTTCAATGTAGACTAAGACTCTTAGACTCTACACATTGTGTAGACTAGAGTGATAAACAACCGGTGAAGTAATGAACTGTATCAGAATCGACAGAAAATGTTATCACTTCTGAGACACATTTATAATTTTTCTCTCGACTTTAAAAATCAGTTTTTGTTTTGTTTTTTGTTTTCTAGTTTCATCTTTTCTCTCCCTAAGGCTCTATCATTCCTTAGCCATCTTCTCAAATAAAATGTTTATTTTTCCCTAAAAGAACAGACAGTGAAAGGAAAGATGAGAACAAAACAACGTAACTGATTATTTGGTAGCAGCCGAGCTGACTACTACTACTCGAAGAAGAAAGGCACTCTTATCAGTGATATCACCATCATCGTTATCAGTACACTACAGACACAATCTTAAAAACCAGTTCCAAGAACCAGCGTTTATGTAATTGTAGTATTAATGACGGTATTTTCTTTGCAAATTCTGATAGTAAGTAACCTCAACCAAAAGTAATGGCATGAAAATTAGGGTTCTAAAAACAAAAAACAAAAAAAAAAACACGTTTTTTTAATGCAAACGTGAGGTTGGTTTATAAAATTCACTTTTTCACCTTTCTTCCGCTTTGGTTTCAGCAGGGGAGGCGGGGGATGATTGTACTTACACATTGCATTTGCCATGCAGTAGTAAGTAAGAAAGAAAGAACGAATGAAAGGAGAGTGAAAGCTTTCTTTCAGAATGTGTTCTACTGCTAACAACTACTATTTAGCGCAACTATCATTTCACTTTCACATACACTATCATCAGACAGGTATAAATAACCTTGCTTCTCTCACGTATAGCTTCAGTCAGCTAAACATTTTACATAGCATTTAAAAGGTTGACATAAATTTTGCATTCCTACACACAGTAATACTGTGTAAGTGTACTGTAGTGTAGGGAGATTGATTTCGATTTACTTAAAGAGTGCATTCATTAAATGGATTTTTTGTTCATGAAGAATTTATTTTAAAATGTAAAAAAAAAAAAAAAAAAAAATGCACCATCTAAAAAAGGAAAAGCTATAGAGAGATTTTGTAATTTAAAAAAATCATACTCCAAGAAAAATCTTTTGACACTTAAAAATAAAAAAGTAATTCATTTTTTTTTAACTTAAGTACTTAAACAAATTTTCAGATAATTACAATTAGAAAATAATAAATATTTTGTGAATATGTGGCATTTTAAAATAGACATTTCCCGAAAAATGTTATGGAGTGGAAAAATTAAGTCACAATTTCAATTATTTTTTAATTTTTATCAATCATAAAGAGGAAATTGTTTGAAAAAAAAAATAAATAAATAAATGGTTTATCAGTTTTTTTTTTTTTTTTTTCAATAGTAATTTTAATTTTTCATGAAAAAAGCAACTCTTAATCCTAATCATATGTAAAATTCTGCCTACAATAGCCTCGGGGCTTAGCAAGTCATTGATTTAAGACGAAGAGACTGAGTAGTAATGAATTATTCGTTTTTTTTTTGTTTTGTTTTGTTCTTTTTTTTACTTAAAAAAAAAAACAAAAAAAAAACATCACAATCAAAAATGATTTGCCAAAAGCGAGAATTTGCGTCCAATTACAAAGTACATTCAGAATAAATGCTATTTATTTTAAATTATTAAAAAAAAAAAAATTTTCATGTCGGTTCCAATATTTTAATAAAAAATTGAAAATCATAATTTTTTAAAAAATTGCGGGATGTACTTTTCTTCAGAAGAACTTTGAAAAATGTAATCTAATTTTCAGGTAGGGTTTTTTTAGCCCCCCCTCAAAAAAAGAAAAAATCATTATAAACTCAATTTTTTTACCTACCAGCAAATAAAATTAGGTGAAAATAAAAGTAAATACATTATTTTCAAAATTACGTAACTAGAATTTTAAAAAAATCTCAATCTTCATAATTTGTACCAATCCTAATTAGCTTGTTAGCTTATTATTTTCAAAATCTATAATTTTATCAAGTATGTGATCGTGATGCTTGTATTGATCTTTAACTATAAAACTAAAAGTGTAACATAAATATGGCATGTGCTGTCTTAATATTATTACTACTACTAAAGTTACTACTACATGTCTTTTATGTTGTAACTGTGTAAGCATTTAGTATTTCAGTTTAAATAGATAAATAAATTAAACAAAATGATTGAATAAATAATTATATTGCTAATAATAACGGAGCCAAGATTTCAGGAGGTTCAGTGGTCGAATGTTCTCTAAAATAAAGCAATTAAATGCCAATTCCGATATTGTAAAAATGCCATTCAATATTCATTCTCGATTAATGCCACAATGCTACTGTGTATAACTAAGTGTAAATGTTGTACTTCAATGGATATATTTTACTAGCGATATTAATAATGATTATTTAAAAAAGTAACTAAAAAAAACTCAAGGTCTTTCTGCTTTGTTCTAAAATTTAGTTTGTTAAAATAACAAAATGGGCCGTGACTGATCGAAGATGAAGACCAAAAGAACAACATCCATGAAAATATGGAATTAAAACTCTGGCATATTCCATCCCATGACTAACTAGAAGATTTATTTTATTCTAAACATTTGGGAGAAAAGATATTTCTTCAGTTACTTCTTCCTGTACCTATTTTCCAAATTACTATTTTCAGAAAAAATAAATACTTTAATTTTTAAGACCAATATTGAAATTTTTTTAAATTTCATTGGAAATGCAAAAATTGAAAAGGACAAAAAAAAAAAAAAAAGATCGTCCTTCAATTCACCTAAAGAGAATTAAAAAAAAACAAAAAACACTTAAATGCTAAAAAAACAACAAAAGAACAAAACTAAAGCAAACAAGGTAGAAATAAAATATTATTTAAAAAAAATTAAAATAAAGTTAAAAGGCATTTTATTTCCTCTCTAGCCGCTATGTAGAAAGAGTGAACATTAAAAAATAGTTTCCCCCTACGTATGTTTTCTTTTAATTAAATTAAATGTAATAAAAGAAAAAAAATCAATTATTTTTTACAAAATTCAGTACTGTGTGAAAGCCTACTTTTTAAATTCAAAATAAAATGTATCTACTTTTCTTCAATAGGATTTTATTTGATTTTTTAATTGTTTCTCTTTCATTATTTGAATTAAAACTTAAGATTTAACTCAGTCAAAAATAAAAGTAATATGACAGGTCTTTTTAGTTACTAAGTTACTTTAATTTAAAAAAAAAAATGATTCCAATTCATTTTTAAAAGACATCGTTTTGCAATAATTGCACAAATTCATCTCTTAAATTTACTAAATCATTGCTCTTCAAAATTAGATTTTACAAGCCATTTCTCAACATCTAAATAATTTTGAAAAATATTGGTATAAATGAATAATAATTTGTTAAAAATCAAGAAAAATGTTCTAATTGAATCAGAAAACAAGAAAATATTTCTGTTAAAAAAAAAAACGCTTGGTTTTTTGGGTTTCGGCATTTTTCTAATAAGAAGTAGCAGAAATCTTGCTTCTTGGAGCATTTTGCGGTAAACAGAATGGTATGAAACATTTTTAGGAATTTATCAAAAGGGGAATGGAAAAGAAGGACAAACCAATTAAATAATTATTATAAGGAGAGTTACGTTTTAAATGTTTTTTTTAACTTGTCCATGTGATTTTACAACTGACAATTATTTAATTTATTATAAATTTTTAAAGCAATTTTGCTCTGCACGACACGTGAATATCTATAAAAAAATGTTCATCGTTTTTTTGCATATTTGATTCTTTTACTGTCCAAAAAGTGAGAAAAATAGATTTTTCAAAATCACAAATAAATTAAATATAAATTTGAAATTATAAATACAAATGAATTATTTAAATCAGTAAAAAATAAAAAAAATAAAAACATTTTGAAATCTTTGCTTTTTAATAAATGAATCTTTAGGAATTATTATTACTACTACTACCACTATTAATAATAATAACAATAACTGAAAAGAAATGGACAAACAATTACTAAAGATCCGGGATATTATTGTTTTAAAGCATAAGAAATTAAATTTACTTTTCATTTTCAAAACGAAGAATTGTTTCAAGACTAAAAAAAAAATACAATAAGAAATATAAAAATAAAATAACTATATATTTTATTTTTCGGTTAAAATACAAATAAACTTACCTAGAATGCTGACGAAGATCTGGCACGAACCGTACAAGAAGGAAATCCTCCAGCGCACAGAAGAGAAGCATGTAAACAACACAAGCAAATAGATTTAGAAATCGTCGTCTTCTACTTCTTCTTCTTTCTGCCAATGGAAATGACATCCAACACTCCTTCTCTCTATATAAGCCCTTCTAAAACTCACGCCCTCTTTCTCCTCCTACTCTTTCATAATTCCTATTCACAATGCCCCCCTCTTCCAAGAAACATCCCACTCTCTTACAATTTTTCCTTTTTCTTCTTCTCCAAATGGAAACTACAGAACCAACACTCCTCGATTTTCCTTTACCTTTCTTGCTTTCTTTCTTTCCCTAACAACACTCTCCTCTCAGAAGTTACTCATAATTCTTTATCTTTCTTTCTTTACTCGTCTTCCTTTTTGCTTTTGTAAACCTTAACCTCTTTTTTACCATATTTTTCATCCTTGCAAATGACTCGTGGGTCTGTAGTTTCTGTGTCATCTGATGTTCCTTTTTTTTAAAAAAATACACCACCAAAAAATAGTAGCGATTTTCCAATAAATCAAATGACACTCAATATATACATTTTAGTTATATTGTTATGTTAAATGTCCAGTATATCACCGATTTTAATAATCGAATTAATTCTGTAAAAACGAAAATGACATGTGACTGACTTGTCCTACACGCGAACCATTTTCTCAACATGGCTTGTTTAAAATCAACATCTTTATCACACGAGCCACACACCAACCACTCTAGTAGCAGCAGGAAAAACACCTTCTTCTTTACTTTTACTTTTACTTTTCTCATATATTTCCTTTTTCTTTCTTAGCTTCTTTGTTCCTCTCGTCGTCCCCTTTGTTTACGATGTAAAGTAAATTTTGCTACATATTCTCTCTCTCTATCTCTTTGGTTTTTTTTATATAAACCTTTTTCCTCTCTCTCTCTCTCTCTCTCAATTCTTTATTTTATATTCTCATTCTCGTTCCCAATCAATATTTGGTTTGTTTGTATTTCATTTTCACAAATGCCCGGCGTCCGATTAAAAACTTTTTTTTACAATATTGTCCTTTTTTCAGTATTCTTAAAGAAAAAATAAACAAAACAATATTTCATTATTAGAAAAACACAGTAACATTTCTTCGAGACTTTAATAATCTTCACAATAGTAATTTTTCAAATCTATTTCACTACGCAAAGGGCAAGGAAGAAAAAGGTGTGTTGGGTCACGTGACCAAGGTAATGTTAGCGGGTCTTTTTAGAAGCATTTTTTTCCGTTGCCTCTGAAATTTTATTTATTTATTTTCATTTCAAAGGTGTTCTGGTTTTTATTCAGTTAGTCTTTAAAAAAGGAGAGAATCGGTTAGTGTTGTGTGTATGTATTTTCAACTGTTTGCTTTATAATTCTTTTTAAAATACACCTTTTAAAAATGACTATAGTGGGTTTTTTTAGCTATTCCAATTCCATTGTGGTTGTTTCAAGCAGAACACATTTTGTCTCTCCTCTCTCTCATTTTGTTGATATTATCTCACTCCTTTTATCTCTCTTTTATTTACTTATTTATACTTGTCCAATAGAGATGAACGTGAATGGAATGCATTTTTAATTGATTTATATATTTTTGAAACGAAAAAATATTTCCGCTTGCTTGGTGTATTCGTCATTCATCATTTATCTTTCTTAGACATTTAAAAAATCTTTTTTGTTTGTTTATCGTTTACTTTTAGATTTAACCTTTCTTTCGTCATCTCTTTTGCTTCCTCTTCCATTTTTTTTTATTGTTACCGATTCCAATGATATTTCATAATTTCAACTTCATAATGCCACCTCTTAGTAATTGTGTTTTTACTTGGAGTGGTTAGTTTTTTTTCTCATTTCATGCTTCTAACTTCATTTTATTTTATTTATTTATTTTAATTTAGCAAGTTCTACGACTGAACTAAATTAAAATGTGTTGGTGAACAATTAGATTTTTTTTGTTCAAGCTTCACATTCAGCTTGTAAAATCTGTGATAATCCAAATTATGTTTGCTACCACCACTGCTACTATGTCTAGCAGCAGCAACGAAAACCCGGTCGGGTACATAAGTGGAGTTAACCATTTATTCCTGTTAACTTTTACACGCGAAAAAATATCCCTTTAGTTTAATTTTGTTGTTGCCAGTATTTTTTTAACATTCTATCTTCATTTATTCAAATGAGAAGCATTCATTTTTTTTTTTTAAAGAAATGCTGGACGTGTATCTCTTCGAGCGTATACACGCATTCGTGCACAACGTGCAGGCTACTCTATTTCTGCGACGCTACGTATTGCTTCAAGAATAGGATCAGGATAAAAGAAAATATCTTTAATTTAACATCGTTATTTTATTGAGCATTAAACAGAATTATTTAATCTTTTAAAGAGAATTTTCCTTTATCATTTGACTTCTAAATAAATGCATTTTTAAAAAAATTACTGAGAAATGAAAGAAAATGATTTTAAATGTGTCTGGGACAGTTCAGAATGGTCATTTACAAAATCTTTATGTATCTGCCTAACACATGATGTAGGGAGTCGTGTGACTGGCCACATGACCATTCAACTCCAGGATTTTTATTAGAATTATAGATAGTCCTTTGATATTTAATTAAAAAAACGTCATTGATTTTTTTTTTCAATTATATAACTAAATTTTCTATGTATGTGGAATGCACAAAAAATAAAACAAATAGTACATGCTTGAAACTATGAACAACTTATACTGTGCATGTTTCCTGTTTTTAATTAAAATGTATCAAATTTGAATAATTTTGATGGTGTACCATTTAACTTGGCCTATACCCATTTGGAATGTAAATTGAAGAGCAAAATGTTAAATCCTGGATAGTTTCATATTCCACTATTTGTAAAAATGAACTTGGTTGTATGATATCTGTGCATGACATAATAGGTATAGAGGCAGTGGAACTGTGATAGCCATGAGATGTGGATAGGTTTTAATACTGACCACAGAATGTTAATTCCAGGAAAATGATTCACTCTATCTTCAAGAAAACAACTGTTCTAGTTTTTCTCAGTCAACAGTAGCAAACATACATAAGGAATATGGGAATGTCATACAGTATCATGTGGAAACTGTAGATATCTACAGGTGAGGCCAAAATGAACTTACTGGCAATAATGATAACAATCCAACAAATTGGAATTGCTTCAAATCATATTCAAATTCAATGCTGGTGCAACTGAACCCATTCCATGGCATTCCATAGCTACTAACCAACAAAGGTTCTATTACTATGACTTCAGTTACTGCTCCATACCTGGGCCAGAGATCAATGACATTAACAGACTAGTGCCATGTCATCAAGTCTGAGTCATATTAACACTTTCTTCAAGCAGACTGTTGAGTTTATATATGGTAGCTATGGATCTGGCTTGTAAATAGTGCATTATGCCAGCTAGTGGTGGCACTGAAAGGCATTGGATGTTTTGCATGTGGGAGCTATGGATCCAGTTTGTGTTGTGGCACTGGGTGGCATGAGATGTGTTGCATATGGTGGCTATGGATCTGGCTTGAAAATAGTGCATTGTGTCAACTTTTGGTGGCTCTGGAAGGCATGAAATGTGTTGTATATGGTGGCTATCCAGCCTGCAAATAATGTGCTGTGCTAGCTAGAGGTGACTCTGGAAGACATTGGATGTTTTGTATGTGGAAGGTATGAATTCAGCCTGTGATGTGCCAGCTCATGGTGGCCTGGAAGGTATTGTGGTGGCTTTGGATCCAGTCTGCAAGCAGTTTAATTGTGCCTGCTGGTGAAGGCTTTAGAAGGCATAAGATATATTGTTGTATATGATGACTATGGGCCCAACCTGTAAACAATGTGTTGTGCCAGATAGTGGTGAATCTGTATTCACATGAAATGTGTTCTTTTGAAGCTCACAAGGAGGGCTACAAGTGAAACTAAAATCTCTCAACTCTCATCATTACCACCATGTACAAGTGACTCAATACTGGTTCCAGAAATATTCATCTGATTTCCAGGAACATTAAAAGTTGCTGTGCTCACCAGATCCAAACCCCATTGAGCATTCATGAAACATGTATCAGACCGCAGTAAATTACTTGTAACCACACAAATACAATTAATTATGAACAGACTTGGAATGTTCCTTGATAGATACACAACTTCTTCAGCTCCAAGATTTTATGCCATATCCCATAGCAACCATTATTCAGGTAAAGTGGGAGCTACATAAGTAGCTATCTTTAATTGTTTTGGTACATCAGTTTCTGGGAGAGATAATATACAACTCTATATATCAAACTAATAGTGGGTAATTAAATGACAAAATAGAAATAAAAGCTATGTTACACATTATATTCTTCAAGAGGACTTCTTCATGCTAATAGTGGTTTTATTTAAGGAAAAGTTTTTGTTTAAAGAGAGGATGAAATACAAAAAATGCTGGCTACAATTGTAATAGGCCTGACCGTAATTTCAAATTAAGTGTTAAAGCATTTTATTAAGGTCATAATTTAAGCAATATCAAGCCTGGTCAGTATCTAGATGGGTGACCACTTGGGAATACAAGGTGCTGTAAGCTTGGATGTGTAGGCGGTATAATGGATAACTGTTTAGAATCAGAGATCAGAGCTGTGTTCCAATTCTAGTCAGGTTCATTATATTCACTTATACACATTGGGGAAAGTTATAAATCCACCTCTTCTCCTCCAAGATAAGGATTAATTAGAAGACATGTATCAGTATATCATTATTATGTCCAAAAAAAATCTTACAATCTAAAAGCATATTTTCTGGCTTTAAATAACCTGCAAAAGGTTGCTAAGTCATTAAAAAAAAACTAATCAATTATTAAGGTAAAAATTTATTAAAAATGCACTAAATTTGAAAGTTTTTCATAGTAAATTTGCATCCAAGATCATACGTCATATTTCCTTTTCTAACAAAATTAGTTCTGTTGGTTGGTTGTTTTGTTTTTATGGCATATCAACCTCGGCGGGTCATTTATTGCCAACTAAATTTTATTTATTTATTTATTGCTGGTAATACCTTGTTCTTTCAACAATTTATTGCTGTTTTTATATAAGTTTTTGTGTCTAGTAAGACTTTTTTCTTTTCAAGTATCAAGATTCATTGGGATTTTGTTTTTAAGGGCAGGGCCCCCAAGTCCTACCCTATTGTTTAACCCATAACTGGAGGGAAGGGGCGGATTAATACCTTTCCCAAGGGTACCAGTGCTTAAGTGAATGCAGGGTATTCAACTGGAATTCGAACTCGGCTCATCGATTTCTCTTTCCAAGCCGATATCCACTCCACCACAATGCACATCCGTCACTAAACGCTTACACCACCTGGTATTCCCAAGCGGTTACCCATCTAAGTACTGACCAGCCTCAACATTGCTTAACTTCAGTGATGGAGTGAGAACCGGTGAATACAACATGATATGGCCGTAAGCCTAAATTAGTTCTGGGTATGACAATAAACTATATCTGATCAAGAGATTGGAGGTTTTGAGGAGTGTGGAACTACTTCTTAATTGTTGTTGTTCCCAGGTCCACTCCAACCTGTAGCATCCATTAGGATATCATCTATGGGAAAATAATGAACTCCCTAAAAATAAAACACCATGAAAGTATAAAAATACCAGCAATATATTTTTATATAAAAAATTACCAACAATATATTTTATAGCAAAATGAACTAACAATACATTTTATCTGTAGTTGTAGGCATACTATTCAACCAAACAAACACCATGAAAGGACTTTTTCATCATATTAATTCATATAATATCCTATAATTTCTTAAAGAAATCAAACTGTTTTCCAAAATATAACTTCAATAAAACTATAACATAAAACACATATCAGCGCCTCTAGTAATTATGCCCATACAAACATGTATATACACAAAAGCTGAGAATTATCTACCATGTATTCAATTGTGAAAGCAGAAAAAATATTTTTATTACTTCAAAGCAGCCAAGAAAATTAAATTTTGGCATTAATTGACCTATGACAAGTTGATATATTGATATACAAATCAATGAACACAACTAGTACTGTTACAACCTGGAATATTTAAAAGCAATACTGATAATAGCAAAAGCAGTAAAAAGCTGAATGAAGTCATCTATGTTGTACATCTAGATACATCAAATGCAAAAAAAAGATTTAATAAAAAAACTAAGACTGAATACATGTTTGTTAGCAAAAGAATGAGCTCAAAATGCAAATTACAAATTAGAGACATCAAAATCAAACAAGTACAAAAATTTAAATATTTGGGAAGAGTTCTAACAGAGGACAGAAAGTGCAACACTGAAATCTGAAGATGCATTGGGATAGCCAAAGATGTCTTCCAAAATCTAAGCAGAGTATTAAGAAACAGAAAAAAAGAGTACTGAACTGTTAATGTGATATCCATCCGTCCTCCTTTATGGCAATGAATGCTGAACAAGTTCCTCAAAGATGAAGCAACAGAAATGTGGTACTACAGAAGGTGCTGAAGATACCAAACATAAGAGCAACAACAAAATTTTAGAGAAAATAGAAACAAATAGGAAACTTATACTTAACATCAGGAAGAGGCAGTTGAAATTTTTGGAGCACATAATGAAGGAGGAGGGCTTGGAAAATCTGACACTCACAGGACATTGGGGTGCAGAGAAAAACAATGCATAGTATACTTGACGAGCTTGAGTAAATGTATGGTGGGACAGGGTTTAGGAGAAATAATGAAAAGACAAAATTTATTAAGAACTACAAAAAACAGGAAATTGTAGGAGCCATGATTGACTACATTCTGAAGCACATGAAGAAGAAACATCCCTGTATCTGTAAACTTCAAGAAACAGTAATGCTGGTTGGTCAATTAATGCTGAGTGTTTCTTGTATAGAAATGGCTATTTTCACAATTATTATTTCCAAGTTTTTGAAAAGTTTAGTTCCATATAAATTTGTGAAAAAATTCATTAGTCACTTGTCTTTCTTTTTTTGCTCAATTCAAAAAATAAAGTTCCTCATGAATTTTAATATTTTTATATTATATTTGAATATATATAATATGCCAATATGTATATATATTCCACATATAACTTCAAATTATTTTATTTGGAGAATAGCCATTTCAAATTTGCTCTGAAATTAAATTAACATAAAGCTCTCTGTTGGATCAGTTTTAATATTTAATCTAATACTACTAGGATCTATTGGGATTAATTACCAAATCTTTTCCTCATATTTATTACCTATATATATATTATTTTATAACATTTACTTTTATGTTTTAATTTACAGAGTACTACAAAAGTAATACCCTTTTTTATTTAATAACTTTTATTGAATAAAAGTAAATTACAGTAGTTTAAAAAGAAATTATTGGTATTGTTACATCAAAACAACTTATTTTGTTGTGATTAACAAACTATTTAACATGTTTCAAATGTTCCCCCTTCATGTTCAATACAATACTGAACCCTATCAACAACACTTCTACAAACTATTTGACACATTTCTACATTAATTTTAGAAAATTTATAAGCAGTTCCTTGTTTTAATTCAGGAATTAGTTCTGGTTTTGACCTGTAAACAAGATCTTTCAGAATCAGTCAGTCAGTTAAGTGCCATACGTGATATATGCTTGGATGATCATTTCTCTTTTACTCCATGACTGACTGAAAATCTCATACAGCATATTGTCTTCAGTACCATCTATTGCATTGGAGATATCACATTTTTTGAATGAGTTGACAATTTTCTACTTTTACGTTCTCCAAAGCCTTTATTACAAATCCACACAAAACATGCAGTGTTGCAGCATGTATAGAGTTTTGTTTTCATTCATACATGTTATAAGAATGAAACCATTATTATTTTCATAAAGATTCATGGTAATACTTTAGATTACTTTATTCCTTTTCAATTGATAACGATAAAAGTAAACAAATGTTTGATTATTTTCAGTTTTCATAAACCCTTATCAAAAAATTTTGTTTTGCATGCATAGACACTACGTCCGTAACAACAAGACTAATCATGCCAGTTGATGAAGATATGCAAGTTGTCTATAGTTTTTCCTACTATTCCTAATGTCAATAAAATGATTTAACCTTATTTTTACTGATAATCTAAATTTTATTCTATGTAGTTAATGTTTGAAAGTTATATAATGTTTAAATGTTTTTGTTTTTTATTGCATGAAACTTGATCAGAAAGTAATTCAACTAAGTGTGTAGACATTTTATATGACATACAAAGAATAGCTGTCAATATAAAGCAAAGTATTATTGCAATTAATATCCTTCTGCAAGAGTAGATCAATAAGTACGCAGTCTGACACAATTATTATCTGATTATATGATTAATATTCATCTTTGAATAAAGCTGACAAGGATAGAGATTATGCTGGAAAAATAAATATGCGATATATAAAATAAATTTATTTTCCTTATTAGCTGGAAGACATATTAATGTATCTACACATGTCTACTTTATAGCACAAATGAAAAAAATAATTTTCTGAATAAGTATTGGACAAAACCAACTTTTGCATGAAGCCAGATTCAAGGAGTATCCAAAGAAGATTGACTTAACAACGGTTTATGAGACTAGCTAATTAAACTTTTTATTATAAAATACATTTTTTGTTTTTCTGACTATAGGATATTATTTTGTTCATCACACTTGGTACTTAATATAAAAATTATCATTTTTAACAGACTGCTTGATTAATATATTAAGTTGTTCAGAAAATGATGTCTGATTTTCGAATCAACATTTATTCCTGAATTAATGTATTTAAACAATATTTAAATCAGTCAAAATAGGGACCCTGAACATCTATACGTTCCTACCATTGAGTTATGAGTTTATTTATGCCATTACAATAAAACTCTAATAGTTTGGATACCAAAAAATCTTTGAATGCAAATCCTTGAAACAATTAAAACCTCTAAAAGTTTAAATGCAACGTCAATTGACATCTTCTATCTTCTTGATTCCCATCCATCTTTAATCTTCCTTCAACATCCCCTGTACCATTTTTTTTTCTCTCACTGTAACTCCCTGCATGTCAGTAATAGTCATTCTTTGATTGGGGGTGAAATGATTATAAAAAAAATTATAAATTAAACTAAGCACAACTGACTATTAAAGGATGAAAAAGTTTGGAATTTGACATGATACTGGGGTCATTTTTTTTAATCTGTGAATTTGTTTTGCTCATGCTAAGTCTAAAAAAACACTATACGAAATTCACAATCTTTTATCCATAATGTTGAATATTAAAATTATTCAACTTTTTAGGAAGAAAAATATCAAGTTGATGTATAAATTGCCACAAAATATTATTGATTTATTTAAGATGGAATGATCTATTATGACATGTCACTAACTTGTATTTGGATACATTGTATCTATTTTCACTTTTTTTTTTTGTTTAATTGTTCACCTATATTGCATATGATCCATTATTGTACTTTCTTTTTGTAATTTCATTTTAACCAAAGCAGGACTACTACTGGTAATTGGTGTTGCATTTAAACTTTTGAAAATTGTAGCTATCAAGGAAGCAAGCAAACAAAAGGGTGTTCCACAAATGGGAAGTGCAAGAAAATAAACTGTCAAAGTAGAAGAGGTGGTTACATTTAACTATTTCAACAGTAAAAGGGTGGAACCTTGATGCCAATCTAGTAGCACGAGTAAATACATGTGGTTGAGAGACCAGGGGAAAAAAGCTGGTCAGAGCAGTTGCTATGAAAAAACTTGTAGAAAATACAGAGGGATGCCCCATCACATCGGTGAGAAAGTGACTGAAGGCAAGTTAGGATGGATTATATTGCAAAACTTCCTTTATATTTTGTCGAGAACCTCAAGATGAATATCAGGAACACACAACCAGATACGGCAACAGTATTCAATGAGCAAATGAATGATAGATTTATAATTGTGCAAAATGGATTCTGACAGTAAAAACTTCCTGGCCCAACAACATGACCCAACCTTCCTAGCAGTAGATTTAGTCATGGATCCAATGTAGTCTTCCATTTGAAGTCATTTGAGAGAGTAAGGCTAAAGTGACGCAGTGTGCTGCTCCCTAGGAGACTAGTGTCATACATTCTGATGGTAAGCAGGAAAGTTTCTCTATGGTGGTTAAAGGAGAGCAGTTTCATTTTGGATGTATTAAAATTAAGTGTCATTTCGTACTCTATTTAATCACAGATGGGAGGTTGTTTTGAAGAGCAGCAACCAGCTTTGTCAGCCTTGGTAGATTTCTTATTGAGATGGGAGTAAATGGTGGTGTCATCTGCATAGATGCCTATTTGGGAACTGATTACATCAGGAAGTTCGTTGATGAAGATCAGAAAAAGTGTAAGACCTAGGATAGAGCCTTGAGGGCCCCCATGTTTGAATGAAAGGATCTAGAAGCTTGTTCATTCAAAAATATCTTCATTTCACAATTTGATAGAAACAATTGGGTTAAATCAAACAATCACCCAGAAATACTATAGCTTTAAAGCTTGCATGCCAAACTCTGTTAAATGTTTTTGAGATATCAAAAGCAATAGCTTGATCTTCACTTTTCTTATCAAGAGCCTGGTATATGTATTCAGTGATGGTCGTTAGCACATTAGTGGTAGACCTAGTAAAGTGAAAGCTATATTGTTTGTCATAGAGAAGGTTGTGAGATGTGAGACACCTAACTATTTCAGCATTGATAATAGCCTCAACTTCTTCTTTTTCATGTGCCCTGTCTTTTCAGGATGTAGACAATCATGGCTTTCCACGTCTCCCTATCCCTGGTGGCTCTTAGCATGCTTTCTCCTGTAACACCATGCAACCCTCGTTCTGTCATCCACCTAATCAGGTCCTTCAAATATGTTATCCACTGCTTTCCCCTATCTCTTTTTCCCTCTATCTGGCCTGTTAGTATCAGATTCTCCAAGCCTTCCTTCCTCATTGCATGTACCAGAAACTTTAGCTGTCTTTTCGTGATGCTCAGTATTAATTTCCTTTTCGTTTCCATCCTTTCCAAAACCTCATCATTCCTTACATGCTCGATCCATGATATTTGCAGCATCCTTCTGAAGAACCACATTTCAGTTGCTTCCAGTTTTTCCTTCATCTTCACTGCTTTATTAAAGAACTGACAACACATAGCAATCCAGTACTCTCTTCCTTGTTTCAAGTGAAATTGTCCTGTTTCTTAATACTTTACTCAACTTCTGGAATGCTTCCTTCACCATGCCAATTCACCTTCGGATCTCTGTGTCACACATTCCGTCTTCTGTTATGACACTTCAAAGGTATTAAAATGTTTGTACCTGCTTGATTTTAGTATCCCCCACCTGTATTTGGCATTTTGGGCTGCCCTTTTTGCTGATGACCATGCATTCGGTTTTCTTGCAGTTTATTTGTAGTCCTTTCTTGTCTCTCTCTTCAGCAACCTTCTGTAAGAGGTCTTGTAGTTTCCTAACTTCTAGGGTCCTCAGAATAGTTTCACCGTTACCTTGCCAAAAAGAGATAAGAGGCTAATAGGGTGATAATTAGAGGGGTCAGAGGGTTCCCCAAAGTTCTTAAAAACAGGAACTATAGAGGAGAACTTCCAACAAGTAGGAAAGCAAAAAGCAGTGAGGCAATAGTTATATAGTTTAGAGAGAACTGGAGCCAGCTCAGGCGCATATTTCTTTAAGACAATGACTGGAATTCCATCACCTCCACTTGCCTTATGGGAGTCAAATTTAGAAATTATGTTAGAGACTAGACACTAGACCCTTGCACTGGTGCTGTATAGATGGGAAAAGGTAGTTGCCAACCTCTGCTAAAACTACAAGACAGAAGAACATTGGAGAATGAGATCCCTAAAAGAAGCATGTCATATGACTATGACAGCCTCTTCAGTAGGTCAAGCATAAGAATAAATATTGGAGCCAATAATAAATAAAGTAAATGACAGCAAGGCTTTGACAGCAGCAGCAGTAATAAAAAAATGAAGCAATATTGAAGGCGGTCAAGCATGACAGCAACAGTGGCATGCAGGTAATAAAAACATTAGGTTTTAGGCTCCAAGTTTTGGGTTAAAGATTGTCCCAATAGATTAAAGCATTTGTTTATGAATTTGGTGGAATTGTAATTGAGAGTTTCAGGCCAAGTAGTACAGATTTAGACTTAGTGCAAATCGTGAGCAATAACCGAGCAGTACTAATAAGAGCAAGACCTTGACAACAGAACAAAATCACTCTACCCCCATAGATTAAATAAAGGGTTCAGTTCAAAATTCCTTCAAAGTTACTCAGATTGACAGACATCTTAAAAAGTTCGAGCAGCACAATGTTGTGTTAATATCAACAAGGTTGAAAAGTTGTGATAATATCAAGAACATTATTCTGAATATAAATAATAACTTCTCATTCCAGAAATTCAGACAGAAATTTTTTTATTTCTTTAAATTTTGTTTAGACAAGCTCCAACTTTGTAATGTTGGTAATACAATGCTTTGGTTGATTCACTCTAAAGTCTCCAAATAAGTATAAGAAAAGAAAAGAAATCTTATTTCACCTAAAAATAAAATAAAATCATGATTACATTTTTTACTCATCTACTTTACTACTAATATCCTAATATCTTTGACTGGTTTGTAGATTAATATAATTATTGTTCACAAAATTCTTTACCAAGTGTTTTAAGAAGTAAGACTTTTCTAAAGATAAACTTTTCTAAAACAGAAATTTAAATCTGAATTGGAATGAAAGCAGTGCATATACCCTGAAAGTATCATAAAAATTCAGAATGTGAAATTGACAAATATTAAGCATTTCAAATACAACAGTGTATGGATCAGTTATAACATATTTAGTAAAAGAGATAAGGAAACTGTACATAAAATAGGCTTATACCTGGGGTAGTTTTGCCTAACACCGCAAGTTGCTACAAAGTCAAAACATTAATCTAACAACTTGAGTAATGCTTTTCAATAGCCTCATTAGATAAAGACTTTCTGTTGTAACCTAAAAAGGTTACTGAATGAGATATAACTAAAACGGAGGTTGGAAAATGAAATAAAAATCTTTATAACATCAACAAAATACAATACTCACCAGTTGAGTGAAGTAGATAACAACTGCTGGTGGTGAACTGCTAGAAAATAATATTACCCACTTCACAATAGTGTCCAATGTATTCATGAAGGTTGGGACATGGCCATTAATGTTCATAGGTAGGTGTATAACACTTTCATATGAATGTAATGAATGACACCCAACTCATTAAAAATGTCTAAACTGTCAATTGTATAAAATCACTTTTACAGATCAAAGGTTAAAAATGTTTTCTAGCAAATGAAGCCTGTAGGTCTTGAAGAGGATCATCTTTTTTCAAACCTCACAGACTAGCACTACGGAATCACTAACAAAGAATCATACCAAATAATAGAAACCGCATCACTTGGAGACTTTCAACAGCACCAACAACTAAAATGGATTGCACATATAACTCAAGGAGAAAATGAGACAATGAAGATGTTGACACTCCACACTACTTCAAACAAAAGGTTAGGAAAGAAGCTCCCATCAATACTAGAAAGAGTTATAAAAGCTACTGGATTTACATTTTATCAGTTTTATACTTGCTAATTACATGATGAATGACACTTTTAGACCTATGAACAATATCAGAAATTGACTTTTTTCTTGATAGCAATAATGAGTTTTTTTTTTCTTCAAAAGAGAGTGTTTTGCATATAGAATTTGCCATATTGCTTAAAAATAAAGTCCTAATGATAAATGAACTTTTACTTATTGTTGAAAAGCTCCATCGAGTTCTTTAACAATGTAAATTAAAAGCTTATGCAAATTATTAACATCATTCCTTAACTTTTGTCCAGTAGCTTATTTCCTTTGTTTCATTTAATCTTTATTTAAAAAAAGTATAATGTAAATTTTTGTAACTTTGTATAATATTTATGCATTACACCCTAATCTTTATTCGGTAAAAATGTCATTGCTAATCAAGCATTACTTTTTAAGTAATACACATATTTATGTCTTTGTTGTTTCCATTCCTTATATTATGGCTGCTACTGTATATGAAACTAACATTTTGTTAAGTTCTTAATCTAATTAAGTGTTGACATCTAAGTTTTAAAATATATTTTCCAGTCATTGATGTAGCAGTTTCAAAACGGTTTTTTGTAGATATTCTAACAATTCTTTGATCTCTTTGCAATGTTTTTGGAGTTCTGCCGGTTTCTATTTTTTCATGAAGTCAGTCTATTCACCTGATTTTGTAAATATCTTCAAACATTTCATCAGTGTCTTAACAAAGATGTCACAAGTGCAAATGAGATAATTTTAATAGAACAAAATGTTATAGATAAAAACTATTAAAAATACATGTTGTGTGTTACATAATATATATACAAAAAATAAACACTTTCTGATCACTGGTCATCAAATCTAATAAAGTAATATAATTTATTGCCCCTCTTATCCTCAAAAGTCCCAATGTATTTTACTTATACACAGTTTTGTCTTTCATTTCAACCCGAAGAAGCCAAACTTAACAAATTCAGGTGAAAAAAAAAATTTCTATTTTACCCCATTATCTCCACCTTTGTTTAAAATCCTACAAATATGCATATATATATATATATATATATATATATATAGAGAGAGAGAGAGATAGATAGATAGATAGATAGATATGTCAAGTTTGTAAGTGGAGAGGGTAATCTAAAAAGATCTATTTTATATAAAATAATAAGTGATAGATCAGTACATAGAGCTCAATGGATATTATCCAGAACAATATGATATACATAAAGGAAAACTCAACACATCATCTGGTTAAAAATTATAATTAATTTCGATAAGCTAATAAGCTCATCTCTTCAGACCATGATTTTATTTAGTACCAAATAAAATCATGGTCTGAAGAGATGAGCTTGTTGAAATGAATTATAATTTATAACCACTTTCAATGATGTGTTGAGTTTTTCTTTATATATATATATGGTATGTGTGTGTGTGTGTGTGTGTGTGTGTGTAACATACATAATTTTATATATATATATATATATATATATATATATATATAGTGTGTGTGTGTGTGTCTAGTATGAAACTCACCTCAGATGATACCAAAATAAACTTTGCACATAATGTCTGTCAGGTGTATCAGTGAGTTGAACTGAGAGATGACTTTCTAGCCATCAGGTGTAATTTTAATTTTTAATTTGACCAAACTGTTACTAGGATGAGAATATATGAAACAAACTGGATGGCAGATAGGTATATAAGCACTCGCGCAAGAGGGAAGAAGGTCAGGATCCGCTTACATCCTGATTATAATTTCTGATCAATATAAAATTGTTTTTGTACATATCAAAATTTGTAATTTCAAATTAATATAAATTTTTGACATCAAAAATTTGTAATTTTTGATGGATATTAAATTTCATATTTCTGATGGATATAAAATTGCTTTTGTGCCTAAAAATACTTATAATTGCTGATTGTTATAAAACTGTTTTTGTACAAACAAAAATATTAATTTCTAATGAATATAACCTTGTTTTTGTACACAAAAATATTAATTTCTGATGTTTAAAAAATTGTTTTTGTACACAAAAATATTAATTTCTGATAGATATAAAATTGTTTTTGTGTATAAAAATATTTATAATTCCTGATTGTTATAAAATTGTTTATGTACACACAAAGATAATTTTTAATGTTTATAAAATTGTTTTGTACACAAAAATATTAATTCCTGATGGATATGAGATTATTTTTTACATGCATAAATTTTTAATTTCTAATGCTTGTAAAATTGTTTTTGTACACAAAAATATTAATTTCGGATGGATATAAAATTGTTTCTGTCCATACAAAAATTTTGTATTTCTCATGTTATGAACATGTGCTTTTGATGATTAATTTTATATAAACACACATGAGTTAAATAGAGAGTATACTTTCAAACAAAGCCTTTTTTTTTATTTAATTTTTTTTTTTGTGGCAATTTCATTTATTTCATTGTCTTCTGGTGTTTTTGCCTTGCTTTTAACACATTTCTATCATGCTGTTCACCTATTGTAGTTGTAGTTTTTTCTTAAAGAGATTCATGAATAGCATCGACTCCGCCTTACGCAAGCTCAGGCTGCCTGGATTTTATTTAGTTAGTAGAAGAGGAGGTATCCATAAAGGTTCAGGTCTGCTTTGTTATTTTTAATAATATACTTAGATTGGGGCTGAAATTTTGCAGTATTTTCTTTTTATCTATAAAACTTTAACCGGCCTCATAATCCATGACCATGTGATTGCAATTGATTATCAATGTTGTAAAGCAAGTAAGATAACTCTGTCTGTTTAATTCAATGAAATTACATCTTCTTACCTCACTTCTTGATTTGAGTCACTGACACTGAACGGATACAGTGATGTGTCATCCAGACAGTCATGCGGAGGTCATGTTATTGTACTTGATCACCTTGGCATCCAGCTGCAGTTTCTTAGAAGTAAGGAAAACACAAATGTACATTAAAAGAATTAGAATAAAAAGAACATATTCAATTCTGATTTGAAAATATATTGTTTATCATCTCTCGTGTTTTTTTATTCAGATCATGAAGGTTTTATCCAGGTGCTTAGATACCAGATCTTAATCTTTTTTCATAAAGTTGCTTTCACTGTTCACCTATGTTCTATTTATTGGGATATTTATAGTTTTTCATGCATCAAAAAGTATTTTATCAATTTATTTATATAACTTTTATTTATTTATTAGATATGATTATCTGTCAATCTGACAATCTAAGGCTGTTTCTTTCTGTCACTTTATCAATCTACCTATCTGATTGTATATCTGATTTTATCATTTTAGTTAGATAGCTATATCAGGATATAAGACTGTTTCTATCTATCTATCTATCTATCTATCTATCTATCTATGTACTAGCAGTATAGCCAGACATTGCTCGGGTGTAATGAAAGCTTTTATAGATATATATTATCGATTTTCTGCACTATTGTAAGAACTGCAACTGTGAAACTTCTGAATATCATTTCTTATGTCTTTGTCTATGAGTGTATCAAATTTGATTAAAATTGGACCACTCCTTCTATAACCCGTTTTTTTCGATTATTGATTTTTGATATTTATCGGGGGTACCTCGGCACAAAACCTAGCTAAGAACACTCGCAGATGCTTATAGTACAACTGTGTAAATTTTCAAGAAAATTGGTTCAGCCGTTTTGGAGTCTATAGGTAATGGACACACACACACACACACACACACACACAAAGTTCCATTTATAAATAAGTTTAGATCTATCTATCTATCTATCTCACACACTCACTCTACATATATATATCTTCATACATATTTAAGTTTGAAAGATCAGCCAATTACACTAACATGGTTACAATCTTTTAGGTTTCATCAGGCGACCAAATTGCCTGATGAAACTGATGCATATTCATATATATATATGTATACATATACATGCATATATATATATATGTATGCATAGGCATATATGTATACATATACATACATATGCATATATGTATACATATACATACATATGCATATATATATGTATACATAGACATACATATGCATATATATATGTATACATATATATACAAATGCATATACATGCATACATATACATATGCATATATATGTATACATATGCATATATATATATGTTACGGAAATTAACGAAATTTAACGAAATTTGGTTATAAGCAATAATAATGAAAAATAATGTTCAAAATAATTCATTACATATATATGTATACATATACATACATATGCATATATATATGTATACATATACATGCATATATATATGTATACATATATACACGCACATATATACATGTATACATATACATACACATATGCATATATATGTATACATATGCATACTTACATATATGCATAACATTATTTTATCCTCATGTTTTGACTGTAATGTAACTTTTGTGTTTTTGAAAAGGAGTGTTCTTTAAAAGCTATGACTGGACATCACGTGAGTTTCTGTTGCTATTTGTCCTCATGTTTTGACTCAAACTTAATTTTTGTGTCCAAATAAGAAAACACTTAATATAAACAAAAAAAAAATTAATAAAAATCTTAATTGCAGTACCTTTGTCACAGCCTACTGCTCCTATTTGTTATGACTTTGAACAAAAGGGTGACCTTGAGATGCAAAAATCAGCAGCCAGGAAATATTGCTGACTACTGAACCCTTATTATCAGTGTCAGTTTTGCTGAAATTGCTTGCGTTGACCTGGGCAGTAGGAGTATAGTGCAGTATCTGTTCTAAGATACTCGATTTTTCTCTCCTGCCACCTCCAGGTAGGTGTATGCTTCGTTTGCAATCCTGCTAAACATGGTTGATTCCAGGAGCGCATTATGTTTAGTTAATAGCTAGTCCTGCTTTGGGTGATTCTGCTTAAGAGGTGGAAATCTAGTCTGCTTGAGATCCCAATACCCATGGTCAACAATTTTCCATGGATCAAGCATCATTCAGTGAAAATGTCAGATCAAAATTCAACAAATAACAGTCAGGCTAAAGACTTATTGAACTACTCTTGAATATATGTATATATATATATGTGTATGAATCTACTTGTTTCTCTCAGATATTTTATTTTGTATTCACCACAAACTCATACCAAGTTCAGATAAGTAGAGTAAATATCTATCTATTTATTATTATTATTATTATTATTATTATTATTATTATTATCTACAGATGTTCATTTTTATATTTGAATATGTTTATCTACAAAAAAATAAATATTTCAGTAAAAAAAAAATGTCATTTTTGTTTTTATTACTTAAAAAAGATTTTTTGGTCCTGTATATGTATTGGCTATTAACCCACTTCATATTACTTTCTTAAGATTACAACTTGATGAGTTAATGTCTTCCATAGTTATTTATGAGTGTAACAAGTCTTATCTACCATGTTTCATCTGTACATCATTATTTGTATATATTTGCATGAAGTTTTCCATGTAAAGATGTTTCCAGATGGGAACTTTTACAATGTCATAATTTATATTATTACTAATCAAATACTCATCCTATAAACAGAGGAAAGTTGTAATAGAACTTCTATAATAATTTAAGTGTAATAAAATTTCAGTATAAACAACATTTTCATTAAGGCATCCATTTTCTAAAGATCTTTTTGTCATTATATTAAGTGCACTTAAATTTTCTACTCTAGACATAACTATATAGAACTGACCATGAGAGAAATATTTGAATATTTTTCTAGTTTATAATAGTAATAATAATAATAATAATAATAATAATAATAATAAAAAATTCAGCAAACTGACTATTTTTCACCTGTTGAAATAATTCAGTACAGTTTTAAAAAAATCTCATGAAGCATATTATTTTGACTTAATTAGATAATTCCATAATTTTTTTCTTTGGATATGTTTGTCAAATTTGTAGTAATGTAAAATGTCAGATGACAACAATTCTTATGAATGTTTTAGGTTTTCTAACTTATGACTTAATTTTGACAGAGCAGATATCAATTCTTTTTATGCAAACATGATGAATTTAAAGAAAAACTTGATTGACATAAAGATTGTTTACTTATGGCTATTTTTTAAAATAAATAATAAAAGTGAAATAGTTATTAAAATATGCATGTAAAAACGTCAATGTTTATATTATGAATGTCATTTGTTAGTAATTTATGTAGTCTATCTGAAGTTATTAAGCAAGTCACATGCTTCAATAACTCAAATTTATTTTGAAAAATCTTTATCAAATTTTATACAACTAGTCTAAATGTCAAAACAAAGCATGAGTTAAATTTCTAGGTAGCTTCAGCATGTTTTATTAAAGTTATTGGATTTATTATAAAAACTACACTCAAGTTATTATGCAAACCAAAAAAATAACTTTTTGCTTCAATAACAAGCTAATGAAATTATCTACAACTGATAAATATCTATAATAGATCATATAACAAACATATATGATAAGTTTTTTAAGTATTTACATCTTAATATAGTGACCCTTCTTCTCAATAACAGCTAGTAATTTATGTTAATTAATTTTTTGTTAATTTGTTTTACTTCAGCAGGACTAATTTCTGACACTGTGATTTTAATTGCTTCCCATAGATGTGCTTTGCTGTTATAATGTTTGTCACCTCAATATAATTTCATCTTCACAATTGACCATGGATTTTTGATTAGATTCAAGTGAGATTTAATAGTGGCCATTCCATTATCTTCTTTCCTGAAAACCTTTTCTTCTTCTGTGTGTCCTCAGGACATAAGTGATCATGGCTTTCCACGTTTCCCTATCCCTGGTGGCTCTTAGCACACTTTCTCCTGTTACACCATGCAACCTTTGTTCCATCATCCACCTGATTAGGTCCTTCAAATATGTTATCTGTTGCTTTCCCCTGTCTCTGCTTCCCTGTATTTGGCTGGTTAGTATCAGGTTCTCCAAGCCCTCCTTCCTCATTGCATGTCCCAGGAACTTCAGCTGTCTCTTCCTGATGCTCAGTATTAGTTTCCTTTTTGTTTCCATCATTTATAGGACGTCATCATTGCTCCCATGCTCGATCCATGATATTCGCAGCATTCTTCTGTAGAACCACATTTCAGATGCTTCCAGTTTTTCCTTTGCCTTTGATGATATTGTCCAGCATTCACTGCCATATTGAAGAACTGACAACACAAAGCAATCCAGTACTCTCTTCCTTGTTTCAAGTGAAATTGTCCTGTTTCTTAATACTTTACTCAACTTCTGGAATGCTTCCTTTGCCATGCAAATTCACCTTCGGATCTCTGTGTCGCACTTTCTGTCTTCTGTTATAACACTTCCCAGGTATTTCAATTTTTGTGCTTGCTTGATTCTAGTATCCCCGACCTGTATTTGGCATATTGGGCTGCCCTTTTTATTGATGACCATGCATTCGGTTTTCTTGCAGTTTATTTGTAGTCCTTTCTTATCACTCTCTTCAGCTACCTTCTGTAGGAGGTCTTGTAGTTTCCTTTCTGTGTCTGCAATCAGCACTGTATCTTCTGTGTACTTTAGGTTGTTCCCAGGTAACCTTAAATACACAAGAAAAAGCATTGTCATGCATAAATACACACTTCACTTTGAAACTGCAATTCTGGGACTTGTACTATTCAAAGAAAATCTTATCTATGAAATCACAGTAGTCAGAACTGTTCAGTTTTTTAACTCTTGAATTTGAATGGTCCAACAGTGGTTTGGTCAACAATTCCAGCCCTTATCATCTCACTGTTGCTTCTGTGATTCCTTCTTTTGGCTACAGGCACATTTACATGAGATAAAATCTATCTTTTGGCCCATCCATCAGGTCCATAGAATGTCACTTTAGATTCACCCATGAAAATTACTTTAGAAAAGTTAAGTTTCATATATTTCTTGGTCCGACTTTAACACTTTAAAATATTTGCTTTACTGTGAGGTGGTTTTCTAGTTGCAGAAAAAGACCTAGAACAAACCATTGACAAAAATGATTTTCAACCAGATCTATTGAGGGCAAGAGCAATTAAGAATATGTCTCCTCAATAAACATTTCTAGATTATAAGCATTTCTATGACTAAAAACTTATATAACTAATATACAGAATTTGAGACCCCCACTGAACAATTTGCTTAAAAAAAGTGTAAAGTGGAATTGGACTGATAAGTGTCAGAAGATGATTGAATAAATAAAAAAATACTAATGTCAGACTTATCATTAATGCACTATGATCTAAAAGCAGAAGTTGTATTGGCTTCAGATGCTAGTGATTATGATATAGGAGCAGTAATTTTGCATAAATATGATGATACCAAAAAGTACTGAACCTTTTGAGAACACTGTTATTGCAACATTAAAAAGTGAAATAGAAATTAAAAATATATTATGCAATATAGTATGCAAATTATCTGTTAACCTGGAAGGAATAAAACTAAAAGCAGAACAAGACATATTTATTGCAGAAATAAAAAAAGTGACTAAAAGAAAGTAAGAATGGATGCGATCCAGACCTGAATGCTTACTCTCTATGTGACGAAGTACTGATGTCTGCACAAAGAATAGTAGTACCTTGTATATTACAAAATCAGATATTAAATGAATTTCATGGTGGACATCTGTGAATTTTAAGGATGAAATCTATGAGAAGCTATGTATACTGACCAAAATTGATCAAGCCCATGAAAAAGTAGTAAAACCTGCTTAGGTTGTGCTCAGGCAGTAAAAACACTTACCTTGAAATTAAAACCTTGGCCAAAAACAGATACCCCATGGTCAAGACTGCACATAGATTTTGCAGGTCCAATAAATGGATCACATTAGCTTGTGACAGTGGATATCTTTACTAATTGGCCTAGAAATTGGTAATAGCAAAAAAAAAAAACAACTTCTACAGTTACAATGAATTTTTTACATGAATTGTTTACAAGATATGGCATTCTGGAAGTCATAATCTTGGATTCAATGCTTAAAAATTTGAAAATTTTTAGAAAATGTTCTTGATTGAATATATATTCAAAGGGCAAACAGACAAGCTGAACAGTTTGTGGGTACTTTTTAGAGAGCTTTGAAAAAAAGCAGTTAATGAAAAGTCAGCAAACAAGCACTACAAAAATTTTTGAGAGTACACCAGATAACACCAAGTTCCAATACACCAACAGGCATATTGCCAGCAGAATTGATTTTCACAAGAATAATTAAATTAGTGTTCAACAATTTGTTACCATATCAAAAAAAGAATAAAAATGGATAACAAAAGGACACTAAATTTTACAAAATTGGTGAAAAAGTGTTTTTCTGAGTATATAAAAATGGAAAAGTAATGTGGGAAGATGGTACAATAATGTCACAAATTGGGAAAGGAAAAAATGGGAACATAAAAGAAATTGGAATCAGTAAAAAAAAAAAGAAGTTTACTGAAGAAAGACTCAAAAGTAAGGAAAAACCGTTGCAAGTACCATATGATACTTTTGATGTACCAACACTCCAAGAATTTGTTGAACATATAAGTACAATTACCAGAAAAAAAGAAATGTACAGAAAAACTAGAGGTTGACCCAAAATGTAAAAAATACAAAAATCAGTGTGTTAGTGAACTCACCAGAAAGAAGTGGGGTGAATATGAATAAATAAAATATTTACTAATAAAAATAAATCTCAAAAGGAGTTGTTGTGGAGTATAAAACACACATCTAATGACTAAATGAACTAGTCTAGATGCTTAAATAAAGAACTCTAGTGAGTCTAGAAAATCCATTAGAGTCAAGTTCACAGTATTATAGATGTTGTGGCAAGTGACTAAGCAAGACTTAATATTATGACCACAAGAAAAGAGTTACAATAGATATATTGTATTTATTTCCCATTTTTCTAGCTAAATTATTCAATTATATTGCATATTATCCATTATTATACAAAACTAAGTTACAATAAAAGTTATATTTTATATGGATAATACCTTATGACTACTTAGTCACTGAATGTTAAATATTTCCTTATAAGGAAACAGTTAATATTATCATTACCTCATTGTCAAGTATGACTATCACAAGATATTGTAAAACTTAATTGTGCTTTAAGGGAATATAGTTCTTGAAATCAGATAAACTTTTAAAACCTCTAACTTCATTGGCTATGAAGATTTTTTGGATAAGATCATCCACTCAGCATTCAAAAACATATCTTATAGCATCAAGCAATGTTTGTGTATGTAATTTTTAAAGTGAAGACTTTCACTGGGCCAATCTCACTCTCTGAGCAAGAACAGTCATTCAGTTAAGGGACATACATGATACACTCTTTGGCAATTATGTCTCAAAAGAGACATGGCTCAACAAAAAATGTGCAGAAATAGAGAGCTTGAGTATCACAAATAAAAGAGATATGCATAAAAAAATAAGATAGCTACCAGGATAAAAAAAATATGGCCATCAACAGGATACATAAAATCCAAGGACAGAATGCTCATATTAGAGAAAGTAAAATACTTAATTGATGGGAAAAATATATCTGAGATCTCTTCCATGAGGAAAGAGAACAACCAGCGATACACAGAAATACTGACAGACCAGAAATATTAAAAACTGAAGTGGAAGCTGCACTGGTCAAATTAAAAAGAAACAAAGTGGCAGGACCAGGTGGAATTGTAATAGAGACGCAGATGGCCTTAGATGATATCAGTGTAGACAAGATTACAGAAATAATAAATGAAATCTGTGACAGTGATGATATACCAGAAGACCTAAGCAGATTGATTTTCATAGCACTGCCTAAGAAACTAGGTGCAAATGAATGTTAATGAACCACATAACAAAACTCACCATCTGGATTCTGATGCATAGAGCAGAATTAGGCCAGAGATAGAACAAGAACAGTGCAGGTTCATCAAAGACACCAGAACAAAGAACACAATATTTATGCTCAGAATGTTATCGGAAAGAGCAATACAAATGCAGAAGGATGTGTAACTGCGTTTTATAGACTACGCAATGGTTTTCAACAAAGTACACTACAAAGACAGATGTGCATTGTGGTGCATTGGATATCGGCTCGGAACGAGAATTCGAGAAGCCGAGTTCGAATTCCAGCTGAATCCATTGCATTCACTTATGTGCAAATACCCTTGGGAAAGGTATTAATCTGTCTCTTCCTTCCAGTTATGGGTTAAATAACAGGACAGATTGGGTTCTATAGCCTTGGTCGGCAACCAGTCTACTGCAGAAAGCAATGGCAACCTACTGCAGGATAATATTCTGCCCAGTCAGTCAGTCTTTCGAGACATGATCGCCCAAGCGTGTATCACGTATAGCACTTAACTGACTGACACTACAAAGATCTGTTAGGGCTGCTTGACAACCTTGACATATTTGGGGTAGATTATAATAATCAAGAACCTATACTGGCAGAAAACTGCCTGCATACAGACAGGAAATGAGTTCAGTAGATATACACAAATAGAAAGGGGTGTAAGACAAGGATGTGTCTTCTCACTGGATTTATTCATCCTATATATTGAGGCAGTTCTGAGAGAACTAGGAGTTCTGCCAGGATTCATCATTGATGGACACAATCTTAACAATATGACACAGTGCTTATAACAGACATGGAAAGAAAACTATAAGACCTTCTACAGAAGGCAGTGAAGGAAAGCAATATGAAAGAAGTCAATATAAACTACAAGAAAACTGAATGCATGGTCATCAACAAAAAGAGGAGCCCAAAATGCCAATTGCAGGTTGGGGATATTAAAATCAAACAGGTGCAGAAATTTCTAACAGAGGATAGAACATGCGACACTGAGATCTAAAGGTGTATTGGTATAGCCAAAGACACATTTCAGAAGATAAGCAGTGTACTAAAAGACTGGAAGATTTTATTGGAAACAAAGAAAAGAGTACTGAAATGTTACATGATATCTGTTCTCTTATATGACAATCTTCTCAAAGATGAAGAAGCAACAGAAATGTGATTCTACAGAAGGATGCTGAGGATACCATGGACTGAACAGGTGAGTAACAATGAGAGTTTGAAAAAAAATGGAAACAAGAAGGAAACTTATACTCAACATCAGGAAGAGACAGTTGTAATTTCTGGGACAAGTAATGAGAAAAGAGAGCTTAAAGAATCTGATACTCACAGGGGAGATAGAGGGAAAGAGGGACAGGGGAAAGCAGTGTGTAACATACTTGATGAGCTTGGGCAGAACAAGGTTTGAGAGAAATAACAAGACAAAACTTATAAAGAACTACCTACAAGGGACAGGAAGATGTAGAAGGTTATGATCGTCTATGTCCTGAAGAGACATGCCACATAAAATCTGAAGCTATATATATGTGAGTGTGTGTGTGTGTGTGCAAACACACAATGGGGTGCTGCAATCTTTCAAAATATGATATTTGATCATTTGGTTAGATTTTGAAAGTGGGGCAGGCCAATAACTTTTCAGCACCCCCTGTATATATCTACAAAAACACACATGCAAAGTTGGCTCAATAAGTGTATAACTTGAGACTATTTTTTATCAGAAATTTTACTCTCTCGTATTGGCCAATTGGGTTAAGTGCATTGACAAAAAGGAGATTATATTAAAAAATAAATATTTTCTATGTTAAATAAATACTTTTTTGTGATTAAGATAATGTTTTATTGATGGAAATAAGTGTGTCTGTTCATGTCTCAGGAGTAGTAATAGTAGTAGCATCAATGGTAAGTAGCAGAAATTTTACCATTTCTTTCCATTGGGAAATTGTGTTCACATCTGATTTGCTCTAAAAAAAATATCTACCCTCTTCTGCAAGCAAACACCTGATTCAGGATTCTGAAAAACAAGTAAAAAAATATTTCAAGAGATTTCTATACAGCTGTTCCATTCCCGATTTGATGCCATTTTCATAACCTTCAACTTTCTTAAATTACAAAAAAAGAGAAAAAAAAATTGCTTTAACAGTTGCCTTGTAAAAGATGGATAATAACAAATATAAAATCATAGTCTAGATACTTTAGATGCTTTTGACAGTAAAGGGGTAAATTAAACATAATTATTTGAATTAACAAACAATTTTGTCATATAATTGTTAACCTCTACATAAATTATGCTACAATTTGAGTCAGTTATTAATGCACAAAATTAAGAATATAAAATGGTGACAATTTACTCATCGCACATTGTATAGCAAGGGGATCTTAAAAGAACTGGAAGTTCTACCAGGATTTATTATTGATGAGTACAGTCCTGTCAGGCATAAGATATGCAGATGGTGCCATGTTGATGGCAGACAGAGAAAGAAAATTGTAGGTTCTAGACAAGGTAGTAAAGGAAAATAGGAAGAAAAGACTAATGATCAATCATAAGAAAGCAAAAATATATAGAACAACCCAAGATATGAGCTATGAATTGAAGGCAGCAATAAATCATCAAGTGCAGAAATTAACGATCTGGGAGGTGTTTTAATATACAATGGCAAATGAGACACAGAAATCTGAAAATGCACTGCAATTATAAAAAAATGTTTTCCAATAGTGAAACAAAGTATTAAGAAACAGAAAAATTTAGATTAGAAATGAAGGAAAGAGTACAGAACTGCTATGTAATATTGTGGGATAGGAATTTAAGAATTAAAATCAACTCTCTTCTTCACTTTTACAAAAATTCACAATGACGGTGAAATCCTGGTTTTTCCTAAATAGAAAAAGGATTGGCCAAGTGCTTAAAAAAAAAGTCAAAACCGGATTTCACAAGTAGGTGCTAAACTGATTTTCTGAGCAATGTGAGCAACTGCAAGACCCAGAAAATTTAGTGATCCAGTGTGAAAATCTAAATTACAATAAAAGGCTCAGATCAGTGTCAGTCAGTCACAAAGATGGGAGCAGCAAGAGACAGAGCTAAAATGTAATGAGAGAAGCTTCAAGTCAACTTTGTCCTCTTTCTCTTTCCTTCTTGTGTGCTGATTCATTTTACTTCTTCTTCTCCATCCAAAGACATTCCTATTTAAACAAACGCATACATACGTATACATAAACTCTTTCAACTAATTACTACTACAAGAACATTTCTAGGAATGCTCAACTTTCTTATTGAACATTAATTTCTATGAATTCTTGTTATTCATTTCTTTTAATAAATTTCTATTTTAACATGAAAAATGTATATTTTTATTCAACACTATTCCAACCTGTTGACAATCACCCTTCTGATGAAAACCTTCTGATAATTCTGATGAAGATTATTCTGGATAAAACTTGTAAGCTGTAGGGAGTTCGGTTATGTATAACTCAAGGCTGAATCAAAGAAACATTAACCATCTCCCTACAGCTACAATATCAATCCTGCAATACGAGAGTGAATGGTTACCAATTTCCTCATGAATGAAAAGGAAGCAAAAAACATGGTTATATAGAAGAATGCTGAGAATATCATGGACTGAACATGTGCATAATGGGGTAGTTTTAAAGAAAATGGAAATGAAAAGAATGCTTGTGCTTGCTAATAGAATTTAGCAAGTAGCTTATAGGCAATCAATAATGAAATCAACTTGTGAAGGGATTTGACAAACTACAATTTGTTTTTACATTGAGGGAAAATCCGAAGAAAGAACAAGATATTGCATGAATCTAACTTGGTCCAGAGACAGTAATATATACGCTGTTAGAGCAAACCGTCAAACTGGTTTGGTCTGTTGAGATAGGCAAAAAGAGTCATATCTCCAAATATATATATATATATATTTTAATCATATCACCAGAAGCAAGGCGGTAACGCCACTATGTGCACTATTCATAAGAGTGAGAAGATTAGAAAAGAGAAAACCAGAAACCACATCCTAAACAGGAAACAAGGGATGAGCCTCTTCACCTGTTCAATAGATGTGGGTGGAGTGTGAACCGGCCAATAGTTTAGTCTATCTACTCCAAAGCATTTGATAGAATCTGGCATACTGGCCTTCTACGCAAGCTATAGTGCTATGGTATAAGTGGATGCTTATTTGATCTAATCCAGTCATTCCTTTCAAATCATGTAATGAAGGTAATATTGAACAGCCATGCTTTCAGATACTATCATATGAATGTGGGTGTCCCTCAAGGCTCTATTATAGATCCTACTTTTTTCTGATTGTCATCAACAATCTCTCTAATGTAATCAGATCCCAAGTAGGCATCTACACTGATGACACCACAATTTACTCCCACCTCAATAAAAAATCTGCCAAGGCTGACAAAGCAAACCTCACTGCTGATCTTGAAAAGGACCTCCAATCTATAGCGGAATGGGGTAAGAAATGGCTCAAAAATTTTAATGCTTTCAAAACAAAGCTGCTATCCTTTAACCACCATAGACAATCGCTCCTATCCTTCGTTACCACGGATCAGGCTAGTCTCCCTGAAAGCAAAACATTGCACCTCCTCAACCCAACTCTCTCAGCCAATCTCAAATGGAATGGCTAGATTGAATCCATAGCTAAATCTGCTGTGGGAAAGGTTGGTTCACTGTGTAGGACCAGGAAGTTTTTCTCTTCTGAATCCATCTTGCACATATATAAATCTACTGTCTGCCCATGCATTGAATACTGCTGTCACATCTGGTCAGGTACCCCTACTCTTCATCTTGGGATTCTTGACAAAATCCAACAGAAAATCTGTGATGTAATCAATTCCAACCTGGTAGATCAACTCCAGTCACCTTTTCAACAACGTAATGAAGCTTCCTTTCGTCTCTTCTACAAATACTTTCACGGCTTCTGCTCCAATGAGCTCCCTGGTGCCTCCTCTGCATGAATTGACTTGAGCTACTAGACTAGCAACTTGGCCCCACCCTTTTACAGTGAAATCAATCAAATGTAACCGCAACTTCTACTCAATCAGCTTCTTTTCTCGCACTTCTCGCCTGTGGAATTCTCTTCCATATAGTTGCATCCAAGCATTTAAATGCAATGTCAATTGCCATCTCTTATCTCCTTGACTCACATCCTTTCCCTGACAACCTTTGTATAATGTTCTTCTTTCTTTCCACTCTTCTCTTTACACCAGCATTCTCATTCTTCTCTTACTTATTCTCTGACACTCCATGCAACTTGTTCCTATTTTTCATCACTCTCCTCTTATGTAAACCCCTGCAAACCAGTGGCAGTACTGCCTTACTTGGGGTGAAATGATTATAAAAAATTGCAAAGGACAAATACTGTTTTGAAAACTTCTCAGAAGCATATGAAACAAGATGACAAAGTTGTAATAATTCACCTGTTTAAGTGGATTTAGAGAAAGTAATTCAAGGGAATGCATTTATTGGCATCACTATTATCTGCAGTGCTCCATACAGCACACTTCTAAATTCAGTTGAAATATGTTGAAACATCATAAAGGCTTCTATGAAATGCTGGATGGCTCCACCACCAAAGTTACTTTGACAAAACACAGTTTACACTACACCAAAAAAGCAATTGATCAAGCAAAGTCTTCAATGACCCCATTACTGTGCATGAAAACATACAATCATGCACAGAAATATTTTGCACCAACCTTGAAACAATAAGATCAAAAAATGGGGAACAAGTTGTGAACTGTTTAATTTCTAATTAGTTGTTTGTAATTATACTGTCCATTCATTTGTTTGTTTGTAAACTTAATACTGTATCTTTTCGCACCAATAATATTTTAATTTGAAATCCAGTTTTTGTTTTTTATTAAAATTCAGTATTTTTACTTTGAAGTTGATCTTTTTAATTTGAAATTGAACTCTTTTAATTTGAAGTTGAGCTTTTTTAATTTGAGCATAAAAGATATAGTTTCAAATTTTAATATAAAGATTTTCAATTTACTTGCATGGTCATAATTTTAGTTGTATTTATTCCATATTATATTTATGTCTATTTTCAAAATATAGATTGTTTCTAGCTGAAAAAAGACAAAAAACACATGCATTCATAGAAACTGCTCTTAAAATAACACACCTTCAATTCCTTGGAACAAAGTTTCATAAGATGGCTAATTGTATGGGGAAAAAGTCCAAACAACATTTTTATCATGAAACATCTACTGATTAAATATTACATGTGTGCAAAGGAAAATTTTTAACAAAAGATGGAATTTGTGACACTTAAATCCAAAGATGCATTGGGATAGTGAAAGAGAACTTCCAAAAACCAAGTAAATCGTTGAGGTAAATAGAAAAAACTTATCAATGTATAACATTTATGAGTTTATCATTCATCTATGCATCTAATATTGATGCCAAATCTGGTCTGATGCTTCTGCTATATATTCAGAGATTCTAGATAAAATGCAAAGAAGAATCTGTAATGTTATTGGTATTTTGGCTTCAGTTATTTTCCCACCACTGTAATGTAGCTTCCTTGTACCATTTCTATAAATATTTTCAAGGTAATTGTTTTGATGGGCTTTCTTCTTGGGTACCTAGACTTTATGAATTTAAACACAGTATCAGATTGGCATCTCATGATCTCATAATTTTATGGTTGAAATGACTAGATGTAACCATAAGTTCTCTGCTAACAGCTTCTTCTCTTGCACTTCACACTTGTAGATCTCTCTTCTAGCTTTCCATTGAAATTTGATTTTCAAAAATTTAAATATAATGTCTATCATTATTTTCTGTCTTCTTAATTCCTGTTCTTTTATTGTTCTCCCCCCTTAATAATGTTTTCTTTTTCCTCATATTCTCTTACACTCACTAGCTCCTTTCAACTTAGTGGCTTTATTGCCTTGCTTGGAGTAAAATGATAAAAAAAACAGTGCTGAACTGTTTTGTAATATCTGTCCTCCTATATAGAAGTGAATGCTGGACAATCTCTTTACAGATGAAGAAGAAACTTGAAGCAACAGCAATGTGTCTCTACAAAACAATGCTAAGAACACCATGAACTGAATATATGAATGTAATGAGGAAAATAGAAACCAAAGGAATGATTATACTAATCTGAACTTTCTCAGAAACATAATGAGGAAAAAGAGCTTGGAGAATTTGACACTCATAAGACATTGAAGGCAAACAGAAGCAGAAAAAAAACAGCACCTACCTAACAAGCTTGTGTAAAAAAGTGACTCGGAGGGAAGGTGAAAAGCTAAAACAGTGACTGGGAGGGAAGGTAACAAGCCAAACCTTACTAAGAGCTATAAAGAATAGGAAGTTGTAGAGAGCTATGATTGCCCATACCCTGAATGAACATTTAAATCTAATCTAAATCTATCTAAACTTATTTATAAATGGAACTTTGTCTCTGTGTGTGTGTGTGTGTGTGTCCACTACCTATATACTCCAAAATGGTTAAACCGATTTTCTTGAAAATTTACACAATTGTACTATAAGCATCTGCGAGTGTTCTTAGCTAGGTTTTGTGTCGAGGTACCCCCGATAAATATCGAAAATCGATAATCGAAAAAATCTGGTTATAGAAGGAGTGGTCCGATTTTAATCGAATTTGATACACTCATAGACAAAGACATAAGAAACGATATTCAGAAGTTTCAAGGTTGCAGTTCTTACAATAGTGCAGAAAATCAATAATATATATATATAAAAGGCAAGATGTTTGTGTGTGTGTGTCTGTTTATCTGCCTGCATATCTGTATTTTTTTCAGCCCTTTTATTTTAGTTTTTGCTTCAGGTTTGGCTCTAAGTAGGTATAATTGTAGTCTCAGCCGTGATACCATTTACTCAGAGGACTTATTTAGCCTTCAAAATTCAGTTTACGATGAAAAAAACTTGATTTGATATCGATACCAGGAAATCAAAATTTGACTTACATCCATTCATTTTTCTTTCAGTCTATGGTTTTGCTTTAACTGGAAACGACTATTGCTTTTTAGTCTTTCGTGCCAACATCCAAAGAGTCTGATCTCCAGGACCATGGATTAGTTTTAAAGCTTTCATTACACCTGAGCAACGCCGGGCTATACTGCTAGTGGTATATAAAAGAAGTACCAAATTTTCCAGTGTTTTGTTTGTTTGTTTGTTTGTTTAATGATTGTTTTTCCTGGCTACAGTGGTGAACAATAACTTAGAGAGTTGAGTTAAAGAAAGATAAGTAAGACATCCAGAAGTGGCATGGCTCATAGAATGAGAACAATATACCCCAGTGATTGAAATAAAGTGTTTGGTTCAAAATTTCATTCACCTGAAGAAAGCTGGAATGTGCAACACCAGAAACATCATGAATATGTATATGGCAATAAAGATGAAGACAACAGTCCGAACAATATAAATAATGTAAATACTACCTCATCTCAGAAGTGTAGACAAAAAATTGTTTTTCTATTGCATAATTAGTTTCTAGTTTTCCAAAAAAAGGACAGAGAACAATTTTGCACAGTCCCAGTAGTTAATCTATTATGTTTTTCTTTTAAAGATAACCTGATTTTTTTTTTCAGTATTTAGTTTCTAGCATAAAAAAACCCTGATTAGATTAAATTATCCAGACTTTTGCCATAAAAAAATGTTAAATTCAGTAAAATTATATCAATATAAATATTATAGCATATATTCTTTATACACAAAATTTTTATGCAGGATTGTGAAATGTATTCATGTAACTTTTCATATTTAAAACTATCTAATGCTATAAAAATAAATAAAATTTAATTTAATGGTTTTTCTGTTTGGGTTTCACAAATTCTTATTGGTAGAATTTTTCAAACAAGAGATGATAATAGATCAATTTAAAGAGAAAAAAATAAAGTATATCCTAGCAATCAATTTTTATTTTCAAATATTAAAGATTTAACTAGAAACCACCTAAAAAAAGAGTGTAAAAAATTAAAAGTGTACAATCAAAATAATCCCTTAAAAATATTTAATTCACTGTTCTATATTTTTCATCTTTTTCTTTAAGTATTTTCAATTAATATGAATATTTTAAGCAAAGTAGAATATTTATTTTAATATTTTTATCCAAGGCTTGTTTATTAATATTTTAAAATAAGGCTTGTTTTAGTTTTGAAAAATGTTTATTGGATCCTTTGTTGAAAATGATGTTTCAGTGTTCACAAATGAACATTTAAAATAAATATTTAATGAATATTTAAAATGTATTTTCAAGAACTAAAAACGTAAGTTTAAGCTAAATTGGCCATCAATATTATGGCATCTCATTTCAAAAGAATTTTATCTGTTGATATAGACCAACTTTGTAACTTGGTAGTTATAGATATTCAAAGAAATAAGAGAAATAAGATTGTGTGAAGATATCGACCAAGCAAAAGCGAGGGACTGGATGTTTGCTCTATAATGACCAGAAAGCAAATGAACAAATGTTGTCTCTGCGCAGGTGTATTCGTGCAGATGTTCCGGTTGAAAAATAAAAATTAATCAAATATCAAATTTTCATTTCGTGAGCCTACGCGAATTTTATTTACCAGCCACTGGGAAGCCCAGAATCAAAAATACAAATATGAAATTCAAAACAAGCTGCTTTTGATCCAAAAAGCAGATATAAAAGGTGGATACAGACAAGCACCCAGCAGACAGACAGGCAAGAGTAACCAGTGTCTCCCCTTGACTTAAGTTGAGCAGCTACTATGATTGCCTCTTTCCTTCTTCACTGTCTCATAAGTACTTACTGACCTCAGGAGCGACTACTTCAAAGACATTCCTCACATACCTCCGCTCCCCACATTCCTAAGCCTTAAATCTCTTTCAGCTTATTATTCTCCATGAACATTTAACCTCCATTGGACTTATATTCAAGTATTATTTTAATTGTAAAAACATTAATTGCTATGTGTATATATAAATGTTATTTTCAACTCAAATTGCCTTTCTTGATTTTATAATCATTTTATGACTTATAGTGGGCTATCTACCACAAGGCCAAATTCTGTTAACCTGCAATAATATACAATTACCCTTCACTAAAACGGAATCCCACTACAACTAGAAAAGAATAGATAAGATAACCCCTATAATTGAAGTCATGTTAAAAACTCAACATTTGTGAAGAATCCTCTAATGACTTGAGAATTAATCAAAAAGGTGTTAGAACAACAATAAGTTCAAATAAGTCATCTGTAGTGAATACAAAATAATAATAACTTCATAAAAATCACATAGATTTTTTATTAGTAGGGACATCTATATGTCAGGCCGAGGACTTATTGAGTGATGTGTTAATTGTTTAGCAGGTCTTGCAAATCATTATTTACTGAGTAGTGTGTTTAATACCCAATGGGAGTCTCATGCTTGTAGCCTTATGCTAAGCTTAGAAGATATGGATTTTGCAGTTTTTAAAGTCTATAAATTAAACCACATAAAACATTAAATAAATATATATATAATTGATGTAGTCATTTTAATCTGCTAAATTTTATAAGACCTATAGAAAAAATAGGTTAATGCTTGGATTTATCTTTTATTGTATCCAAAATAAAACTCTGTTAATTATTTATTCAAGCAGAAATTATTTGAATATTCTCATTAATCACATGATGTTAAAATAAATTTAACCATGAAGTGGCATTTATATTTTTTTATATTTATTTATTTTTATTTTTTTTTAATCATATCACCCCGGGCAAGGCGGTAAGGCCACTGGTGTGCAGGGGGCTACATAAGAGTGAAAAGATTGGAAAAGAGAAAGCCGGAAACCACATCCTAAACAGGAAACAAGGGATGAACCTCTACACCTGTTCAGTAGATGTGGGTGGAGTGTGAACCGGGCAATAGTTTAGTCTATCTACTCCAATTGAAAAGAAAAAAATAAACAAAAAGGAAATGTGAAAAGATTGGAAAAGAGAAAGCCAGAAACCACATCCTAAACAGGGAACAAGGGATGAGTCTCTACACCTGTTCAATAGACGTGGGTGGAGTGTGAACCGGGCGATAGTTCAGTCTATCTATTCCAATTGGAAAAAATAAAAAAAGAAAAGAGTGAAAAGATTGGAAAAGAGAAAGCCGGAAACCACATCCTAAACAAGGAACAAGGGATGAGCCTCTTTATCTGTTCAATAGACGTGGGTGGAGTGTCAACCGGGCGATAGTTTAGTTTATCTATTCCAATTGAAAAAAATAAAAAAAGAAGAGTGAAAAGATTGGAAAAGAGAAAGCCAGAAACCACATCCTAAACAGGGAACAAGGGATGAGTCTCTACACCTGTTCAATAGACGTGGGTGGAGTGTGAACCGGGCGATAGTTCAGTCTATCTACTCCAATTGAAAAAAAAAAAAGGAAAAGTGAAAAGATTGGAAAAGAGAATCATCCCATCCTAAGCAAAGTAGGAATGCCACTAGTAGGAAAGGGGTTACAGAGAGTGAAGTGAGAAAAAAGACTGAGTATAGGGAGTATTGAAGAAAGGATAAAAGATTAACAGGATTCAAGAAGATAGAAAATAGTAATTGACATTTCATTTCAATTTTTGAAGAGTGTAGTTATCAAGGGAATCAAGTAAATGAAAGGAAGTTTCACAGGCTAGAAGTGCGAGAAAAAAAAAAAAGTTGGAGTAGAGGTCATGATTACACTTAACTATTTGAACAGCAAAAGAGTGGGACCTGGAAGCCAATCTAGTAGTATTCATGTATTCAGGGCACCAGGCAAAAAGCTTGTCAGAGCAGTTGCCATGAAAATATTTGTAAAAAAGACAGAGGGAAGCCACATCACATTGGTAAAAAAAGCGACTGAAGTTGAGATGCCAAGTCAGGATTGATTACATTGCAGATTCTTCTTTAGATTTTGTCAAGAACCTCAAGATGAATAGCAGAAGCGCTCGACCAGATATGATAATGGCATTCAATGTATGAACAAATGGTAGATTTATAAATGTACAACACAGTGACCCAACTTTCTTTGCAAGATGCATCTATTGATTTAATGTAGATGTTCCATTTCATGTTGATTTAAAAAGTGAGGCCAAGAAGTGAATGTCGCTCTCCATGAGACTTGCATCAGCAATGCTGATGGCAAGCAGAAAGGTTTTGTGATGATACTACCAACCAAGCAAAAGCGAGCAAACCGGATGTTGGCTCTATGCCGACCAGAAAGCGAATGAATAAAAATCACCCCTGCGCAAGTGGATTCGCGCAGATGTTCCGGTTGAAAAATAAAAATTAATCAAATATCAAATTACCATTTTTTTATTTACCAGCCAATGAGAAGCCCGAAATCAAATACAAGGATGAAATTTGAAACTAGCTGCGTTTGATCCAAAATACCGATATAAAAAGTGAAACCACAAACACTTCATCAGTCAGAAGGACGAAAGGAGAAGAGTGTAATTAGTTTCTCCCTTGACCTAAGTCGAGCAGCTACTATGTTGACCTCTTCCTTTCTCCCTGTTCTCAAAAAGTACTAACTGACCTTTCCAGACATTTCACACAAACCAACTTGCTGACCTACTGACCTTAGAAATGGCAACTTCTAAATGAACATTCTCTTATCTCTTTCAGCTCATTATTATTTTGCCATGAACTCTCTCTAACTTCCACTGGACCTTTATTTCAAGTATTGTTTTAATTGTAAAACATAATTGCTATGTATATATATATATATAAATGTTATTTTATACTCTAATTGCGTTTCTTGAATTTATAATCATTTCATGAATTATGTTATTTGAAATGATGAATAAGGAATGACACAGCTCCCCTGACATGTAAACATTAACATTACCAGATTGTAAGATGCTGAATTCACCATACAGCTTGAATGTATTTAATACAGCTTTTAAAAATATGCTTCTAACTAATCAATAATTTATTAACAAACAAGAGTTACACCTGATGTGCTTAATTATCAAAATATTAACAAAATCACGCACAATTCTTGTGAATATTAATTATAAACATGTTTTTCAGAGTTGCTTTCAGTCAATAAATTTTAAATAATCTTTTATTTTTGGTTTTATTTAGTCAATATGCAATTAAAAATAAATACTGTCCATAACTTATTTTTTGTAAACAATGCCAAAATAATATGCTATCAATATATTTTATTGATTTCTCCCCTGAAATGACACTTCATGAAACCCAACTTGGTTTTAAAATAAAGGAGGTTTCTCAACAATTATGGTTCACTTTTTGACTCCTTCAAAATTTTGTCAATTATCCACATCATATTCTGTCAGATAGGCTGTTGCTCTTTGCTATACTTGCCAGGTACTGAACTCACAACTCTTCGGGTCAAGTAACTGGAACTAACCAACGCTTATATCCACTGAGTAATGTATCCTTGAGGACATCAGTGCATGAATTTCTGGGACTTATAAACCAGTGATAGAAATAAAGGGTTCAGTTCAAAATTCTTAGTACCTGAAGAAGGCTGGGGCAAACAATAACCGAAATGTTGTAAACATGGCAATAGAAATGAGGAAAACAGCCGAAACAGTGTAAATAATGTAGTTAAAGATAAGGTTGAGAAAAATCCAGTGCATATAGCACTTTTATATAATGCAATGCAAATTTTATCATTTTGTAAACAGATATCTGAAGGTTATGAAAATTATTATATAAGGTGCTTTCCAGAAATTTTGAGACTTTTTCAGGAGAGACATTTATTAATTTCAAAGAAGTTGTTGTGCTTCTTATATTTTCTACATAAACCAGATGTTAATTATTTGACAACCCAAAGCAGACTGCATAAATATGTTTTCTGCACATTGGCTCCATGCATACATCCACTTTAACCAAAACAAAATTAATAATATTTTATAACCAGTCAGAGCTACTCCTGCTCAAAAACCAAAACTTTAATTTCAAGCTGACTAAAAATTATATATACCCAAATACAAACAGATGTGACACAGACCAGTATTTGATGTCAACACCGACACACTGAGAAAGAAGCATGACAGATGAGCATTTGATCTCAACACTGACATGCTCAGAGAGAGAAACTCTACTGACAACGACGACGACGATGGCCACCACCAATGCCGATTTTGCTTCTAATTTCACTATTCTTTCTCCTGTCTCCTGCACCATCCTTGAATTTCTTATGCCAGTGGAAATCAGATGCTTTATTATATACATGAATATTTTTACAGCAATCCAAACTTTACTATTCATACTAACAGACATATAAAAACAAATGGACTAGACATTGTAATTATAACTACAAACAAAATTATGCCTCCTCATATTGCAGTTATAAAATATCATAAGTATAAAGATCTTGGAATTAAATATGTGTTATATACATAATGGGTATATTTCAATCCTTAAAAATGCGTTAGACATTGTTGAGAGAGTGGTGTTTTCTTACTGTCTAGCAATTCTCTACTAGCAGTGGTTATTCACTTCATGCAACTTGCGAGTCTTGTATTTGATGATATCATAAATATTACTATTTATTTCCAACCTTTGTTTAGGTTATTACTCATACAGTAAGTAACCTTTTAGGTTACAACCATATGAAAAAAATGTGTAGCACCTTAACACTATTGTTAGGCCTATAGTAATTGGATTCCTGAGTATGATGAAGAAAAGGTACAGATCAGGACATTAACAAAATTCCTGGTTGCCCTGTTTATAAGAAATTAAAAAAAGAACACTGTGTGGAACTGCTCATCTACTCATGAGGATATTATTAATATAAAGAAAATATAAACACAGCATATTAAGTATCGCTTAAAATCGGAATTTGCGCAACTAGAATACATATATTTACTACCTTAACTTACCATAGATCTCAAAACTTTCAATCTCCTGGAAGCAAGTCTTCTAATCAGGAGATTAGGGTTTTTGAGGAGTATGGAACCACCTCTTAACTGTTGTTGTTTCTAGGTCTACTCTGACCTGGGGTGGTAGCACCTGTTAGGGTCCCAGCTATGGACCAATAGTGAACTCTCCAAACACTATGAAAATACGAAAATACATTTTTATAGTAAAAATGCAAGCAATACATTATTGTATTAAAAATATTATTAACACAACATATTTATAGTAGAGTTACCAAAAATACATTTTAAAGTAGAATAAGCAAGAATAAAGTTTATAGCAAAATGATCAACAGTACATTATATCTGTTTCTTAAATTAAAATACAAACAACTATAATAGTTTTGTTTGTTTTGAGATATTCTAACTTGGGTTTATTCTTTTACTAGCAGTATAGCCTGTCGTTGCACGGGTATAATGAAAGCTTTAAAAATAACCCATGGTCCTGGAGCTCAGACTCAGCCTAAAGAATATTTGTGTGAAGTTTGGTGAGAATCGGATAAAAATTGGGGATTTGTATAAAGGACATACAGACAAACAGACACACACACACAAACATCTTGCCTTTTATATATATATATATATATATATATATATATATTATCGATTTTCTGCACTATTGTAAGATTTGCAACCTTGGAACTTCTGAATATTGTTTCTTATGTCTTTGTCTATGAGTGTATCAAATTTGATTAAAATCGGGCCACTCCTTCTATAACCCGATTTTTTCGATTATCGATTTTTGATATTTATCGGAGGTACCTCGACACAAAACCTAGCTAAGAACACTTGCAGACACTTATAATACAACTGTGTAAATTTTCAAGAAAATCGGTTCAGCCGTTTTGGAGTCTATAGGTAACGGACACACACAGACACACACACACACACAGAGACAAAGTTTCATTTATAAATAAGTTTATATTTCCAACTGATGTTACTTGCAGACATCATAGGATGAGTCTGAGAGAGGATGTAAGGAAGCATTCAGAAGAAAGATTTATTCTTCCATTTGTATTTCCCTTGTTATGGGCATTATTATATCTGTGATATAATAACACTGTAATTCAAGGATGGAATGGAATGGCTGAAAGGAAAAGAAATGACAAACATGCTTTGTTCTCAGAGAAACTTTTATATTACTAAGACATATGCAAATCTATCTATCTATCTATATATATATATATATATATTTTAATTCAGATACTTCAATCCAAGGGAAAAAAGCAGGAAGGTAAATTCCAAAAAACCCGATCCTAATTAATATTAAAAATTTTATTTTAATATTAAAAAATGATACAGGAAGAGAGCTCCATGTAATAAAATATTACAGAGCAAATATATATTAAAAAAGGATTAATTCAAAGATGTTGAATGGCCATTTTGATATGAAGATCCCCACGGGGGACAACACATCACCTCAGCAACAGAAAAATCCTTTCAGAAACTGGAGAAAAATTAGTCTACTTTTCCTTTTTAAATAGATTGCAAAGAAATTAAAAAATAAAATAAAATAAAAATAAAAAGAAAGGAAAAGAAAAAGAAAAAGAAAACGAAAAAGAAAAAGATAGAATAAAATCAAATATATAAGAAAAGAAAAACTTGACATCGTCTGGGTTCGCAAAAAAAAGGGAGAATGTTTCTTTTTCTTTTTATTTTATTTTATTTTTTAATTTCTTTGCAATCTATTTAAAAAGGAAAAGTAGACTAATTTTTCTCCAGTTTCTGAAAGGATTTTTCTGTTGCTGAGGTGATGTGTTGTCCCCTGTGGGGATCTTCATATCGAAATGGCCATTCAACATCTTTGAATTAATCCTTTTTTAATATATATATATATATATATATACTCTCATACACGCATTCCACATGGAAAATAAGATAGCACACAGTGAATCAGAGTGTAGGGAGAAACAAAAAGGAAGGGTCTTATATACTTCTGGTTCTGGAAAAGCCATTTTTAGGACTAAAGATTAAAATGGGCCGAATTCATCTATATTCCAGGCAAAGACATATTCCATGAATGAGAAACATTGTCTTGGTTTTTCTCAAATTGCGAACAATGAGCAGGAGTTTTATTTTATATCTGGGAAAAATATATTACCAAATGGAAATGGCACTCATAAGCTGCTGTGGAGACAAATTCAGCCTCTTCCCGGGCAATGGTGGGGCTTGAGCTAAAGAAAGCAACCTTACTGTTTGCTTGCTGTAAAAAAACTGAAAAATGGCAGATGATTTAGTCGCTGTTTAGAGTGACTTCATTAATCAGCTGTCATTGACTTATCTCTACCAAAGAAAGATAAGCACCTTCTGTATCCTTACAAAGAGATAAAAATGAACCAAAGATGAGGTTATGTAAGTTCTTGTGAAAGAATTAATTTTGCAAATATTTTGGAAAGATGATAGATTGCAAAAAGTTAACCATTTCTAGAACTAAAAAGCAAACATATTTTCATGCCTCCACCTGTAATTTGTTGACTGCTAAGGGTTTGAAAGAGTTGTCTGTAAAAAGAGTCTCTCAAGTGGTAAATGGAAATACACATCTGTAAATATCCAACATGAATTACATACTGATAATTTACATTCATAAATTTGCATATACAATGATATGCATTTGAGCTACTACCACACACAATAAACATTCCATAGATACATATGGCAATTAAAAAAATTAAACGAGCTGGTAAACTGCTTTAAGATGATAATAATGATGATGGCTGATGGCGGTGAAGATGATGATGATGATGATAAATTTTGTATTTCTTCAATACAATTCACTTCTTGCTTATGGCAAACTTTGAAAGCAAGACAAAAGAATAATACAATTATGAAGTGTTCACTTTCATATAATTAGTTTTTGATAAAGCCTTATAGAAGACCAGGATTTTTACGATAAGGACGTGAATCTAAAAATATAAAAAGATTTCCAAATAGTCTTTATTTAATTTTTTCTATCTTTTTTTTTTTTTTTAAAGAAAAACCAAAATGATCTGAATTTCAGTCTGATGAATCATCCTATCATTTTAAACATTACAAACACAAAAATGAAAGCTAAGCTATAATCATCTGATTTTCATATTTAAAAAATACTTTGAATTAATTTGTTGCATTTAAACAGACAAATTATTTTACACAATCTCATTTACTGAGACTCCAATTATCTGTTCATTTACAATTTGTTCTTTTGTGTATATTTTATAAAAGGTAATTTTCTAATTTATTCATGACACAAAAATATTTTTTAGCATTAATTATCAATGGTTATTAAACTGACTGCTGCTATGCAACAAATATATTCTTTTTAAAAAGTGAACTTAGTGCATTAATTTATTGTGCATCATTTTTATCATTTAAGATAGCAAATAAGAAAAACCATTCATACAGAAATTGAAGAATTTTATTATTATTGTTTTTTGTTTGTCTTATCAAGAGGGTAGGTGGATAGATTTTCATTGAAAACTTTGAATCAAGATATCCATCATAAATCACATTCACATTTAAATTCAGGCCTGTCATCAAAGTGTTTTAAGTGGGGTGGGGTGACCTTTAGTTTAAATTGACGGGGTTGCACAAGTAAGTAATTTACACACTAACTTGAGTTAAAAATTTTAAGTTAAAATTAGTTCATATCATTTTTCACGAGAGCGTTGATTTTATTTTTGTGGGTGGGGATTTGATGAGGATGAGAATAATGGACTAAATGGAGTATCTACTTAGATACATGATAAAAGATTGTAAATTTGATGGATCACCAGGTATTTTCAAGCTTTTATCAAAAAAACATTTTATGAGCTTTCTATTGCACAACCAAAAAATGTCATAAAATTAAAAAAAAATGTTGCAGCCATTAGACTTACAACAAAAAATAAATTTATAATAATTATGCGAACAGCAAATGAAAAATTTAGAGTTTTAGAGAGAAAAAAATGAACAAAACATTTAAAAACGCAATTAAAAACTATAATGCATGTTAAGTTATAATAATAATCGTCATTTTTTAACAAATCTGGTTTAAAAATGCATGTTTAAAATAAGCTCAAAGAATCTCTTGAAAACCTTTTTAATACTCAATAAAAAAAATTAGCATCAATTTGATACTTCCCACATAAATAGCTTTTTGGCATTTACAATTGCATACAGATGATAAAACTGGAGTTAAAGAATGATTTTTCAAAACCCCACCTAGTTCACTTTTCATTTTAAGACCAAGTAAAAAAAAAAATGTTTTCATGCCTTCATGCAACATTGATAAAAGACGTGTTATTTTATTTTATGCTAAAAGTTAATATAACAATAAAAAAAAGTTTAATTTTGTTTTCAAGGCTTTGAAAGGCACTTCTTGAAAAATAACTTCATTCGTGTAAATTTTAAAAAAACTGAAATTGAACGTAATTTGAAAAGTCCTCCTTTCGTTTCAGTTTAATTAAAAAATAAAAAATATCCAAATAATAAATTTAGCAAGCAAGAGAATGTTTTTTGAAAAATGAATGAATAAAAAACTGAACAAAAGTAAAAGAAAACTATAAAAAAAAAATATTAATTAAATTTGATTTGAAAAAAATTATGTAAAATTTGCTATAATTATTTTCTAAAATTATTTTTATATTGCGATATATTTCTACTATCGATAAAATACTAAAAAAAGGGTTCATTAGCATACATAAAAAAGATGTTTTTTAATTTTTTATTAAAAAAAATGATAAAACAAATTTTAAAATTATTTTGAACTTATTTAAAATTATTTTTTAAACTTATTCGTTTTACCCTGAGAACAAGGTTATTTATAAAACCTTTCTATTCGCCTTGTTTGGGATCAATCCCAAACAAACGATGCAAACTCTCTCAATAGTTGTTGCATGATTTCATCGGATACTATTAAAAAGTTGTGGTCCCAAGAAAAAAATTGGTGACGTTGTGCTACGTACGTCTCTACGATAACCTTGTAATATCAAAAAAAAAAAAAAAAATAGAACCTTGCTCTAATTTAGAAGATAAAATATTTTTTAAAAGAAAGTAAGTTAAAAATTAAAGAAGAGCTTATAAATTTATTTCCAGTGAAATGTCCATAAAAAAATAAATTTCATCATTCATGTTTTTTGTGCAATTGTTTTGGTAAAAAAAATGATTTTTAATTAAAATAATTTCATATTCAGGTTAATGCGAAAACGCTGCATTGTTGTATGACACCAGAAGCACATGTATCGCTTTCATTTTTGAGGGGATTACTTTCAAAAAATCTAAAGTATCAATAAAAATTCCAAAAACAAGATAACTGACGAGAATTTAGTAAGTTAGTAATATGGTTTTCATTTCAACGTTCGACAACTTGATTTTATTCTGCAATATTTTCATAAAAACTAAGAAAATGGATACATTCTAATCTAAATATATGAGTTAACCATTGGTACACCATTAAATTGCCTTAAACAACCCTTAACCTTAAAATAATTCACAATTACAACGATTCTTCGTATTAAAAGTATCATTTTTATTATCTTTCTGTGGCATCAAAACAAAAACTAAAGCTTTGGAATGAAACACAACGGAATTATCTCCCTTACTCACTTCCGTTATAGCTGTAAAAAAAAATCATTAATATGGCAGCCGCTTGCGATATTTATGCGAGATTCTATTGAAATAAGTCATATAACTGCTCAAGAGCTAATGTGATGGTAAGTTTTGCATATATTATTCATAATATGGTAAATTTCAATGAAAACAATTATCTGGTTGCAGTAATAGGAAAGTAGTGAAAAGATGATACTCCGCGATTTGCTGATGCCATGTGTTTAGTCAATGTCGTAAGTGGGCAAAAGTTCACTTTGAGCACAATTTCATGGGCAGTATGTGTGTTTGGTTTCCTTTGGCCTGGAGTCTGTCCTACCTGGAAAACTTTTCTATCACATATGTATGCCTCTTTTTCTAAAAAAAAATTATGTAAGCAATATTCCCAGTTAAATAAACCTGTACATAGCTTTTCGTCGTTGACTCCAACCTATTTCAACTATATTTTTTTATGTGTATAAAAAAACAACACATTTTTTATTTTTTTGATGTTTTGACTTTCTATTTAAAGATTGTTTCTTTTTAATTAAATAAATATAATTTGTTAAAGTTCTATTGGGTGACTAACTTTGCATTACTGGAATAAAAATGAATCTTTTTTTAACCTTTTTTTGTATTCATTATTCAATGTCACACCATTGCAATTGAAATTTAAACTTGATGACGACATTGATTTAAAAATAAATTAAAGGCTTTGAAAGTTTTATATTTGTACTCTGCAAACTAAAATTGTTTTTAGAAAGTTTTAGTCTTCGTATTACTACTCATAAACAAAAATAAATGAAGTTAATTCAGTATTCAGAAAATACAACCAGATTCAGTTAAATTTTCTAGTGATATCTACGAAAAATATTCGTTTTTATTAATATTTTTATAAAGTTTTACGTTAATAACATTTACACAATGTGAAATATTGATAAAACATCTTTTTGAAATAAATTTTATAAGATAATTATTTACCCTTTTTTATTATACACAAAGAAATCGAATACGTTTCACTTTCAAATTTTTTTCCATACGTAATATTTTTAAAAATTGACATTAGTCGACGAAAATTTGTACATAACTTAAACCTCCTATCAAAATGTTATACATTGATATCATAATAGTAATACCTACTGTTTACCTGAAACTAATTGCTGTATTGTATTCAATTAATTACAATGTTTGAATTGCAAGTCATAAGAATTATAGGTCGGTATTTTTGAAGGATGCAAATAGCAAGAATAGATAGAATATTTGCTGAGCGCTCGCTTCAACTAATCTTTTTAAGAATAAAAAAAACTAATTTTACCAACTTTAAGTGGAATACGAGTAAGAAGAAAGAAGAAAATTATTAGTGCTTTCCGTATCAAATCTCATTTTAAGAAAATTGAGTTATTTGATTTGATATAGTGGATATCGGCTCGGAATGAGAAACCGGGGAGCCGAGTTCGAATTCCAGCTGAATCCATTGTATTCACTTACGCACAAATACCCTTGGGAAAGGTAATCCGTCTCTTCCTTCCAGTTATGGGTTAAATAGCAGGACAGATTGGGTTCTATATAGCCTTGGTCGGCAACCAGTCTACCGCAGAAAGCAATGGCAACCTACTGCGGGATAATCTGCCCAGTCAGTCATGTATGTCTCTTTCGAGACATGATCGTCCAAGCGTGTATCACGTATGGCACTTAAACTGACTGACTGACTAAGAAGATAATTTTCGTAATGAGATAAAAAAAAGTAATCCATGTAGGCTGATTTTCAATGTTTTCCAGAAAACCTTAGTTTTGAGTTTTGATTTCTGGAAAGTTTTTTTAGTCATTTTGATTTTTGTTTAAAACTGATTGACAAAAAAAACAAAAAACAAACTATGGCATTTAATGGGAATGATGGGAATTAAAAGTTTTTTTTTTTTTAAATTTTTTACTTGGTCTTAATGAAAAGTGAACTAGGTGGGGTTTTGAGAAACTCCACTTTTATCAATTTAATAATATGTATCAAAAAATGAAACCATTTTTTAATTGCACCATCAAATTCTCCCTCGTTGGACAAAATAAAAATTAATTCAGCATTCAATTCATTGACCGAGCAGTTATTACGATCAGTTATAAAATCTTTCTTTTATAAAACATTTTTTCGAGGAATAAGATTTTTTAAATCCACTATTGCTTTTTCTAGTATTAATGGAAGTTTCCTTCCAAGTCTTTTGTTTAAGGTAATGTGGAAATCAACATCTTTTATTTTATCTTCTACTTTAAAATGTACTACCCAATTTTATTGTTGCTGTTGTTTTAAGTGATGTGTTATTTGATGAAGTTCTTTATGATCTCCACTAAATCGCTGAAAAAAACAAAAAAAAAACAGCATATGGCATATGAATAAAAAAGGCCCCAAACTTAATAAAAACGAACTTTTTCCATCAAAATATTTATGATGTTATTAAGAAGAGGAAAAATCAAAGTATTTCTTAATTATTTAATTTTTTAAAATCCCTTTTTTTAACACGTTCAAAATTTTGGTAAAAAATCTTGTTTTGATTTCATTTCGCAGGTAAAATCATTAATCGTTACGAGAGTTTACAATGGAAAACGTAATAACTCAGTTTTTTTTCCGGTGACAAACACATTAATTTGGAAATTCTTGCAAAAATCAAATATTTGTTGGATTTTAATGACACTTCCAGGACTTATTCACAAATGAATGACATTATATTTTTTTAATTATTATTTTAAAAAATCTTGATAAAAGTATTTTTTTTACATCTGTTACCCCTCACTCCACGTATAAATTCATGCAATTTTAAGAAATTAAATTTTGTTGCGAAAATTGGTTTTAAACACAAGACTCATTATGGAATATTATCATCAATCATTTTTTGAAAAAATTTGACTTTATTTCCGAAAATCTGCTCCTAATAGTTAAACGAAAAATGCAATATAACTATGACATTATTTAATTTGATAAGCTTTAATTGGTTGAATAATAATATAAATTAAGGACACGAAGAAAAAAAAATTCGATTAATAATTAAATTTTAAAAGAATTGTTTTCGTTTTCTTAAATTATAATTTATAATGTTTCAAAAATATTTTAAAAATATTTCAAAGATCTGTTGTTATTTTATAAATTTAGCAAAGATTATATTTACTAGTCAAAAAGTTAAATAGAAATCGTCATGCTTTCCTATTTTTAATATAATTTTTTTGTGTGTATTTGAAGTTTTTTTGTATCAATTCTATGTGTAAATTGAAAGGTCATGTGTGTCAGGGTTAAAAAATTGTAAAAAAAAAAAATTGTACAGTTATGTCACTTGTGATTGCCATGCACTTATCTTGCATCTGTGAACACATATGATGGAAAGGTCAGAAAGTTGAACTCTTTATTTAAGAAATAGTTTTATTCTAAATTTCATGCTATAAATAAGTAATACTTGTTGAAATCAGATTAACTTAACATTATCATTAAATTTTGCTAATTTTCCAAAAATAACGTGTCACAGATGTATATTTTATTTTTGCAAGATTTTTAAAACCGAGAGTTAACTTTTGTTTACAAATGTTTCAATTGCATAAAAATGGTAAAAAAATTGAAAGATTAAAAAAGAATTGAAAAATTTTAGATTCCAATCAATATAATTTCTGTTTGAAATACACCAGAGTATTTTGCTTACTGGAAACAGTAAATTTAATTGTTTAGCTTTCAATTAAAACTAAAATAAAAGTTTCAAGAAAATTTTATTATTTTTAAAAATTCAATTTAAAAGTTAGCTATCGAAAATGAGTGGAGGTACTTAAACCAATCTATAGGATCTGTTGAGGGATTGTCTTCTTTAAAATTCATTCACTTTGAAGATGTGTTTAATCAGCTTGAACTTTTTATAAAGAATTTTGTTCAAGTGATTACAGAAAGTTTATTTTCATAAATGTGTTTGTTTTCAAGTCTTTTGCACATGTATTATCAAAACAATTGCAAAAAGTTCTGTGTGCCCCTCATCAGGGGAAACCATTGTTAGATCTGATGTACTTTTAAACAATGATCACACAAAGTTGAATAACACCTTTAAACATAAATCTTTCCTAAACTTCTGAAATAGACATATGTTTAGTTTCAAATCCTATCGGAGAGCATATATTTTGCTTTAAGATTTCTAAAATATTCAGGCCAGTAGAGGAAAATAAATAAATATACTGTTTGATAAATAAACAGACTGTCTACTCAAATATGGGTATTTACAGTAAATATCCTGCCGGAGGATGCATATTTTCCTAACAAGATTTCTCGATTATTCAAGCCACTAGATTTTAATAAATATACTGTTTAATTATAAAATAAAACAAAAAAAAAATCTAATCAAATATGAGTATCCATTAAAAAATGTCAGTTAATCCATTTTGTAACAATTTTTTTTTAAAATTTGTAAATAAAAATAGGTGTGTATGTTTGTTTGTGTGTACACAGGATATGATGGATAAATTCTCTTCTAAATTATGGAAAAATAAAAACAACACTGAAATCTCATTTTAAGATATATTTACTAAGATTACACAAAATATCTTGAAATACTAAATAGTAAATCTATTCAATAAAATCATCATTGGCTTCAACCACAGCCTTCAAACAACTTAAATCTGCAATTCTTCTGGACGATCTTTTGTTTAAGTTAAACCATGTCTTTAGTTCATCTTTGGTATTCGAGGAGTTTTGTTGGTCTCTAACTCAACTGCATCTAACACATAATAATCAATGGGGTTGGAGTCTGGGGAGTTAGGTGGCCATATGTAAGATGTGATATAATTGCAGTAATTGTCTAACAGCCATGACCGAGTTCTTCTGCTTGTGTGGCATGGTCCTGTTGCTAGACATAGGGTTTTCCAGCAGCCACCCTCTTGACCCAGGACAGCACTACCTCCTCAAGGCATTTGATGTAGGAGCCTGTTTTGAGTCTGAGAGCTTGTGAGAAGTTGAATAAAGGCATAACGTTGCCATCACTAGTGAACACTCCAAACATCTTTGTAATCACCATTAGATTCCTCCAACTCTTTCCGAATTTTCTGCACTGTCCTCAGGTTGACACTTAAACACCCTGAAATGTTTGTATTGGAGCTTGTGGCATGAATGACAAGCAGTATGTGCCGTTTGCAAATTTATTTTTAGTACTGTAATTAAAAGAGAATTTAATTCACTGAGATGAACATTTTTAGAAAGTGCTTTAATCACTCGTTCATCCACAGTAAATTTATGATGGTGCTCTTTTTCTCACGGACAGTGCCCAACTGACTGTACTGTACAGTTGGAAAAAATTGTAAACAATGTTCATGCGCAAAATTGATAATATAAAATGCCAATAATTTACCCATAGCACTTTCTGTGTGTGTGTGTGTGTGTGTGTGTGTGTATGTGATAAGGATATTTGTATAAAGTTTTATATATCAAAAACAGTTTTGGAGGAAAGATGTAGGGCAAAGTGGAAACATTTTTTTTAGGACTTCATTAGACTAGGTTTGTTTACATCTCAATGTACCCCATTATTTCAGTAATCCCCCCCCCCCCCCAAAATAACTTGCTAAAGCCTTAACAAAAACTTTAACTTAGGGAAACAAATATGACTGACAAACTCCTGACCAGTTGTCTAAATATAAAATCAACTTTACACTAATATCACTGTTGAAAAGGGCTTAAATCTTTTCTTAAATAAGCATCTAACACAATCAAAGAGAAACCTCTCTCTACCAATAGCTAAAAAATTACAAATCTGACTTCTCATCACAAATCAATGCTATTTCACATTTAATCTTTTTATAACCAAAAATTTGGATTACCAATGAGATTGCCTGTTAGTGGAATGGTGGCATGTATTTTCTTAGAATTTCTCATATTTGGTCCTTTTCAAAATATTTTACCTAAACAATCAACATACTTCACATATTTTGATGATGTTCTATTAATATATCCTTGTGATATTGATTTACCTGATCTTGTAGATAAACTAAACAAAGTCAAAATATACAATAGAATTTACATTCAAAATGGAAGAAAATGATAACGTAAATTAAAACTTACTGTCCCCTGAAAATTCACTAATAAAAAATGATCTAATAAATTTCTATTCCTATCATAACAAAATAAAACCTGGAATAATCATCGGATTCTACTTAAGAGCACTTCGAATTTGAAGCCCTCTATTTACATGAAGAGGAAAAATATATTGAAAATATTTTCAATACCTAAACTATTTCATATTCAATGTTAAACAAAAGGCTTATAAAATATGACAAAATAGAAAAGTAGCCCCTCCTGACAAACCCAACGGATCAAAAAATATATTGTTCTACCCACATTCATTACTAGTTCTATTATGACACTCAAAAAGAATTTATTTAAACATAAAATTTGTCACAATTATGTCTAAAACAATAAAAAACTTAATCAATACAAAACAAAACGACAAGCCAAAACTTGAAGGAGGAATTTATTCTATCACATATAAAAATTTTTTTTTTTATAATCGTGTCACCCCATTGGAGAAACCTCAAAAAGTTTAATTAAAAGTTACATTATTAGGTTTCTCTGATAACATTAACTGTTGATCATGCACTTTTCCCAGAAACTCTAAGGTCTGCTCAGCATAGTTGCAGTATAAACTACAGGTAGGCTCTGTGTATGAGAAATGAACACAAATGTGACTAAGCAGGCACCTGCAACAAAGATTGGCTAGCCACCTATACAGACAAACATACACAGGTATAAACAACCAGTTGTTACTCAAATTTGTATGTCAGGTTTTTCAGATATGCACACAGCATTGTTCAAGGTAAATATCAATATCTAAAGAATTAATGGATTTATTTTTAATTCAACATTGTTATTATTTCAAACATTGTTTTGAGTAGATAACCTTGTTTAAAATAAATGCCCTGTTTTTATTTTAAATAGCGTATATTACATTTATCATATTAACCAAAACAATGGGCACCTGATGATGGCCAGAGTATTAGTCAGTTAAATGCCATACGTGATATACGCTTAGTTGATCAAAATTTTCTTTTGAGACATGACTGACCATGCAGAAGATTTTTCTACAGTAGGTTGCCATTACTTTCTGCAGTAGACTGGTTACCAACCAAGGCTATAGAATCTAATCTGTCCTGCTATCTAACCCATAGCTGGAAGGAAGGGATGGATTATTACCTTTCCCAAGGGTATTTGTGCATAAGTGAATGCAACAAATTCAGCTGAAATTCAAACTTGGCTCTCCAATTTCTTGTTTTGAGCCAATATCCACTTCAATACAACACACATCCTAAGTGTACTTAGCTGAAATGTTCTGTCTATAATAACATCTATAATAATCAAAAAGTGAACAGTAGTTTAAATAAATTAAAATATATTGACAATTCCTCATCTCAGAAATGAAATACTAAATTAAAAATAGCAAGATATCAGAAATAAAGTATTTTGTATTTATTTGATTATTTTCCATTGTCATGTAAATTTTCTTTAAACATGAATATTCTCTGTATATATCTTAAAAACATGATGTACTAAGACAATTCCTGATCTGTATACATTAATTATTTTCTCGCTACATCACTTGTCTGGATAGTAGACATTATTTTTTTCTCTCTCAGTTTAATTGTTGCCGAACACTAGTGAGAGGAAGGTAAATAAATTTTAATGACCAAAAAAATGGATGCTCAGTATTTTTTCACTTTTATGTTCTCAGCATGTACCCTTAATACAATATTTTTATCACTTCCTGTAATTCCTTATATAATGTTAGTTCCAGTTCCATTAGGCTGATACATTACTGGGTTTCTCTGAAAACATTAACTTATCTCCAGATGTGAATTTACATATTAAATGAGATCTTTGTTTTCCTCTGTCAAAACTTTACAAACTATGATGATTTTTCTCTACTAATTGTCTCCTAATTAACTGAATACTTATTTTTCAATAATTTTGGGGGACATATTCCCTCTTTGAGTCTCATGTAATTTGTAGACAAATGATTCTTATATGTTGGAAATATTGTTTCCAGAGACAGACAAGAAAGTGCTGGATTTCTCAAGAATTTGTTGCAAAGCTAGAAATCAAACATGCTGTTCTTTGCTGGATTAAAAGGAGGACTTTTTCCTTTTTTTACCAAAACAAATCCCTCTCAATAATTTTGATTAAAAAGAAAATAAAAGGTAACTATACTTGATTTTCATATACATATAAAAATTGAGCATCACTATAGATTTGTTGCTCTGTGTTTTGAACTTTTCTTTGCCTTGACTGATTCCAAATAAAATGCTGTATATCTTATTATTTCTTTATTGATCTAGGCATTACTTCTTGACTCTGAAGATAATAGCAAGCCCATACTTGGAACAGTTCAGTCTAAAATCATAGGATTTTGGAGATGGAAACTGTAGCAGATAAAGTTGAACAAGTGTTGACAGTTTCTACTCCATCAAAAGATGCTATGTGCAGCAATAGTGGCAGCAACAAGCAGGTTGTTGCTGCACCTGCATCATTGAATCTGCCTTCAGATATGGCACCAATAATTGAAATGGTAACAGAAGATGATTGCTCCACTAACCAAGAATATCAACACCATAATGATTCCATTAACACTCCAAAAGAACAGCTGATGGAGTTTGAGGTACAGACAATGAATAAAACTGTTGAGAATTTATTGAGTGATGAGAACTATCATAAGGAAGGTCAAACTTTCAAAGTGGTCACCAAACAAGTTGATATGTGTCCATCAATGACAACTGAAGGTGACGTTTCTCTGATTGCTCTTGCACAAGAAAATGATGGTGATTCTGTTATTATGCAACAAAATCATCTTTCACAGGAGGAAATAAATGTAGACGAAAGTGTTGTTACGACCACTATAGAAGAATCAGAGCCTAAACCATTTGAGTGCACCAATATAATTCTAGTCACTGATTCAACTCCAACTGGTGCCGAGTGCCAAATTGTGGAAACTGAAGATCTAGGGGCTAAGATATCATCAGAAAGCTCATCCTGTGAGAATTCCTCGCAAACTAATTCCTCTTCAATTGTTTTAAAAAGCCATGGCTCTGAGGAGCCATCATCCTCCCAGTGGTCTCTACATGTGACCAATGAAGGTGAATCTGCCATTTCTCTAGAGGAAAATGGCAATTCAGAAGAAAGTGAAAAAACTGTTAGCAAAACAAAACCTAATTCAGAGGAAACCTACATTGCTGTTGTTAAGAACAATGAAAATACTGGCTTTGTGTCCGTGCAAGATTCAGATATGCAGTCAGATGAAGGTATCACTGCTGAAACATTGATTGCTATTTCAATCTTGCAAAATAGTGTTTCTCCTATTAATTCTGAATGTCAGGAATCGGAAAATAAAGTTGAGAGGCAGGTGTCACTTGAAAAAGTTGTTGAACAGCCACCAAATTCTGTGGATAACTCTTCTAAGCAGACTGGAATTGAAATTGGCGTCCAGGCCAATGATTATGAAATTGAAAGACGATCAGGAAAAGTGCCAGCTCGACGAAGAGTGATTCCTTTTAAATTCAGGTAATTTTTGTTTTTTATATTATTTATATCTATATCAAATTTATCTTTTGATGATTGAAATAATACTAGAAAAAATTCCTTTTATATTTTAATTAAGAAATCAAACTTTGTTTATATTGATTTTACAGCAGCGTTCCTCATTTTCTTATGATTTATGCAAGCACTTAATCTTTGATGGACTAGAGTTCTGTGAAATCTACCATGTGACAGTATTTTTAAAAAATTGTTTTATTTTTTTTGTTGTGAGATTTTAAAAAAAATAATTTGGCCACCTTGTAATTATTTACAACAGGGAATTGTTTTCTTTATGTTTAGTACAAAGGGAAGGTACAGTGAAGAAGTTGTTATGAGACCCTACATTAAAGATTGAGCTGAATCAAACAAGATTTTTGCGTTTATCTATTATGGATTTTATTTCTCACATAAGATTAAAGTTATACCTTGTCTGTTGGTTACTTAAAATTGCACAAAGCAAAGACATTCAATTTCTAAATGTAGAATTGACTGAAATAATAATGACTGCAGAAAAGGATTTCAGTCTTTAAAAGAAAAATGAATATGGATTGTATTAATGTCGAGTACTGGTTAGCAGGCCAGATCTGATTTGCCTTCTCTTTTCACCCCTAGGAAAAGGTATGAATCTTTCCTTTTCAAGTGGTCAGCAGCCTATTTAAAAGTTGTTTACTTTACCTATAGAGCATAGAACTCAAAATACTGGGTGTGATGGCTAAATAATCACCATTTCATATTTTTTAATTTTGTGCATGTACGTTGTTGTTTTCAATTTTGTTGACTGCACAGTATAGTAGGGTCAGTTGGGCACTATCTGTGAGAAAAAGGAGCACCATGACACAACTCACTTTGCCAGAAATTTGGAAATGGTATGCTGTACTGCTTAGTATTCACACCAAAAACTTCAATACAAACATTTCATAGTGTTGGGGTGTCAATTTGGAAAGAGTTGGAGGAGTCTAATAGTGATTACAAAGGTGTTTAGAATGGTCACTACTGATGTTGATGTTATGTATACATTTATCTTCCCATGGTACCTCAGACTCAACACAGAGACCTAGTGTTTCCCTGGATCAAGAGGGTGGCTGCTGGAAGACCCTATGTCTGGTAACAGGTTTCTGCACTATACTACACTGGCAGGAAAACCCAGCCATGGCTATCAAACAATTTCTGCAAATGCATCACCCCTTACATCTGGCTACCTAACTCCCCCAGGCTGTGACCACCTTGATTATTATGTGTGAGGCACAGTTGAGCGAGAGACCACCAAAAATCCTTGTAACATCAAAGATGAACTGAAGGCAAGAATTATACCAGCATTCACCAACTTACACAAGATCATCCAGAAGAGTTGCAGGAAATTCCAAAGTCATCTGGAGGCCATGGTTGAAGCCAATGGTGATTTTATTGAATAAATTCACTCTTTAGTATTTTAAGATATTTCAGTGTAATTTTGTTAAATATATCTGTTAAAATGATATGTGAGTATTATTTTCATTTTTGTGTAATTTAGATGCTAATTTATCCATCACACCCTGTTCATGGAAACACTTAAGTTAATCTGTTGTATATGAAAATAGCAGTTGATGCATGTTTCATCTCTGTAAATTAGTTTTATTTATATAATATATAGAGAGTGATTTTGTACAACAGATTTAACAGCCATAAAATGCAAATCAGAATGTCATTTACAATCAATATTGTCTGTTTCATGAATGTACTGTTAAGTTTGTATTGACTGATGAAAATACAGGATTAAATTTTTCAAATATAAAATAAATGTTTGTTCTGGACTCTGTTAAATTATTGTCTGCCAAACCAAGGGTATAAGGTTTCTGGTCTTTATTCAAATGTTCAATCTTCTTGTGAAGGTGTGAGAATTTTGTATATCCCTCCAAATCTATAATACAGAGCTTTCACTCTACTACATATCAATTTTCATTAGGTAGTATTCATATAAAATACAAATTTTATTGCAACTTAATTATGTACAATAATGGATCATATGCAATATAGGTGAACAATTCAACTAGAAAAATTGGAAATAAATACAATGTATCTAAATACATATTAGAAACATGTTATAATAGATCGTTCCATCTTAAATAAATCAACAATGTTTTTGTGGCAGTTTTTAACATCAACTTGATATTTTTCTTGTTAAAAAATGAAATAATTTTAACACATTCAACATTAAGGATAAAACTGAATTTTATAAAGTGGTTATTCTTCTTTTTTTTTCTTTTTTTTTTTTTTTTAACTTAGCATGAGCAAAACAAATTAACAGATTTGGACAAAAGAAAAACACAAAATGATATTAAAATCAAAATTTTTCATCCTTTAATAATCAGTTGTGTTTAGTTTAATTTGTAAGATATAAATGTGGGTAGAAGAAAGCAAATGCTAATAAGACAGCAAAGGTCCCAAAGCACTACCCTAGGCCCCCAACCAGGCTTTCTTCCAATGTTGGGGATTCAGGGGTAGTATACAATAGTCCTCCCAGTCCATATTGGGGTCACTACAGATAATTTTTTTAGATTAAGGTTTTCTGATAGAGATTTTATTATATACTCTTTCTTGGCATAAATGATATACTGCAGTGAGTACTTCAGAGTCAGTTAAGTGCCGTATGTGATACACGCTTGGGCGATCATGTCTCGAAAGAGACATGACTGACTGGGCAGAATATTATCCTGCAGTAGGTTGCCATTGCTTTCTGCGGTAGACTGGTTGCCGACCAAGGCTATAGAACCCAATCTGTCCTGTTATTTAACCCATAACTGGAAGGAATAGTTGGATTAATACCTTTCCCAAGGGTATTTGTGTGTAAGTGAATGCAATGAATTCAGCTGGAATTCGAACTTGGCTCCCCGATTTCTCGTTCTGAGCCGATATCCAATGCACCACAACGCACATCCTCTTCAGAGTAGACTCTGAAAATTTCAGGTCCTATAACCAAGTGTGAAAGAGTATTAATTTTTAATGAAGGCAAAAACAATTTTCTACATAAGTTATTAGGTTATTACAAAAATAATACCTGCTCAAAATGTTGTATTTTGAAAAGCCATTTTAACATAGTTGTTGTATATCGACAAACAACAAACACACACATATATAAAAATATAAGTTATATTTTTATTAATGACGATAGACCGTGTAGAATAGGGAACAGAGAATTGAGAGAGCGCGCTTCTAATGGGTTGACGGGAGTGTAGTCTTATCTGCTGTGTCTCTCTTCACCGGCCGATCTCTGTTGCTCCTCTACTACCACTACTGGCGAATCCGTGTGCCGAGGTCTTTTTATAATCTTCCAGAACCGGGACTTTTTCTTCCGGTTTTGCCTCGCCCACGCACGCCTACGTAATTCTCAGAGACACCTGTTCTGTTTGCCTCTGTAGTTATTTCCGCTGCTGCCGGAAATAAGGTCAAACAACATCCGTTCCTTTCAACGACCGGAAACACCCTCGCTTGCATCAGCCTTCCTCGGGTGGGGCCAGATTGTTATATTACAATAGTATTCACGATATATATTAGGTGAATTTTGGTATACATAGTAATTAACGTGTGCTCTTTAATAAATTTTTAACTTATTTTCAGACAGAAATATTCTTGAAGCATAGAAGTGCTTAATTATGAACATGACAAAACATAATCTTTGTTTACTTTTCTTGCATGAGTTCAAACTTGGGCACAGTGCCTTCAAAATTTCTGTTAATATCAACAGATCATGGAGAGATGAGTGCATGTGATCAGACAATACAAAGGTGGTTCCAGAAATCCCATACTGGTGATGAGAGCCTTGAAGATAAAGATGATAGAGGATGGTAATGCAGTCTTGACAACAAACAATTGCAAGCAGTTGCTGAGCAAAAGCCAAGTCAGTGTCAGAGAAATGTCCCAGATACTTGGTGTCAGCACTGCAACATTCTCACACCACTTGTAGAGTATTGGCAAGGTGAAAAACCTCAATAAATGGGTTCCTCATGATCTCAATGAAAATCAAAAACTTAGGCATTTTGAAGTGTGCTCGATGCTCTTTCTGCGTAACACCAATAATCCCTTTCTTGGCCGAATAGTCACTTATGATGAAAAGTGGATCCTTTATGATAACCATAAATAAATAGGTCAATGGCTTGATCTTGATGAGTTCCCCAAACATTTCCCAAAGCCAAAGTTTCATCAGCAAAAGATTATGGCGAATGTTTGGTGGTCTGCAATTGGTGTTATCCACTACAACTTTTTGGAAGCCAATCAGAGCATTAATGCAGAGATTTACTGCAATCAACTTGCTGAAATGCATGCCTGCCTGCAAAAAATGAGATCTGCATTGGTGAATCGAGGTGGTTCAAGTCTGCTCCACAATAATGTGCAGCCACATGTTGCAAGAATAATGTTGCAAAAACTCACAGACTTGGGATACAAGAGTTTATCATGCCCTCCATATTCTCCTGATCTTTCACCCATTGATTATCATTATTTAAGCACATTTTTAAATAGTAAAACTTTTAGGTCCAAATCAGTGATGGGATCAGCTTTCAAAGATTTCATTGCATCACAATCAATAACTTTTTATCAATGAGGAATAAATAATCTCGTCAATCAATAGCAGAGGTGCATATACTCAATGCACATATTTTGACTAATTTCAACATTTCTACAGTTAATTTTTCAAGAATAAAATTATGTTACTGAAATTGGCCATTATTTTTGTAACAACCTAATAGTTTAATATATTTTAATTCTTGTCTACTTTAGAATAAATGTAAACAAATTGTCTATCATGGCAGGAAATTTTAATCCAGGTAAGACAAAATTTTTCAAATTAATCACATGTTAACATCAATTGTACAGGAAGTGTTGTTTATTGCGTGTCCAGATATTTGAATGCTATAGAACGTAGAATTATTTTAATGATTAATTTTCAATTCTGACTTTTTAGAGATTATCGAAATCCTGATCTTGTTGAGCAAGGCAATGATAGTGATTCAGATTATTGTCCATCTGACAACGAGGTTCAATCTCCAAAAAGACGTCGAGTAGTTTCTGCAGTTGGGCCAACAGGTCGCAGGCCAGGTCAGTAATAAAATTAAAAGTTATTATTAAGTATGAGTTATTATTTGAGATAAATTAAGAAAACATACAATGATGACTTTAATAAATAGTTGTTGCTTTTATATATAATTAACCCTTAAATTGATGTTTCATTGAAGATCAGTGGATATGATTTAAATTTTTTTATAATAATGTGAGAATCATCTGTTCATGATTCAAATTTAAATAACTAATTGACAATTTAAGAATTCATGTGGTTATATCATTTCTCAGAGTATTTGCCTGTAAATAAAGCTGGAAGAAGTAAAAGACTTATTTCTGCATGTACACTTCTCAAGGAGAAAATAGGAAAAAATGGTGCCAACAGAGACTACAATTTCATTATGCACGGAAGGCTTCAAGGTTGATTGTTAAAAAATATCAAATTTAAGAATATAACATTTGTTTTGTTTCCACTTTTTAATTTATTTTTGTCATTTGGCAAAAGTAAACTATAATTTTTATAGTTTTTTTTGCATATAATTTAGATAAAAGTAAACATTAAAACTACTCTTTAAAAAAGGAATTTTCTTGCTTTTTAAACATTTGGTGTGAAGGATTTGCAAACTTTTCCTGCTGTGTAAGAGTTAAAACCTATTATTATTCTTATTTCATTTAATGTAAATATATACTACAAGTAGTTGTTAAATAGGATTAGTTTGTCCCAAAATCTTCAATATCATTATTTCCTTTAGTCATTAGATTTTAAAAGTTGACATTTTGTTGCCTTTAATTAATAAAAATGCTAATAATATTGTCATTTTCTTGACATTGACTCTGTTTATCCAGATAAGAAAATTTTGATCACTGAGTTGTTAGATATCAAGCAAAAAAAAAAAAAAGAGAGAGAGAGAAGCAAAAATTGTCTTGGCTAGCTGATTTTACAGGATTAAAAATTTTGTCAAATGTTTGAAAAGTAAAATATTCTTGCTATTGTCTCTTTAATTTTATTGTTTTTTTTTTATGTCAACTACATGTATAGACAATTATTGTAAATATTTACACAGGGAGACCCCGAAAGGTACGTCCTGAAATTGTACAGAAGCAAACTGGTAAGTTAGTTTACATTTTTTTTTCATAAATAGAATCAATGTCTATTCAAGAATACATTACTTTGCATGTTTGCAAAATCATATATTTAAGTTAATATTTGATGAAAAATATCTATATCTAGGCTTATGTGAAAAAAAAAGATTTCAGGCACCTATAATTTTTATTTATTTCAGCAAAATATATATTATTCTATTCATGTTTGTAGTTTTGCAGGCTAGTCAGTATTAAGAACCACTCCTTGCTCTCTATACCCTCAGAGAATATCTTGAAATTTTCTTAAGTGATTTTCAGATAAGCCATACCAGACTTCTTTCAAATTTTCCTAGTGTTTGTTTTTAGACTTAAGTTGTCTTTTAGTCTTTTTATTCTTCTATGTGCTGTGTCCTTTCAGGATATTGGTGATCATGGCTCTCCACAATTTCCTTATCTTTGTAGCTCTTAATAAATTTTGTCCTTTTGTTATTTCTCCTGTTCTTCCATTTTACTCAAGCTCGTTAGCTAGGTTATGTCTTGTTATCCTTGAACCCTCTTGCCTTCAATCTGTCCTGTGGATATCAAATTTTCCAAGCCCTCTTTCCTCATTATGTGCTCTAGAAATTTCAACTCTTTCTGATGTTAAGTATAAATGTCCTTTTTGTTTCCTTTTTCTCTAAAACTAAATCCAGGTAATTCTATATTGTTTCTATGTTTTGGTTATGATTTTCTTGTAACCAATCTATGACTCATTATTTTTTTTTTTTTATCTAAATGCAATGTCAGTACATTAGCAGTAGTATGGTTAGGATCATTTCCTTGCCAAAAAGTAACATTGTTTTTAATTAAACACTTTCTAAAATGAATGACAATGAATAAGAATCTTCTTGTACTTATAGCGGGTTATCAGTTCTTTTCCAGTTTATAGTGGGAGTCCGTTCTAGTGAAGGGTAGTTGTATATTGTTGCAGATGGACAGAATTTGGCCTTGTTGTAGATAGCCCACTATAAGTCATAAAATGATTATAAATCAAGAAAAGCAGATTGAGTTGAAAAATAACATTTTATATATACACATATCAATTAAGGTTTTTACAATTAAAGTAATCCTTTACATATGGGTCCAATGGATGTTAAAATGTTCATGGCAATAAAATGCTGAAAAGAGAATTAATACTTAGGAATGTGGGAGCATTATAAGTAAGGAATGTCTTTGATGTATCCACTTCTTAGGTCAGTAAGTAGTTTTGAGACAGCAAAAGATAAGAGGAGAGTGAAGGGAGGCTAGGATAGTAAGCCGCTTGACTTAGGTCAAGGGGATACTGATTACACTTCTCTCTCTCGAGTCAGTCCATGTGTGTCGGTCTGTCTGTCTGTCTGCATCTGTCTCGGCTTTTTATATCTTCTTTTTGGATCGCAGCAGATCATTTGGGAATTCATATCCGTATTTGATTCTGGGCTTCCCATTGGTCGATAAATAAAATTCGTGTAGGCTCGCAAATTGGAAATTTAATATTTAATTAATTTTTATTTTTCAACTGGAACATCTGCGCGAATCCAGCTGCGCACTGTTGAGCTTTGGTCATTTGCTTTTTGGTTGTGAGGGTGCAAACATCTGGTCCACTGCTTTTGCTCGGTCTGTACCACCACATACTTTCCAGTATTTGCATTAGCATCAATCCTGTCAGTATTTCTTAAACCACTGAAATATTTTACTACACCATCACAAAACATGGTTTCAAATATTCTGTTATATTCCTATTTGTCGTACTTTTTTCCACATACTCTCTCAGTGATTAAATCCAAACATTTGATAATCTCTGCAAAGCAACTTTTTCTTTTCCATTGAGCCTCATACCAAAAATATTCAAATGTTTAAATATTCAAATGTTCAAATATTGAAATATTCAAATGTTTATAAACATTTGAATATTTCAAACTCTCTTTTTTATTTTAATTTTTTATTTTTTTAACTTCTTAACAGTTTGAACTGCATGTTATACTAGATATTTAATCTAATCTGCAGAACTACATTCTATAGTTTTGATTTATATCACGTACAGTCATTTATGTGCCATATGTGATGCCCACTTGGAATCATGTCTCAAAAGAGACATGACTGATTGGGTAGATTTTTCTGTCGTATACTGCCATTACATTTTGCAGTAGACTGGTTGCCAACCGAGACTATAGAACCCAATCTATTCTGCTATTTAATCCATTTGGGGGGGGGCTTAATACCTTTCTCAAGGGTATTTGTGCATAAGTGAATGCAGTGAATTCACCTGGAACTCTAACTTAGCTTTCCAATTTCTTGTTCTGAGCCAATATACACTGCACCACAACACACATCCATATCATATACATATCTGCTAAATTAATTCTATAAATAGATTAACCTTTACAATTCTGCATCATTCATTAATATTACTTCAATTTCCATTCTGTATAACAGCTCTTAAGCTGCAGTAGCTTAGTTCTTGATTTTATCATTATCTTTGATTAAATCTTTGATTTAATCATTATCTTGTTGACATAGCAGGACAAGTCAACACTACAGTGAAATTCAAGCACACTGTTGTTTAGTAAATCATCTGAAGTGGCAGAACAAACCTTTTGCTTAATAAACAGTGTGTTTACAGTTACAGTTTTTTAAAGGTTAAGCAGAGCCAGACTTTCAAATGCCGAGACCCTAAGCTTAGGAAATATGAGGCCCTTTAAAAATAATTTCGCTAAAAACTTTAAAATAATTATACAGGATTATTATTTATTAATGGTTATATATATAATTTTTGGTGATTTAGTGTTTGAGAATAAAAACTAATATTAAAATAAAAATATATAAAAAAAAGTGAGTCCAAAAGGCTCTCAGCTGTGGGTTATTTAGCTTATAAGTAAGTCCAGCACTGAGATTAAAGAAGAAATACTTATAGCCATTTCTGACATTGCTGAAATGCAAAGAAAAAAAGGTTTTGTAAGATTTTGCATAGTATTGTGTGTGTGAAAATAGATCCTATAAACTAAATTTAAAATATTGTGTAGTTATAGGCATGAATTATGTTACTGTATTCTTGTCACATACACTATATCAGATTTTATTTTGTAAGTCAATGTTTTCACATTAAAATGATATTAACAATCCAATATTGGTAAAACTTTCAGGATATATATATATATATATATATATATATATATATGAGTTTTAGCTTAAACTATGTATCCCTCTTTAAAATATTAATTATACGTTGATTTGACAGGGTGCCCAGTTTAATTATACAAAGTTAAGCAAGTTCCATTCCTCTGCTCTGCTATGCTATACAATCCCTTTTTTTGTCTTTTTAGAGAAATTTTTGCAGAAAAATTTTGTTATAAAATAGGATTAGTAAAATTGTTGTGATTAAAGCAGTTTAATATATTTAAACATTTTGGTATTTATTTCATAATATATATGCTACTATATGCTATTGTATTTTTTATAATAATTTATGATATTTATTAGATTTTCAAAATATACTATTAAAAATGTTTATTAATTAATCCAAATGGCATAGTCTATAGAAGCATGTATTTGATTAAAACAATATCTCATGCACCTAAATACATAATTATTTCACATATTAATAGGAACTTCTTGACATTTTATAACCTTCATCAGTCTTTTAGCCTTTGATTTTAATTTTCCCGCTGTTTTGACTTGTAGTAGTTTTTATTGCTTTCCTAAAGATTTTTGCTTGAATATTGTTTTCTCTTATAATATATATAATATATATTTCATTGATGCATCACAAGTCTTCTGTTGGGGTAATATAGAAACTCAGTGAGGAGAAATTCTTTGATTTGGTCTTTTGAAAATATTTTGGTTAAGTAGGTAATAGACAGCTTTTGTAGAATATAGCATACACTTTAACATGAAGGTTTATAGTCATATCACATTGAAATACACACTCATCTTATCATCAAAGTTAAGCATTGTTGAACCTGGTTAGTACCTAGATGGGTGATCAGGTGCTATAAGTGTGGTCAGTGTGGATGGTGTAATGGATAATGGCTTGGAATGAGAAATTGGAGAACTGAGTTCAAATTCCAGTTGGGTTCATTATATTGATTTATGTGCAAATACTTTTCGGAAAGTATGAACCCATATCCTTTCCCTCAGCTATGGGTTAAATAGCAGAACATTTATCTGAAAATTGTTGTTATGGCTCAAAATTGTCAATACAATATTTACTCAGAAAAAAATTCTTTCAATCCAAAAATGTTTCATCTTTAAATAACCTACAAAAAGTTGATAAATCATTAAAAAAATCTATCAATCAATTTTTTCATAAAACATCTTAGTTGTAGCCTTTATCTCTCAAAAACTTATTGCCCAAGACTATATAATAAAGGTTCTCTGCATTTATATTGTGATCAACTTTGCAGGGACCTATAATCTGCCTATAATTTATTGCCTATAATCTGAGTCCAAAATATTACTTCACCTCATTACAGTTGTTGTATTTGTTGACTATCTCCATGAAGGACCCAACTTTTTAACCAACCATCAAGTTCATTTAATGTAGCTGTACATTCATCAATAAAGATTGTTGTAGAGAAATCAGTTTTTATCTCCTCCTTCACTTGATTTGTACATTTCTATTTGTGATGTTTACTTAACTCATTAAAGACCATGATTAAATTTGATATTAATTATAAAAAAACATTATTATAGGTTTCTAAAAAAAAAACAAATTAAAAAAAAAACACAAAACAGTGTTAGTCATAGATTTATAAAAATCTTATATGTATTATAGATTTCTGCCTATAACCATTACCTAAAATAGGACAAATGAGTTAAGGGTGGTGGTTTGGTTGCTTTCATGCCTTTAGCTGATGTTCTTATTATTCTGTATTTTTAAAATTTGTCTAAATATGTAACATAAGTTTTTTCATTTATATTTTTGCTGGTTAATTCAAGTTTCTTCTTAAATCTTTTTTTTTTTTTTTTGATATTCTTAAAGCCATTTTTTCTTCCATCTTGACCATGTTATTAATTTCTTGTTTGATTCTTCTGTAAGTTCTGTTCAACAATTTGCTATTTCCAGTGTTGTGTTACTATCATTTATCCTCTTTCTCCTTTGAGGTTATATCATTCTTTCAACCCCTAGCAATCTTTAAGCTGAAGTTTGCATGGTATATCTATCATATTTTGAAAATTCTACCAACATTTGTTGGAGTAATTTTTTTTTTTATCATTTCCTCCTGAACCAGGCGATAAAGCCACTAAGATGGAAGGGGTTACTAAGTGTGAGAGAATATGAGAAAAATAAAATATTATTAAAAGGAGAGAACAATAAAAGAATAGTAATTAAGATGATAGAAGATAATGATTGAAATTGCATTTAAATATTTTGAAGATCATAGTTGACTGGAAAGCAAGAAGTTAGACAAGTATTGTATAAGTGAGAAGTACAGAAGAAACTGTTAGCATAAAACTTACAGTTAAATTTAGCCATTTCAACTGTAAAATGATGAGACCTTGTTACCAATCTATGCTCTAACTCATAGAGTCTAAGTAACAAAGAGTAAAGTTCATCAAAATAGTTACCATGAAAATAACCATTTTATTGTGAAAACATTGACTTACATCATAAATAGTTGCATGTAGAAACAGTGGGTAAGGGTGCTACTGTGTAAGTCTCTTTCCTTAATTAAAACTGCTGAGGTTATATTTAGAAATATCTTCTTTTTTTTTTAATCATTTCTTCACAAGCAAAGCAATAATGCTACTAAGACACAAGATATCCTTATTGATTTGTACCTGAGTGAAGCTTACAGATCATATCTCACAATTTACTTGGTACTTGATTCAATTTTACTAAAGAGATTTAAAGCTTCAGATCTTGCTATAATATTTTCTAAAATTGACTCAATTTTCTAGAACTCATTATTCAGAGAAATTTGAATAATTTGTTGACAGTTCTCAAAATTTGGTTAAAATCATTTTTCACGTCTGTATGTAGAGTGAAGATGACTACTTATTTCATACTTTTATTATAATTCTATACTCTTACTGGCAATCATACCTAACAATATACGGACTAAGTTCCATTCCTCTGCTCTGCTGTGTTTTCTTTAAAAGATTTTTGCATGTTATAAAATAGGTTTACATTTATTTCTTAGACGAGTAATTTTCAATAACCTTGTTCTCAATAATCTTTTGTTCTCACCTTGGATGATATAGGTGTTATAATAGACACAACATTTTGACCAAGTACCCTCTGGTCATCATCAGGTGTCTGTAGATTGGCTGACGTGGATTATCTCGTTGATTATTGCAAAATATCCTGGGAAATCAATTATTGTTCATGTTGGATTTGGTTCGTCGATACCAAGTCCAAGGATCAAACTCATGACCACTAGATAACACATGTATAACTAACTACTATATCCACTATGCCACCGTCCCGAAAGACTTTAGTGGTGTATTTTAGGAGCCTTTTATATTTAGTTTCAGATAGATTTTGACAACTGGATTATGTTAGTGGGTTTGTGCCACTTGTCATAGTTTGTATTTATTTCTGAGATGAATAATCTCGGAATTATTTTGAACTTTTGTTCTCATCTTAGTTAATATAGGTGTTATAATAGACACAATGTTTTGACCAAGTATCTTCTGGTCATCGTCAGGTGTCCGTAGATTGGCTGATGTGGATTATCTCATTGATTATTGTGAAATATCCTGTGAAATCAATTATTGTTCTTTCATATTGGAATCTATATTATTAGATGTTCAGAATATACTATTAGAAAAAAATATAAATATTGCTTCATTCCTTTTATTTCTAAGCCATAATATAAATACTTAAGGGATTACAATTTTCAAGACAGAAGATTGCTTTATTCAAATAACTAAGCAATTTAATTATAAAAACCATTAACAAAACAATTACCTATGAAGATCTCAAAGTCTAGATTGGGAATAAATAACAAAACAGTTTTAAAAAATGTATTTTAAAGCTGAATATACAAATTAGTTATTTCCATTCAGCAAAAATTCTAAGTTGGACAAGATATGACACTTGCTGCTGGTTGATATAAATAATAAAATTTATTTGATGTGACTCTCTCTCTCTCTCTCTCACTCTCTCTCTCTCTCTCTCACACACACACACACACACACACACACACACACACACACACTTTGATCCCTAGATATTTGATTAACAAAAAAACTATCTTTATGTACATGTGTCACAGGGGAAAAAGAAAAGGCATAGATAGAATACAGGAAGAAGAAATATTAATTCTAATGTTCAAGATATGACTGTCTCCCTTCCAAGAGATTTTATTTTTTATTATATCTACATTATCTTTATATTTTGAAAACACTATATCAAGGCATGCATGTTTAACATGAAAATATTAACAAAGTGAGAAAAGTAGACAATAAAAACAAAAGTTAGGAGAAAATGAAAATGGCACAACTTTGTAGCTGCTCTTGTAGAAAAGAAAAATATTTGTAAAGTAATAAGAGTTGCTTATCTTTTTTCATTTTTTCTTCAGATACTAAATATATAGCCAGTTTTATGGCATATTTACATGAAGTTAAATTTACCTTTTATCAGATTTAATTTACTCAGCATGAAATACAAGATAATTTATCACTATTTTCTTTAAAACATGTGGACAATGTATGAGAACCAGTATCAATCTGACAGACAAACTGCTTTCACTGAACAAATTCATCAATTACAATTTCATATATCTCATGTTGAAACTTTAAACACATATTCAATAATTAGACAGTGGTATTATTTTAATGTGGATCTGATTGTATTACACAAGTTTTACTAAACTTAGTCAGGCCACAAGTATCCAATAAAAATAAAATTCAACCTCACTACACTATTGATTTATAAGACAAACATGCTAACCACTTTCACAGAAGGACATCCTTAGTAGAATTTATAACAGAGAAATTAGCTATTTCTGTTAGTTCTTTAAATAATCTATACTAGGGGTCAGCAACCTTTTGCTAACTGTTCTATTTTAGGATTTTAAAATCATTCAGTGTGCCAACTGCATCCATATTTTTATACAATTCAAGGTCAATATACCTGTTCTACAATATATTTTGTATAGTAATATATACAATATGTAAACCACATTAATAGAAATAATCTGTTTTTAAAAGTTTTTTTTAAGTCTTTATTATTAATGGGAGCCTTGCCCTTGTATGGTCTTAGCCAATTGCTCAATATCAGCAATTTTACACAATTTTACACAATTTTCTAAATACTCAGATGTTAGGCAACTATATTGTGGACTTAACCCTGTTTTCATATGAGAAAAAATTCACTCACAGACTAAGTTGAACCAAAAGTCAAAAGACGAGCAAAAGTAATTTTCTTCAAACAGATGAAAGATCTCGAGAGAAATGTTAGGTCCTAAACAGTGATATTTCAAGTGAGTAGTTGTATAATTAATAAAAGACTCACTTTTATAGATAGTTTTCCTTGTCTATTAATTGGTGTCCTTATTAGCGATGCTCTTAGAAGGTGAAACAAGCAGGGAGTTCAATGATTGAGCAAATTTGAAACACATAAATATCTTCTTTACATTCTAGTAGTTATTTGTTTGGACTTCTTGATGTCATTTGCGACTGTGTATCATTGGAAATTGCTTGGTGTGGCAAGTTGTTGATTCCCTAATCTAGGTTTTATTTGTGTGGTGTAACATGTGGAAATTAAAATCAACTTAGAGGTTAGCTGTTAATTGGACTATATTAAAAATTACACACACACACACACACACACACACACACAAAAGAAGAGACAAGGGGAATAACTATTCTTAGCCGACAAATTTCATCCTTGGAGGGACTTTATCACAGTCCCTTGCCTTGATAAAGTCTTTCTGAGAACAAAACACATCGGCTAAGAATAATTTTTCCTCTTGTCTGTTTTTTATTCATTTTGTTTCTTTACAGATACACTCTATCTGAAAATAATTTACACACACACACACACACACATATATCTATATATAGTGTTGAGTTGTGATGATGCCTGGTGCCAAGAAGATTGCTGTTTTTTCAGTGGTTTACTGAGGAAAAGATATTTTGGCAAGCAGGTTTTTTATATATATATATATATATATAATGTGTGTGTGTTAAGAGGATATAGAATTCAAACAAAATTTTTGATAAATCAGTCAAAGTGAAAAACTGTTTTATTGACTACACATTATTGCCTTTCTTAGATAAGTTTCTTTGGGTCAAAAAATACCGTTTTGTGTATCCACTAAAAATAACATTTAAAGTGATAAAAATCTGTCAGATTAATAAATAAAAATCCATTTTATTTATTGGAGGTCATTCGTGGTCGAGCGGTCTAAGACATTGCCAGATCAAATGGTAGCTTCCCCTATGTAGATAGGTCGCAGGTTCGAATCCTGCCAAATATATATATAATTTATTTGTTTGACCATTATTTTAGCCAATACTTGTATTTGAGTAGATATTCTGTTTTTTATCAAACAGTATATTTATATATTTATTTCTACCGGCTTGATTATTTATAAATTTTGTTATGGAAATGTGTGTCATTTGCAAAATTCGAACCTGCAAGTATTAAGAATAATGTTAAAACAAATAAATTAAAGTTGTCTTTGTTAATCTTTGGGATTTTCTGTAACATGTAAGATAATTTATCACTATTTTCTGTTAGGAATTTGAAAATCATGAAAAACAACTTTTTGTTCTACTTTAAAATTAACTTAAGGGAATTCTGACTAATGATTCTGAAGGTAATTACATAAAGTACAAATTCAAGTTTGTTCAACTAAAGCGATAAATTTTCCATTGTTTGAAAAGCAGTTAGATTATTTTTTGTTTCTCTTGTTTATTTAAATGAATATAAAGTCTCAATTTAGCAACCCACACATGCAAAAATCTAATATTTCTACTGAATAACAATTATTTACAACAAATCTTTAATTAACGTCCTTAACAATCCTGAAATGAGAACTTTAATAAATACTGAATAAAGACAAATATCGTGTTGTTGAGATGCCAAGTGCATTAATTTGTCTTTTTCATTTAAGTCTGAAGTAATTTGTTAACAATGTTATTGACTTTTATTGGGAATCATGTAAAACTGATTTATTGACATCATTTTCCCATTAAATATAATTGAGAATAAATGCTTTAAACAGATTTTTGGTGTGGACAATTCTTACAGAAATATTTAAAAAAGTAATAATTTTCTTTGTTTTTCTAACAGTAATTAAATAAGCAAAAACCTTCAAATAACAAAGTTAAGTATTTGTTGCTTATGATTTCACTTTGTGTTGTCATTTAATTATGTATGTGTTTTTGGAGATGAAAAATGTAGCAGATAAAGTTGATGGCCAAGTGCTGACACTTTCTACTCCATCAAAAGAAGCTATGTGCAGAAATATGTACACCTGCATCACTGAATCTGCTTTCAGATATAGCACCAATAATTGAAATGGTAACAGAAGATGATTGCTCCACTAACCAAGAATATCAACACCATAATGATTCCATTAACACTCCAAAAGAACAGCTGATGGAGTTTGAGGTACAGACAATGAATAAAACTGTTGAGAATTTATTGAGTGATGAGAACTATCATAAGGAAGGTCAAACTTTCAAAGTGGTCACCAAACAAGTTGATATGTGTCCATCAATGACAACTGAAGGTGACGTTTCTCTGATTGCTCTTGCACAAGAAAATGATGGTGATTCTGTTATTATGCAACAAAATCACCTTTCAGAGGAGGAAATAAATGTAGATGAAAGTGTTGTTACGACCACTATAGAAGAATCAAAGTCTAAACCATTTGAGTGCATCAATATAATTCTAGTCACTGATTCAACTCCAACTGGTGCCGAGTGCCAAATTGTGGAAACTGAAGATCTAGGGGCTAAGATATCATCAGAAAGCTCATCCTGTGAGAATTCCTCTCAAACTAATTCCTCTTCAATTGTTTTAAAAAACCATGGCTCTGAGGAGCCATCATCCTCCCAGTGGTCTCTACATGTGACCAATGAAGGTGAATCTGCTATTTCTCTAGAGGAAAATGGCAAGTAAGAAAAAATGAAAAAGCTGTTAGCAAAGCAAAACCCAATTCAGTAGAAACCTACATTGCTGTTAAGAATAATGAAAATTCTGGCCTAGTGGAATCGGAAAATAATATTGAGAAGCAAGTATCACTTGAAGAAGTTGTTAAACAGCCAGTAAATCCTGTGGAGAACTCGAAATTGGAATTGAAATTGGTGTCCAGGTTAATTCCTCTTCAATTTTAGTCTACAAGTTTAAAATTAAACCAACCAAGGTAATCACTATAGTGAAGTAATTTTACTTTGAATCTGAAGGTATTGTTATCCATAATGTTCAGTAGTGACTATATACTTGCATTTTTTTTCTATACTCAATTACAGTCAAAATAATTTTATTTTTTCAGAATCTACAGATAACACAGCTTCATCAACAAACACGCAATCTGAGAAAAGTGTTGAGAAACTGCCACAGAATGACTCTATTGCTCAAAAAATGACTTCATCAGAATCAACTCCTACCTCAGAAAAAAAAAATGAAAAATCTTCCCCTTCAAATTCTTCTGGCAAAAATAGTTATGCTTGTAAAATTTGCCAACGTACTTTCACACAAATGGGTTAGTACTTTTAATACATAAGGAAACAGTTTTTTAAAATAGATATTAATATTATTCACAAAATGTTTCTTTAATCTGACAATTTTTTAAAGTTGTAGTAAGTAATTTTTAAAATTATATTAAAGAGACATAAAGGAAAAAATATCAACACTGAAAACAAAATTTAAATAAGGTCAGAATTAAACTATTTTAAATTTAAACCTTTCACTTGTTTTATCATTAAAATTCATTTTTTGTGAATTTTTGTTTTATTTACTTTTGTTATAGGTAATCTGAAAGTCCATATGAGAGTTCACACTGGTGAAAAACCATTCCTTTGTTCGATCAAAGGCTGTTCCAAACGGTTTTGCAATAATGAAAGTTTAAGGCGGCATAATCTCACACATCTTGGTAAGTTTGATTTTTGTAACATACACAAAATTTTATGTTTTTAAGAAAACTAAAAAAGGAAATAAAAACTTATTTGTTTTTAAGCAACTTAAAAAATAATTCATGATTTTAGTAAATGCAAAATGAGCATTTTCTTTTAAGGTGAGTAACGAGATGTCTTTTTGCTGAGGTGAACAACAAAATGTTTTGTTTTTTTTATCTTAAAGGGAACAAGGCAACTTTATTTTTTCTTTCTCTTATGTTTTCTGTTTCTAACTTGGAATAAGATGAAAAATCTCTTTATGAAAGACAAATTGATTACCTAATATTTTAGAAAAAATTCCTTGCACTATTCTGATTGATATTCATAGTTACCTCCAATGTATAACATTTACTCTTTGTTAGCATGTTTTTTTATCATCATACTTGAGATTAAATTAGCTAAGATTGATCATGATTTTACGATTAGATGGTTAATTTTGTTTAGTGGTATATCAACATCACTGTGTGTTATTCAATGCTGAAATCTAAATATTTTCAACACAGTTTTATGGCTTCAACTAAATATATTTTGAATGCAATTGCATGCCTTCAACTACAGATAAAATGTATTACTAATTTTAATACAAATAGATATTGTTAATTTTACTATAAAATATATATATATTTTTTACTTTTATAATGTTCTGTTTTTGTTTAAGGTTTCACTATTTGCTTATAGTTGGTACCCTTACAGGTACTAAAATACTAAGTCAGAGTGGACCTGAGAACAACATCAATTAAGAGGTGGTTACAAACTCCTCAAAATCTCTAATCATCCAATCAGAAGCTTTGCTACTAAATGTAGTTAATGATGGTTCTGAGAGCTGAATAACTTATTGCTTAAGTACACACCAAAATATTTTTTCATCATATTTAAAGAAAATCATTTAACAGTGAAATGGAGTTTATTTAATAAAGACATTTAAAAAATGATAAAAAGAGAAAAACTGAAGCTCGGTAAAGAGTATAATTTCTTTCATTCTGTTTCTGTTGCAATTCTCGCTGTCATTTTACAACAGTTGGTTAAGCTCTATGGATCAAAAATAGATAATAAGCCCTGGACAAACAAGCGTCATGAAGAAAATAAATATAATTTTGAATCTTGCTAAAGGTTTATTACTTCTGATGATTTGAGAGTTTCAGTAACACAGAACAGAAATAAAATGAAAGTAATACTCTTCCAAAATAATAATTAGCAATGATTAATCTTATTTAAATAATATCAACTAGAAATACCTGTGAAAATTTAACGAATTTTCTATTTGAATTTTCTAATGAATCTTAATTCTTAAGTTAATGATTGAATAAGCTCATGGCAAGGTTCATGGCAACAAAAATATCTGTAGGAATTCCCTTATTGCATCATCAGATATTTGAGCTTAACAACTTTAACAATCATAAATATGAATACTAATTGTTATTTAAAGAGGTAAGGGGGTACAAATAAAATAATTTGAAATTGACAACTTTTTCCATTTCACTGAAACAGCTGTTAGACACATGAGTGTTATTGCTTCTTCTGTTTTCCCTTTCATTTTCTCACTGAAACCAAGTAGCACCCCTGATATATCTTTTCTATCTTTCCACGTGATCAAAACAGAATAATCCATTATTTATGAGGTATTGGCAGGGTATAACATACATACTAAGGAACTCAGGGAGGGACAAGTATAATTATAATAAGATATACATTTTTATATTTTTCTATATTTTAGAGATTCTTCAAGCATTGATCTTTTCAATGTTTCTTTGAAATTTTCCTTTCAGGAATCAAGCCTTTTGCCTGTGAATTGTGTGAAAATAAATTTTCAAGCAAAGTAAGTCTCCAAGAGCATATGGCAATTCACACTAATTCCAAACCACATGTTTGCCACATATGCTATGTACCATTTCGACAGATTAGTTGTTTGCGGAGACATCTTATCACACATTCCACAGAAAAACCTTTTGAATGCATCAGCTGTGGGCAGAGGTTTTCCCAGATGGTCTATCTGAAATCTCATTCCAAAGTTCATACAGGTAAGTTTTAGACTCCCTTCTGCTTTGTCACCACATTGTACCACAAATTTTAAAATTATAAAATTGAGAAGATGCTTACAGATACCTGAAGCAAGTGATTAAAGAAAAGCACTCCAAATGGCAAACCTATAATATTCTTAATTTGTAGAATTTAAAAATGCATCATACCAGAATGAAAACTACTGTAATGGAAGTTAATTAGAAAGGCTTGTTATTATGAAAAAAGAAGACCCAATTAATAAAAGCATTTTTTAAAAAATAAAGTACATATCATTATAGCATAATCAGCCAATCACTGATAATTAAGTTCTGGCAAAAATTTAACCATCATGCTCATAAAAAAATAGTGTGTCAAAATATGTTTTTTCCCCTTGATACTGTAGCAGCCACAGATCTATTTCCTTTCGCAAATCAGTGCCCCCGACGGGAGATTCGGTCACTCACTAACCAATCAACTGGCAGAGTGCATTAATTCCTTCTTCCTCTCTAGAACTATTTTCCTAGTCCATTTTGGTAGAACGGACAAAAGGCAGAGAGCCATGAGCCAGCGGGAGAAACAAACGTCTCTCTCACATCGCTGCCACTGATTCCCCTTGGAACACTTTCGCAGAAGACGCTGCCGCTAGCTTCGCACACTCTTCCTACAAACCAAGTACCAGCCTACCGACCAGCGAACCAAATGGACACTTACACACTATCACTCTTGTACGTCTACTAAGAGAATAAACAATTCTTTGTTGTTGTTTTAAAAGGAAGTTTCGTAATTCATTTGTGTTGCCTAAAAATATAGTGTTGGAGAAATTAATCATTTCCCTTAACCCTATAATACCACTATTATTTTTTAACTGCCTTCACTCCTCAGTAATGTTCGTTTTTAAAAGCAATAAGAATTTTAATAAAACCCAAACATATGAAAGTGAATTTATACATTTTCTTACTTGAGAATTTACAGCAAAAATATTATTAGACTGTTTATTTGCAGGAATCATTTTATATTTACAACATTCTAAAAATGCAAACTAATACAATATTTATCATTTACCTATTAGTAAAGAAATAAATATAAAAAAAAATTTATTTGTAAATGAAAATTTACTATATTATAAATATATGTGAATCAACTATAATAAAAATGATAAAATGCTTATTTACCATTTTATAAAGTTTGAATCAATTGTCAACTAGTTGATATTTTCACAACCATTCCCAAGAATGCAATTCACCAATTGCTTTAGTCAAGGTGCTTAGTATCTGCTCTTCATTTATAACTTCTTCCTCAGTCAACATTTGGCTGACAATAAATATTTCATTGGCAGATTTTCTAGGCATTTTTAGAAAATTTTAAAAATTGTTTTTCAAAAAAGAGTAAAAGGTGGTAAACTATAATTTGTAAATGAAAATTTACTATATTATAAATATATGTGAATCAACTATAATAAAAATGATAAAATGCTTATTTACCATTTTATAAAGTTTGAATCAATTGTCAACTAGTTGATATTTTCACAACCATTCCCAAGAATGCAATTCACCAATTGCTTTAGTCAAGGTGCTTAGTATCTGCTCTTCATTTATAACTTCTTCCTCAGTCAACATTTGGCTGACAATAAATATTTCATTGGCAGATTTTCTAGGCATTTTTAGAAAATTTTAAAAATTGTTTTTCAAAAAAGAGTAAAAGGTGGTAAACTATAATTACTGAAGTTTCAGGCCTTAGATTTCTATTGATTAGGCATTGTTGATCACAATTATAAACAAAATTGGAAAAGTAATCTGAGATATAAAATAATCTGAGAAGTAAATGTATAATGTCCGGAAAAATCATGTTTATATAAATAAATTTTCTTGTTCTATGGTTCATAGATATTTTTATAAACTTTTGAATAAAATCTTACCATAATTATTTTTTCATAAAATGGTAAATAATAAATATTTCATTGTAGTTTGCATATTTTGAAAATATTGTTGATTTTTACAAATTTTTGAAAAAGATTTCTTTTCAAATTTGTTTCTTTTATAAAATAATAAATAATAAATCTTTATAAAATGGAAAATAATAAATATAGTATTATACATGGTTCGTACGTTTTTATAATCTTGTAAATAAACATTATTGAGGACATCTCGGTAGTATATAGTAACAGCTGTGTCAATTGAAAAAAAAGTCCTTTTTGAATTTTTGTGGGCATGAAGGTTAAATTTTGCCAAAATTCTATAGTTGAAATTTACAATTGTGGGCTTTAAACTTGCCTCTACTTGCAGCATTTTTCTTTTGGGAAAATGAGGACATATCAAGATTTATGCCTTTGAGTGTATCATAATTATAGACACAAATATTCCCCCTTGAGTCATAGGCACAAAGCGTATACCCTCTTCCCCTAAAAGTAATTCAACTTCTAAAATTTTACTTTTCATTTTCATGTTTAGGTTTTAGTTTAAATTATTACTGAAAGAAATACTGTATATCTTATTAGTAAAGAAAATATTGCATATTTTATTACTGGTTGAATCATGTGATGGACGAATACGGTTCTTATAGTATATAGATATGAAATTGTGACAGACAGGTGAACGTGGCTTTTATTATGGTGCAGACAGATAACTTTATCATGTCACATTTGTGTATTACTCAATAAGGATTGAACTGATTACTAATAGTTTTTAATCATACTGGCCAGTGTTCCTGTCACTAGACTCTATCTACATACATATTTATTTTCTTGTGAAATGATATTACTTTCCTCTTTACTCATACAAAAGTTACTATTGACTAACCAAACCATACAATGAGAAGCAAGTTAACACACCATGATATTTTCTACTTGTTTTTAAAGTAAAAAAAAAAAATCCCTGTTGTATTTATTAATTTGATATTTTCAGCACAGTACACCCCTTTTTTAAAAAATGTTTTTAATTTTTAAAATGTCTGAATCCTTACCTGGTTAATTATGCCACACTAACCAAATTCAATCCTATTTCAAAATCTGCTTCTTGGCTGAGATAGTTATACATTTCTCCCTTGTGTCAGAGATCAGGGTTTCAAATTCAGATCTTCAAGATAAACAGGTGAACCCTCTCCAGTTCGAAAATTGGCACAAAACAGTCTTTTTCTTTCTATTTGACTTTGTGCTGTACTAAGCTAAGCTTAGTAAATGCCAGTAAGGCATCTCTCTCACTATTCCATCATCTCTGTGATCATAGGCAAAGATTTTTTTTCAGTGGTTCAGCTTCTCATTGGATGGATATTGGTTGATGCACTCTTGTAACATTGTCTAAATTAGAAAGACATTTAAAGATATTATTGCTGAGGTGGCCTCAATCCTGAGTAATTATGTTCAACCACTGAAGCTTCTATGGGTCAAATAGAGTGGGTCTTGGGCAGCATTTTTTTTTCTTAAAGGGATATTCTCCTGTGCTCTCTGATGTCAAATAATTAAACTATCAATTTATTGAATATCAATACTTAAAAAAACTACGAGATGTTTGTACTTACACTGAAATTGATTTAAATATTCTATGTTTCAGGAGAGAAACCATTTGTGTGTGATCATTGCAAGCGAGGATTTGCTCATCAATCAGATTTGATCAGACACAAAATTATCCATACGGGTAAATATTATTATTATTATTATCATTATTATCATTATCATTATTATTATTATTATTATTATTATCATTATCATTATTATAGTGGTCAACCTTGAGCAGATTTATTATTATTATTATTATAAATATTATCATTATTATTATTATAGTGGTCAACCTTGAGCAGATTTAAATCTGATAACTGCAAAATAATATATTTGAGTTTTTCAGAGTTGAAAACCTAATCAGTAGCTTGGCAAAGAAAAAAATTCAGTTGTAACAAAAAAATTAAGAGGGATATAATTAATGCTATATAGAGGTCTTTTTTTCTTTTTTATGATAACCTTGAACTAAGGATGCTGTTGAAAACATACTTTTAAAATGAGTTTTCATTGTTATAGTCCTGTATTCGTTATAGTTTGTAAGGCTACAATAGATGAGTTAGGATTGTCTTGTATTGACATTTGTTATTTTTCTGTTCTGGCTTTCTTAAAAAAAAAAAAAGAAAAAGGAAGCATTAAGAACAGATGAACAGACAAATAAACCTCCTGTACATTGAGGAACATTTTTATTTGTTTCAAGCTTTAGAAGATAATAAGGCTAATGACTATATCAAGTTAAACAGTGATTCTGGTACTTTCACCAAAGTTAAGCAACATCAAATCTGGTCAGTACCTATATAGGTGACTGCTTGAGAATACCAAGCTTCGATGTGCGAGTGGGGTGATGGATAATAGCTTGCAATTCCAATTGGGTTTGTTATATTCGCTTATGTGCAAATACTTTTGGAGAAGGTAAGGATCTACCTTTTTTGACACAACTATGGGTTAATTTATAGAATGTGTATCAGTCAATCATTATCTCCAAAAAATTCTTGCAATCTAAAAATATTTTCTGGCTTTAAATAACCTGCAAAAAGTTGATATGCTGTCAAAAACAAAGCAATCAGTCAATCTATAAGATAATCAGTAAATTCAAATTCACTTCCTCTCAAGACTTAATTCAAAATGAAAAACATACTAAAGAATTTTAAAAAATCTACTTGGCATTTATTTTAAGAATAAAGGTACCAACATGTGTCAAATAATTATTTTCAGACCTACACTGTAACAAGTTCCTACTTTTGTAGTTCTATGCAAAGTAAAAATAGCTACTATTTTCTATTATACTTATTGATACCATTGTTGGTACTGTCAGTAACAGAGAAAAGTTTGAAGTCAATTGTCATTCTCATAGACTAATTTAAGTTTCAATAAAAACTAGTTGACTTTCTTATTCTAAAACTCATTCAAGGTCTGATTTGTTTTTCTTGTTAAAATAAATATTTGTTAGTTGATGGAACAGCCCGGATAAAGGTTCTCATACCCTCCCAATCTATGATACAGGGTCTGCCATCTCAATTTTCACAAGGTAGTATTCATGTTATTGTAACCTAATTATGTACAATAATGAACCATATACAATATAAGAGAACAATTCAACTAGAAAAATTGAAAATAAATACAATGTATCTAAATACAAATTAAAGACATGTCATAATTCCATTTTAAATAAATTAATGTTTTGCAGGAATTTTTAACATCAACTTGAAATTTTTCTTGTTAAAAAGTTGAGTAATTTTAATACATTCAACATTATGGATAAAAAATAGTGAATTTTATATAGTGTTTTTTAGACTTAGCATGAACAAAATAAAATTTACAAATTTGAACACAAAAAAAGACACCAGAATGAGGGCAAAATCACTGCCTGGGGCCCCTAATCACCCCCCACCCACTCGCACACACATCCGCTTCCCCGGTTAGGGTTTTCGAAGCTAGTAGACATTAGCCCTGCTTGATTGTGGGTTTATTTGAATAAAACATTAAGCTTTCTCAGCTGGTCATTGAGTTCAAAGTAAAACTTCAAAAATATTTTTTTAAATTTATTTATTATATTAAAAATAAAATGAATAAATGATTAACCGTTAAGTTGCACAAAGCAGTGCTGAAAAGTTTAATCCACTTCAAAATGTGACCAAACATCAGAATTTTTTAAATTCCTTCTTGCTTGGGCTGAGAACTTTTCAATATCTCATCTACTCTCTTGCAGATAAAATTTATAATGGAAAAATAAACTTAAGGAAGGGAAATAATTGATGTCATTGGATTTTATATATATAGTCATCCGCAGACAGATCTGTTTTGCTGTATCACAGCTCATCAGCACGGTTAGACACCGATTGCTTTTTAACACAGGATTGAAACCCGACTGAAGTGGTGTCAGTCGGCGATTCTACCTCTGGGCTATGGGTGCTCGGTAGAAGAAGGCAGACTTTTTAGCATGTATATTATCATTATACATGCCCAATAGCCAGAGTGCACTAATTCATTACTGAATGAGCGATATATATATATATATACATACACTATACCAGTGTTTCTCAACCATTTTTTTAATTTTAATTTTTTTTTTTCACATACTTGAAGGTCCACTTTTAGAATAACTAAAACTCTGTGGTACGCCGTAAATTTTAATAAGGAAAAATTTGAAAAAAATTAAGAAATCTCTTGAAATAAGCATTTATTTTAAAACATTACATTGCACATTTAAATGCCTGTACTTGTTGACCTTTGGCAATTTTTTTTTAATGTTAGGCCTTATATGTGATAAGCATATTCTCATTAGCTTTCCCAAACAAGATTAGTGGTAAAGTTTTCATTTAAAGGGATTTATGAAGAATGTGCTACTTTTTTTTTTTTTTTAGAAAGGTTGATTTAAATCTCTTGATGAAGGCAAAAGGGAAAGGATTAGTCATTTCTTACTCAAGATTAAGGAATTTAGCATAATAATTTATAAATTACTCCTCTGTTAACTTGGGGCATACCTGGCTACCTTTCAGAATGCCTTAGTGAATATGGGCACACTGGTTGAGAAATGCGACACCATACACCATATAGAAGGACATGTTGGGGATGGTGTAATGGTTATAAGTTCAAAAAAGGAAACAAAGTTCAAATTTTGGTTGAGGTTGTTACATTCACATCGCACTAATCATGTCCTTGGGAAAATTCTATCTTCTTTCCTTCCGAACTGCATGTAAAACAATAGAGAAACCAGTCTAAGAGAAGGGCAACTCTGGGTTAATGGAGATTTCCTCAAAGCATGATATTTTTCAGATATTAAAAGCAAGGGAGAGTCATTATCACCTATGCCCTGTATAGTATTCTGCTATTATAACTCACTCAAATGAACCAAACAATTTTTTTTTTTTAATATGATTTGCACATCATAATGAACCAATTAAGTCCTAGGAAATGCTGTATTAATCAAATTCATATCAAATATTGTTAACAGCTATTTTGAATATTTTTTTAATTGTTATACCCCAAGTATGTTTATAAAGTCCCTAAATCTGAAGGGATTACTGAGTGAAAGAATAAAGAAAGATGTTAAGGAGCAAGAACAATAAAAGAAGAGGAATCAAGAAGGCTGTAGATAACAACTGACATTGCATTTAAATTCTTCAAAGATCAAAATGTCCATTTGTGTCATGTTGTAATAAATGATAATTTAAGATGTTTAAATGCATATTAAAATGAGTGACAAAATGCGTGCAAAACTAAGACAAGAATACATTCAATTATTTATTTATCTGTATTAATTCTTAGCATGTAACTAAGCAGGGAAAGAACAAACCATAACCATACCTGTTTACTATTGAATTCAGAGAGAGAGAGAAAAATAAAAATTAATATATATCAATCCTTATTAAATATATGGGGCTACAGTTTCACTAGGCTAATATTACTGATGTGGTTTCCATAGTAAAGCAGGCCTTTTACGTGGTTTCCATAGTAAAGCAGGCCTTTTACGTGGTTTCCATAGTAAAGCAGGCCTTTTACGTGGTTTCCATAGTAAAGCAGGCCTTTTACGTGGTTTCCATAGTAAAGCAGGCCTTTTACGTGGTTTCCATAGTAAAGCAGGCCTTTTACGTGGTTTCCATAGTAAAGCAGGCCTTTTACATTGGCTTTGAATTCAGCATTAGTCTTTTCCTAAATGGATTGCCAACCAATTTTGGAGAGCCTAGAGAGGAAGAAGATATGGATTCATACTTTTCTCAAGGGTATTTGAGTGAAAGTGAATGCAGCAACTTCTGCTAGATTTGGAACTTGGCAGGCAGATTCCACTTTTGTGCTAATAACCACTACACACTATGCACAACATCTATTGGGATAGTAAACAAAGTAGGTTAACCAATAACGAAAGAAAAGTGTGAATGCATTCATCAATTTCTTATCAATTTTCAAGAGTGCTTTATTTTTCTCTCTTTTCCAGGAAAGAAGCCATTTGCATGCCATATTTGTCATGCAAAATTCAGTGACCCTTCAAGCAAACGTAGACACGTGAAAGAGCACATGGGAGCAAAGCCTTATTCTTGTCACTTGTGTAAAGATTCTTTCAAGCGGGCTGGCCAATTGAAGGTCCACCTGAGCAGCAAACACTCTAATCATATTGATAATATCCAAACGGGAAAGCAAACACAGCCAGGGCAGACACTTCAATTTGCATTCAAAGACGCAGATAAATTATCCTCAATAGCAATTGATGACAAATCCTCAGCTTATCATAAAAAAATTGCACAAATTGTTGAAGGGCTGACCGGCAGTGAAGTGACCCACATTGCAACACCAGTTACTGTAGAAGATGTAATTCTCCAAGATGCTGACTCTGTGACTATAGAGGAGCATGGGAGTGAATCTCAGACTGTGGCTCAAGTAGTTGCCAATGCTATGCAATCAGCCAGAATGGCCTCAATCACCACTTGCAATGAAGGCCAGCTGTCGGCCATTTGCCAAGCTACAGACAGTCAAGAAGGGGAAAGTGATTATCCTAATCAAATCACAACTATCATGGAAGAGGATATTCCCTCACTTATTGAAAGCACATCTGATGGTGCCACTGTGATAACAATTGTCAGTTTGGAAGATATGGAACAGAGGCAAGAACAAGCAAGCACAGAACACAGTGAGTACACTCAACAGTTGATAGAGAATGCCAAGGGAGACAATGAGCAGCAACAATTTTTAGAGGTTCATTATGAACAGAATGAAGAGACTGTGAAAGAAGAACTTGCAACTGAATCACAGACATTAGTGGAAAGTGAAAAATCTGAACTCACTGCTGATTTTGTCTCAAAACCAGACTTTAGCTGTCAAGAGTATTATGATTGGCTGTCAAATTTCACAGAAGTATGCAAATCACTTCCTATGCCACTGAACCCAGACCTTTTCCAAAAGATTAGTCAGGTTCATAAGACATTGTCTGACGTGATGGCCACACCAAGTGGCGTAATTGCAGATAAAGAGAACTTCCGGATATTGATGAACATTTCAAGAGATCTCTACTTCATCATTAGTGAACATTTGACATATGTCTTACAAAATCTGGATGGTGAAAAAAATACAGATGAAAACTAACTTGGTATAAAAAATATTGATAATATCAGCATGATACTAATTAAAAACATATGAAAATATTTTTTTAATTTCCAATTACTTTTTAATATTTCTTTTTATTTACAGGTGAAAAGTTACAGAGATTTGTTTTGTTTTTATTCCTTTTTTGCATCAGTTTAATCTTCATGTTTGTCACAGATTGTTCATTAATTTTCTGGGATAAAGATTGAAATGTTAACATAAATAAATTAAGATAAATCTTAGGTGTTAGTGCCAAAATAATTTTTATATTGTTTTCATTTCTATTATAAATACCAATCATTAAAATGCCAAAAACTTATTTGGTAAGCACCGAAGACAACCATTGCATTGAAAACATGATTATGTTTTCAATGCAATGGTTGACTTTGTTGCTTACTAGCTAAAACTCTCACTCTAGTTTCCAAGCTGCTTAGAAGTAATTGTAGATCTTGTTTTGTAATTTTCAGACTGTTTCTTTGTTTAGTAAGAAATTGTGTAACTGCATTGAAACCACAGTTGGAAGTTGGAAAAGCTATAAAGAAAAGTTTGATAGCTTCTTACAACTTTAGATACCTTTCAGAAATTTCGTTTTGTAGCCAATATTGAATAATTTAAAAAAAAAATTTTAAATAAAAATAAAAATTTTAAAAAATATTGAATAATTTTTAAAAATTTGAAAAAAAAAAAATGAATCAAATCTTCCAGTTCCCCCTTTTAACATAACAGAGCCCACATTGGAGTAGATAGACTAAACTATCGCCCAGTTCACACTCCACACACGTCTATTGAACAGGTGAAGAGGCTCATCCCTTGTTTCCTGTTTAGGATGTGGTTTCCGGTTTTTCTCTTTTCCAATCTTTTCACTCTTACGTAGCCCCCTGCGCATCAGTGGCGTTTTTGCCTTGCTTGGGGTGATATGATTAAAAAAAAAAAAAAAACATTGAGAAACACTTGCTTAGATTATTGTTTAAAATAAGTAAGTTTATATTTAATTGGCATTCTCTATGTCTTCCTATGTATAAGCTTATAGTCACAGAAGCACTGATCTGTTACAATTGATGCTGCAGCCATAGCTAATTTGGTAATGACAATCAAAAGCGATCATTATAACCATTTCTTTCTCTTGCATGTCAACAAACTTTATAGACCATTATGTGAAGATTACTCAAGATTTTAGTTCAATTTGGGTTAAAATTTTACAAAAACTCTTACTGCAATACTGAACACTTTTAAAACACAAATATTTTTAATAGAGATAAGTCAGTTTAACTAAATATATGAATTAACACCTACAAATAACTTCTGATTAAAAATTGTTTATACAAATATATAAGATACTGGGTACACGACTATATATTTACATACTAATTCATGAGTGAAGGATTAAGAATTATTTTAGGAATAAAAATAGATTATTGGATAATTTTTCATTTTTTAATCAATACACCCCCAACCAAGATGCAAGGGGCTACTTGGAGTGAAAGAGAATGAAAAGACCATGAGCAAACATATCTACTCATATTGAGGAAAAATAAAAATTAAATAAAATTTCAGAGTTTAGGCAAAGACATTAGTAGTTTAGAGTTAAAGTAAACTTTAGAAGGAACCAGAAAGCCAATCTTAAACATGAAACAAGGAATAAAAGAGAATAATATACTGTACTTGTTGCTTTTATAGTCAACTTTACTTCTTGAGGCTCAAATACTATAGTGTTGATATGGCAAATCAATAACTAAATCTTTCAACTCAAAAAGGTTTTCAAGGAAGATTAATTAAAGAAATGTATATGTAAAAGAATAAAAAGAAAATCTATTAAATAATCAAAATGCACAAAAGTTGATAAAACTAAGTGAATTGGAATGAAATAAATTTCTTTCTTTACACAGAAAGGAAGAATTATGAATTCGAAATAATTCAAAAGATAAAGAATAGTAAATATTAGCGTGAAAAGAAATTACTAAGTTTTAATTAAAAACAAAAAGATATTTCTTCCTCTTCAATTCCATTTCCATACTTGTTCATGAAACACCAAGTGAATAACAAAAAATAAATCAAGTTTTTTAGACTAATATACAAAACATTGTATTACAATAGCTTTTTCTTAATAAAGTCTATTGATGAATTTAAAAGTAATTTTAACACAGAGCATTTACCTTTTTTCTTTAAAAATAGAGTAGAAAACATTTTTAAGTTATAGAAACTGGTACACACTTATTTTATATTCACTAATAATAAACTCTTTTTGATGCTTTGTCTGCTGATGAGTTTGAGATAGAACTACCTGAAGTTGTGTGACTTACTACCTGTCAGTCCAGAAGCACATCTACAGATTGAAATCTTTCTTAGTATAAATAGTAAGATTGTATTCATCAACGGATGTGCGTTGTGGTACAGTGGATATCGGCTCGGAATGAGAAACCGGGGAGCCAAGTTCGAATTCCAGCTGAATCCATTGTATTCACTTACTCGCAAATACCCTTGGGAAAGGTATTAATCCATCTCTTCCTTCCAGTTATGGGTTAAATAGCAGGACAGATTGGGTTCTATAGCCTTGGTCAGCAACCAGTCTACCGCAGAAAGCAATGGCAACCTACTGTGGAATAATCTTCTGCCCAGTCAGTCATGTCTCTTTCGAGACATGATCGCCCAAGCATGTATCACGTATGGCACTCAACTGACTGACTGATGTATCTTACAGCACCTGGTATTCCCTGATGGTCATCATCTGAATATAAGAATCAGTGACTCATGGGATATGACAGTAAATGGATTCAAGATAATTAGCATGAGTTAACATTTTTATAAAAATGACATGTTATCCCAGTCTTTGAACTCAAAACAATTCTAATTAAGCAAAAAGTTTCAAGGGAAAAAAAGTAACAAATTATAGTTGTTATTGAGAAATTCAGAAGATAATGTAGTTTCCAAAACAGTCAACAATTCAAGCTTGCAAACATTTGAAATAAGTATTTTCTTTTAAGAAAAGATAAAAGGAAATCCTGTAAAAGTGGCTAACAGATTGAAAACTCATTTAGAATTAATATAATCATATTGACATTATTATTCTTAGTAACTATTCAATATATCCACAAATAGCAATTTTTCTTGACTCTGCAGAAATCCCTTCGCTATGAAAATTAGATTTAGTTTTAATTTAAAACAGCATTGAATTTTAATTATTTTTAGTCTGTTATTAAAGTTTTTTTTTATTTTATCTGGAGACAAGATAAACACGTATTAATAAAAGCTATTGCCAAATTGGCAGGTTTGTAAATTGAGAGGAGGGGGGCATTTTTACTTTGTTCAAAAGTACTTTTATTCCAAAACTTCAGTTTTGGTTAATTTCTAATTTTTATCAAGTTACTATCCAAGAAATGTTCACAAATATATATTTCATTGAATATTATAGATATATGATGTCTATCTATTTCTATACTGATTCTTTCAAATTCTCTTATCAGTTTCTTGATATTAAGATAAAATTCATGAAGGTAGACACCATAGTTTTTTCCTACCCAAGTACTTTAGATCTCCTCCCAGATCATCCTCAGAGGTAAATTACAAAGACAAACTTATTGTAACTGTGATAAAATCTGCATTTTGTTGGGATGGTGATTTTTTAAAAAAACATATGTAAATGCACTTTGTTATATTTAGTTGTCCAGAAAGTTCATGCCCATTTTTGAGTTGTTCATGTTTGAACATGTCAAATTTATCAATAGATGCTTACATTCCCAATTCAAACTAACTCTTGAGAAAGAAAGTTTAACTTACTTAATTTGTATCAATTTTGCATCCCTATAAAAATGGAAGCTTATGAAGGGCATTTTAGACACATGATGCTTTTTTTATTACCGCAAAGGCAAAAATGCTTCACAAGCAACAAAAAAAGATATGTGCTGTGTTCAGTGAATGTGCTTTAGCTGACAAAACTGCATAAATAGTTTGCTAAATTTAAACTACATGACTACCAGAAGTGGCATTGCACATGGAAACTACAAATTTAATTGTAGCCTTACTGATGATGAATGCTCAGGCAGATGCCCTACTATAGATGACGACCAAATCAAGATATAGATTGAGAATAATCCGCATTACACAATGTGAGAATTCGCAGAAACACTAAATTTATCAAAATCTGCCATCTATAAGCACTTAGTGAATTTTGGGTACTCAAATTATATAATGTTGGGTAACACATGATCTGAATGAAAAGAATCTTTTGGATTTTATTTCTATTTGATTTGCTGTATAAATGCAATGAAAATGCATCCTTTTTGAGGCAAATTTTGACAGGTGATGAGAAATGGATCATTTACGACAATGTTTAGCAAAAAAGATCCTAACAAATGAGCCAACTTTAGCCACCCAAAAAGCAAGTCAGTACTATGAGCTTCTGCCAAGTATCCAGTCAATTGTACTGCTCACAACTGGTCGAATTAAAGGCAGCAATTCAAGAAAAATGCCCAGAATTGTTGAACAGGGAAGGTGTTGTTTTCTATCAGAATAAATGTCAGACCTCACATTTCTTTGGTGACCCAGTAAAAAAATTATATGTTCTTGCTCAACTCTTAATAAATTTTGCTGAGTTTTGGTTGGTTGCTTCTAATATAAAGGGCCTCAAGAATTTGAAGTTTTTGTTTATTATTTTCGTGTAGTCCTTTAGTATATTGGTGTTGTCAACAAATATTTTCCTATATTGGGATGGTGAGAGGAATGTGTTTTTAAATGTTGAGCAACAGAACTTGTATCTGACAAATGAAGTGTAAACTATGGCACCTTCCTTGATGAATTTCACCGTCACATCAAGAAACTTATTAGACAACTGGAAAGGAATGGTACAAAAATTAGTAGACACAATGTGTCCACATTATTCAATGAAATTTATTTGCATGAAGATATGCTACATATATATATATATATATATATATATATATATAGTCATCCGCAGACAGATCTGTTTTGAAACCTGACCGAATTGGCATCAGTCAGCCATTCGTTAGAAGAAGGCAGACTTTTTAGTATGTATATTGTAATTATACATGCCCAATAGCCAGAGTGCTCTAATTCATTGGTGAATGAGTGATGCGAGAGTAGCTACTGTTTTTCAAAGTCTACCATTCTTCCAGAGTGCTCAATCAGCGTATGAGAGTGTAAATTGTGTGACAGAAGAAAACAAGTCTGTAAGCTAGCAGATGATTATACAGATTTCTTATTTATTTTAACAGCTTTCATTTCCAAGAAAGAAGTAGGTTTTCTATGGTTTAGTGAAGGTTAGCAACTAATATATTTGTTAAAATTACTCATAGCTATTTACATTGTTCAGACTGTTATAAGCTCCAGCCTTCTTCGGCTGCTAGGAATTTTGAACTAGACCCTTTATTTCAATCACTGGGGTATATCATTCTCATTTCATGTGCAATGCCACTTCTGGTAGTCATGTAGTTATCTCCCTTTTTCTCCTCTGATGTAGGCTACTGTGTTGAGCCTGAGGTTCTGTGGGAAGATGAATGGAGGCATGGCATTGCCATCACTAGTGATCACTCCAAACATCTTTGTAATTACCATGAGATTCATGCAATTTTTTGTTGGTCAGTTTGTTAAATGACTTCTTTAGGTAGCATGCAGCTCTTTTGGAAAGTATCTGAAAATCATCTCATGGTTTGCCCAACTCTTGTGAGTGAAGTGGGGTAGACAGAACTATTTGGGAACCATCAATGGTTGTGCTAGCATAAAGTTACAAGTCATCATGACTGAGGGTTTGAGCATACTGGCCTTGCTCAGACTATTGATCATGCCAGATAATGCACTATCTTCCAGAAACTGTAGCTGTCCATTCTAGATAGTTGTAGTATAAACCAGAGGGCTCTTTAGCTGATGAAAGGTTTCCTTGCCTCGTCAACCAATTTGAGGTGTTATCCTCTACTGATAAAGCTGAATGCTTTGTCCATTAATTCTTAAACTCTAGACTCATTTGGAATATCCCTGTTTAACTACCCTCCTAGAACTGAGTATCTGTTGAGTGATATGCATGTAACCCCTTTTATGGTTTCTGCTATCATCTCTAACCTAGATCCCCACAAAGCATGTGAACCCACTGGCATCCCTGTAATAGTCATTAAGAAGTGTGCTTCTGAACTGGTTCTTGTTCTCTCTGAACTATTTAATAAATGCCTCCTGTTTTCCTGCCTGCTGGAAGTCATCATCTGTTCTAGGTTTTAAGGACTCTTACGAGCTATCCAACTCTTCAAACTGTCAGGCTTCTACTTCTTTTTGGGAAACTCCAAGAGTTACTAATCAATACTGAATTGGTTCATCTCTCATTGCAGGGCCTATTTTCAGACAATACAGTTTTCGTTTCTCCAGGTCAAAAGTTGATGTATTAACAATAACTATGAAAAGAGTCTAAATAAAAAAAAGGTGACACCCAGGCTGCAGCATTGGATATTTCTAAATCCTTTGACAAGATCTGGCTTACAGGTCTTCTCTACAAGCTGAAAAGTTATGGTGTTTCCACACACATTTTTGAGCTGATCCAGTCTTTCCTATCAAATTGTGAAATGAAAGTTATCCTGAACAGCCACTCGTCTAGATCCTTTTGTACTGATGCAGATGTCGCCAAGGGCTTTATCTTAGGCTGTTTTTAATTTTAGTGACTTTCCTGATGACATCAGCTTTCAACTTGCCATTTATGCTGATGAGTCTGCCAAGGTCAAAAGAGCAGATGGTGCCCAAAACGACGTCAAGACCATTGTTAAGTGGGTCAAAAACTGCTTTGTCAATTTTAATACCTCAAAAACTAAACTTCTCTCTATTAATCCTCTCAGAAGCCCCTTCTCAGCCTTTCATCAGCATGGTTGATGCTAACCTCCAGGAAAGTGACTTGTTGCACCATCTCAGGCCAACAAGAGATGAAAAGACTATATTGAATCCATTGCTAGCTGAGCTGTTAAGAATGTCAATTCACTGTGTCGAGCAATAAAATTCTCCTCTCTGGAATTTATCTTACATATCTATAAGTCTACCATTTGTCCATACTTAGAATTTTTCTGCCACATATGGCCCAGTGTCTCTTCTATTTACCATGAGCCCCTTGATAAGATCAGAAAAAAATATTAGTCCTGGTCTGGCAGCTTGGCTTCAGTCACTTACCCAACATAATAAGGTTACTTCTGTGCATTTTTATAAATACTGTCATGGTAATTGTTCAGATGAGCTCTTCAATATGGTACGAAATACAGTACTAGACTGGCGTAGAGATCTCATCAATTTATGGATGAACTGGCTAGATGTTAGCCATAAGTTCTATGCTAAAAGTTACTTTTTCTTGCAATTCTCACGTGTAAAACTCCCTTCCGGCTACTTAAATCTGCAAAAATTTAAATGCAATGTCAATCGTTATTTACTCTTCTTCTGATTACTCCTTGTGTTTTTGCTCCCTATTAATGTTTCTATTTCTAACTCTTCCACACCCTTTAACCACTTGAATTTTAGTGGCTTTACTGTCTTCCAGGACACAGTACATTGCTTGTATGTTTTTTTTTTTTTTTTTCTAGCACGCCCAGAGATGTATTCAAAATATTATGTTGTTTCAGTTCCCTAATGTCTTAAGAGTGACTTTATGGGAAGGGATCATTAATGGTGATTTTAGAAGAAGAAGAAAAAAAAGAAAAGAAAAAATAAATTGTGCACAAAATAAATGTAAACAAAATATAGACATCTGTTATGTATATGAGGGAAGATTAATGTTGAATTAAGGTGTCGTATAAAGACAAAATAATTTGATTATTTCTAAATTATAATTTAGAGCCACATAGGATGCTGAAGGTAAAAGGCCAAAGGCCCAAAAGCCCTCTGCAGGAGCTCACTTAATGCCCACCCTAAATGCAGCTTCTACGCTAGTAATTAATAAAAACAAAATAGATAAGTGTATACGATACCATAATACTGCTGGACACAAATTACAAAACATGTTTTAAATTTGCATTGTTTATTGAAAAATTGCACTAAAGCTATTGCAATTTGTTGTAGAGTAGCTAACACCCCTGCAGCACTCTCAATGATGGAATGGTTCATGGTCTGAAATAGTCTAAAGAAATAATAGTGTCATTTGAGTAATATTCAGAATGATTACTTTGGTGACTATTGCAATCTAAACCCCTCTTCTGTCATTGTAACTAATGATTATCATTAGAAAAGAAAAAAAGATGAAAACAATTCTTGTAAAAATTAATTATTCCTTAAATTTTTCTTCTTTACACTATCATTATATATTCCCTGCCACGTGAACGTTAAAAAACACCACCATTACATGAGTGTTCTTAAAAAAAGAAAAGGTAAACGGTAAAATCAGTTATTGCAAATCGCCTGAAGACACCACTCATGGTAGAAACCTAGGTCATGTAATAACTTGTTTACAAATGGGAAAAATATATATACAAAGTAATTAAAAGCTTATCTAATTAAATAGTGTCATTGCATTTTTTTTATTTTACTATTACCAGATTATTGACCAATTGTTTAAAAAAAAAAAAAAAAAAAAAAAAAAAAAACTACTTTTACAAAGAAAGCAATTTAAAATTTCACATTACCTTATAATTTTAAATATGAAATGGAGAAAAAAAGATAGCAATTGATTTTTCATTTGTTTCTAAAAATACATTAATTTTCTTTAAAATAGAGTTAAAAGAAAAATACACTTACAATTATGTTGAAATCAAATTTTCTTTGGTTTTTCAGTTTTTAGTCTGAAAGAAGTTGACTCTACAAGAATGAAAATGTAACTGTTTCAATAATAACCAAAACTTTTTTTAATAGTCTTTGATTTTATGGCATTCTATCTCCACACCCGCCCTTTATATCTTTTGAACTTTTTCACCACCAGATGACATATATGAAAAATCAAAATGAAAGAACTGATGCCAAAATCTTGGACTTCTCACATAGGTGTGAAAAATTTTGGAATCAAGCAGTAAGTGCTCACAAAATCTAAGTGGGAGTTTTGCTGGCCAGGTTGCTTCTTAATATCAAGCAGGATGGGTGGCAGACCTCTGCTCTAGGGAAAGTGCATATTTTTTCTATCAAATATTCAGACCAGTAGATAAAAATAAGTAAATATACCATTTGATAAATAAATGAGAATCTATTCAAGTACAAGTATCCCTTAAAAATAACGTTTAAATAATAAAAATAACTCGGATTAATAAAAGAAAAATTCCTTCATGAAATACTTTTTTGTTTATGCTAGGATACAAAATTGAACACAGATTTTGAGAACTGGGAAACTTTGCTTGGCCATAGGTTCTCTGTAGCTGAGAGGTTAAAGCACCTCAGATCTAATGACAGTTCCCACTCACCCCAGCAAGGCATGAAGATTCGAATTCTGCCAGAAAGTGGACACTCTTCCAAAATTTCTCAAATACTCAAATGAGCAGATGAAAATAAATATACTGTTTAGTAAATAAACAGAGCAAAGAGCATCTACTCAAATATGGGTATCCAGCAAAAATAATATTTTTTTATAATCATTTTACCCCATGCAAGGCAGGACCACCACTGGTGTGAAAGGGGGTACCAATAAGAGAAAAAACAAGGTACAAGAGATGTTAAAGAAAGAATAAGAGATGGATGAGAATCAAGAAAATAGGAGATGGCAATTGATGTTGCATTTAAACTTTTGGAAATTGTAGCTATCAGGGAAGCAAGCAAACAGAAGGGAATTCCACAAATGAGAAATACAAAAAAAACTGTTAGAGTAAAAGAGGCAGTGACATTTAACTATTTCAATGGTAAAATGGTGAGACCTTGGTGTCAACCTAGTAGCACACATAAATATATGTAGTTGGTCAAGGAAAATATTTGTAGAAAAAAAACAAAGGGAAGTAATAAATGTACAGTGTGTGTGAGTGAGTGAGTGAGATTTTGTTTTTAAGGCTTATCTCCTTTTTTCAGCAGGTTATTTAAAACAAGAAAATTTGTAAGATTGTAAATTTATTTTTTAGATAATGATTTACTAAGAAGTCCTAATTTATGAGGGTGTGCCTTTTGATCATGTCAATTTGATGAGTGTGTTTATCAAAAGGCATTAAAACTTTTGAGAGGCAATACATTAAACATCTTCCAGGCAGAACATGGCTCTAACATTACTGCAGCCTTCAAAAAAAAAAGGGGGGGGGGAACTATTCCTCATCTTCAAATGTTGCATGGGTATCAAGCTGTCCCTAAAGTCAATAGCATAAACACAAGCTGGATGTCAAGTCAGGGGTGGTGGTACATGCTGTTGAACACTAATATGTCAAAAATGAGGGCGAGAGTTCACTTTCTTTATATTTAATGGATGCACATGTTTGAGTAGACATTCTTAAAAAATAAAACAAACAAACATTTAATTGGCACCTACTAGCCCTGGATCCAAAGGGCTAGTAGGTATCTTAAAAATATCTTAATAGAGAAAAAGTCTCTTGGCAGAGATTGAGCTTGTGTTCTCCTGAGATATATTTATATATAGACATCCGATTGCTTCCAGCTGGGATTGAAACCTAACCAATTTGATGTCTGTCAGAGATTCTACCCCTAAGCTATCAGCAAACAAACATGAATAAAATAATTTAAATTTTGAGTGAAAAGAATGCAGTCAAATGATAAATATCTGTGATGGTGAAAGAAAAAAAAAATCAGTAAAATAGGTAGTGTACTATCAAGCCCCATCTTCATTTTTAACATTTACAGGTAATATTAAGACAAAAAACTAACTAATTTGCTGTTTCGGCTACTTAAAATCAACTAGAGTAACTGTGTTATATATATATATATATATATATATATAAATTTTAGCACTTCTTTTTGCTGAGATATACAAGTAGAAATTAAAATAAACCTGGAGTGAATGTAAGTGTAAGCTCCCCAGCCCCAATGTAACTTATCCCAAAATATAAAAGTTTTGCAAAACAAATATACTTGATAATTTAAAAATAGCAAACATTTTTCTTCTTTTTACTCTGTACAAGACTGATTTGCAGATTTTTTTTTTTAATGAAAACAAGCCAGTTGAACATTTCTGAAAATAAAGAAAAGTTCATTGAAGAAAACGAAGTATTGGAAATGATATTTACAAGAGTTTATTCCATTTTAAAATGATCAACAGTACAGGCGAATTCAATGTTAAGAGGTTTTCTTGCATATAAATTTGATAAATCAAGGCCAAAAAAAAAAAAAAAAAAAAAAAAAAAAAAAAAAAAAAAAAAGAGGGAGGGTCTGTCTACTCCGGGTTAATTCTTTCTCTGCTTCTTCCTTGTATTCCATGTCCCCACCCACCCCAAACTAAAAAGCTCATAAATAAAAGATGATCATTACACAGCAAATTAAAAGGACTCTTTGAGTCTATATTTAAGGGATACCCTCATACACATGAAAGAATGAACTCTTGTAAGTAATGAGTTAGAAAAAAAAAAAAAAAAAAAAAAAATTCATCACTGGAGAAGATAGGTGACATACACTCTCCCCAACCAGTGCTAAATAATCTATGTTCAGGATGTAAGACCCCAAGAAAACAGAGCTCAAAAGACGTCTGCTTTTGATTTTGTCATTAAAAAAAAAAAAGGTGTAGACAAAACTCTCCAACTCTTTGGCCCACTTCAAAACAAAAATCACTCCACTGGTTTGTCATACCGGGAGAAAGGGTGTTGCTATTTACAAGTACCAGTCTGAAAGATTGACAAGAGGTGAATCACAGATTATAGCTTTGTTAGAAACTTTTAAAAATGAAAAAAAGTTACTTTTCTACAGCACAAAAGTCTAAATTATGTTTTCTATTACGAATCAATATCTTTCCTTATGTTATTCATCCTACATTTTCTGAATACATTATCACTACAATGGTCATTTAGGGTCCTGTATTAAGAGGTACACAAAAAGTTTTAATAAACAAAGCAGAGTATTTTCAGGTTTGTAATTTACCTGTTAAGTATTTCCAGTATCTATTCAATCTTAGCGAAATTTTTGTTTATGTTAGATTATTTTGGAGGGATTAAGAAAGTTAAACTGAGATCAGTCCATAAAGTAATTCTTTTTCTTTGATGTCCAAGAATAGCACTCATTTAAGCCACATATATTTAATTTTCTCATGTCAGGAATTAATTAGATTAAGATATATATCTCCTAATGACAAAAGAAAAAAGAAAATTTTCTTCACCAACATGTTTTGTCCCTCAAAGAATTTTATCAAGGTAAATCACATTTAACTTGACAAATGACCTTTATCTTGATAAAGTTCCTCCAGGGACAAAATGTATTAATAGAGAAAACGTTTCCTTTGTTTATATATAAAAAAAAAACAAAAAAAACATGCACACTTTTAAAAATATTTCCCTATATAAATATTGCTAAGTTCCTTTTGATTATTATTAGAGTGGGGAAAATGCTGGTATTTAGTGTTAATTGACATGGAAAAAAGAAAAAAAACCCTAAGGGGAAAAAGTGTGCTATTAATTGCACAAAAGAGAAAAGAAACTGGGATTGTGATGATGTGTTCATCTTTGGGCCAAAATTAATAACCAATTGTGTTCCAAATAGGTAGAGGAGAAAACATCTTCCCAATGCTTAGGTAATTCAGAGAAGCAGTAGAAAAACCTCTAACTTAAAGTTTTGAAAGAAGTAAAAAAAAAAAAAAAATTAAATAAATTTTCTTTTGTTACAAGTTTATTCCACTGCTTTTGTCCCTACTTTTCTAAAAGGCAACAGAATACCATCAGAATGCATTGGAACAGGAAAAAAAAAAGAAAAGTTAGTAGTTTTTTTTCTATTGCACTTAATCTGCAGCAGCAGCCTGTTGGTCATTCAAAACAGCCACATTGGCATCATCATTCTTGTAAATAGAGTTATGACACATTGGGCATTTGTCTTGGATGTAGAGCCATTTGCGCAGGCAAACACCATGAAAAAAGTGGTTGCACTGAGTGACCCGTGCTGTGTACAAGTGCTCAAAACAGATAGCACAAAGGTCATTGAGTTCATCCAACTGTTTCTGGGATGCAGCTGGCAAGGAATTGATCTTGTTGACTGCAGTTCGCCGACGAATAAAAACTTTCCAGCCCTCCTTAGCCTGCACCCAAATATTGAAGTAGGCATGGATGCACATCATGATGGCACGTATTGTTCCACCAGACTCAAAGAACATGATCCAGGCACCGTTGCAAAAAAGAAATATTCCGAAGAGGAATTCTATTGTATTACCAGTCGACTGGATATAATAAACGTAGTCATCCAGGGCTTCCCAGGCGGTGTTCCTGTATGCATCAATCATGAAGAGCAGGTAGACAGTTAATGTGACAAGAACCTTGACAATGATTTCAATGCTGAATGCAGACACAGCCAAAAGCCAAGTGCTTGCCGAGTGGTGGCTCCACAGATACTTGAGAAGCTGGGAAGGAAATAAAATGAGGATGAAACACATGATAAGTGGCCGTAGATGCCGACTGGGTAGAGCATTGCGAGCAGCACTTACAGACATGAGGATTGGATGCACCATGCTGTGAACAAAATGGAAAATAGCTGTTGATAATAAACAAAAATTGCGAAACAACCTCACTAGCCGTGCATCAACCTCAAGACCTGTCAGACCAGTTTGTAATGCAAGGACAAAAAACAACATGGCTGCCAAAATACCTACATTTCTATCAGCATTTCGATCTTCATCCATGTCTGTACCAACAAAATGGGCCACAAACATGCCAATATAGTGAGAGATTAGAGAAACAATACTGGTGAGGCCAAGCAGTGCAATTACTGTATCACAACCACGAACAAGCAGGCTCTTGCTAATGACTGTCCATACATCCAGAGTAGTTTCAGGAAGTTTTTCTGAGACCAGAGCTGCAAACACCTTGTCATGATTTGGGTAGTTGGGTGAGTTTATTGTGTTAGCATAGAAGAACATGTGGCACAAGAAGCGACTCAACCAGAAAAGTCGAAAGACTTGTGGTAAATGAAGACGCAGCCAATGATTCTCAAGAAATATTTGAATTCCATAGCTTGAAAGATCCTGACGGACATAGGCATAAGTTTCCGTTATGAATATCAAAATCTCTCTCCTTGCAAGAAAAAGGTCCAAAGCCAACAAGGAAAATGTGTAGGTACTATGGATGTATATAAAATAATGAGGAATGGTAATGTCTGTGGTTAATTTAAACATGACTATTAATAAGCTAGAAAAGTAAATACTTGGTTCGAGGTACTTTCTCCAGTAGAAAGTCCAAACCAACCCTTTCCTTCGAAAATGAATGAAAATGTTGGTTAACAAAATTGTCCCTATTGAAAGAACAACAAAATAACCAATATTTCTCAAGGCGACTTCATCTCTCTGTACAAACAGGCTGTTGTAGTAGATCAACAGCTCCATCAATTCTTTGTTGATGTACTGGTACAGGAAAATGACCACAAATGAGATGATGTAAGAGTAAACCAGGAGTACATTGTTGAGTTCAAGGCAGAATACAACCAAAGCAGCAAGGAAACCTGGGGGGAAAAAAAGAAAATTTATATGAATGAAAATTAGACAAATTTTTGTATCTGGGGTGGGAAAAAAAAGAAAAAAAAAAAAAAAAAAAAAAAAAGGCATTTTCATTCTTTATTAGTAACTATAAAACATTTGTTGTAGCATTAGTATTATCACATTTTTTAACACTTCATTTGAAATAAAGATGCAACATTTAACTAATAATTTTCTTGTCTGTCTTCACTGTTCTTTCTAGGATAATTAAAATAAAAAAAAAATTAAAAAAGCAGGTTTATTTTGAAAATCAAATTAAAAGGTCAATTTTTTTTTTAATACTTGTTTATATGCGGCCATAAAGGCAAAAAAAATCTATTAATGGAAAATTAGAAGTTATTTACAGAACTAATGACTTAAAACTATATTCTGGCTTATTTTATAATTAAACCCATTTAGAAGATGCATCTCAAATCTGCAAATAATTAAAATCACTCCATCTATGGGATACTTGCCTTCCACTAACTTGAAAAAAGATTTTAATGCCTAAATATGACAAAAGCCAGAAAATCTTTGACAGAAGTTTCAGAAAACTACTCATCACTTGCTAAATATCAGTTTTGGTTTAGCAATGGGTTATTTTATACCAAAAATCGAAATATTTTGAACACACTTTTATGAGTTCAGCTAAAGATAAAATGTATTATTTGTATTTTTATACTTTTATAGTATTTTGTTTTTACTCAGGGTTCACTATTTGCCCATAGCTGAAATTCTAACATGTTCACCACCCCAGGTCAGGGTGGAGGTTTTGAAGAGTGTGAAACCACCTCTTAATTGCTATTGTAGCAATTAAGAGATGAGTTCCACACTCTTTAAAGCCTCCAATATCCTGAATATGGTTTTGCTGCAAGATGTATTTTATCATATCTAGTACTACTAAATAAATCAAGCAACCCATGGTAGAAGAGTTATAGAAAATACCAAATTTATAAATAATGATATATAGCATGGATTTATTTTAAACAGAATAAGGTTTATTAGCATTTTGTTATGTAGTTCATATAATGTCATTTTTTTTTTTCAGAGGGAAATATAAATTTATATTGAAATTTTTATGATGTGGAATTATCTTTTTGTAGTCAAACTAGTCTACTGAAGCATAGTTTGAATAAAATATAAGTTTCTAATTTTTTTTCCTAGTTGTTTATTACAGGGTGAAATGAATTTTTTTTTAAACTAGTCTAAACTAGCAAAAGACAAGAACATCTGCAAAACTAAAGATTAGCATTCCGTTACCAGTAGACAGAAAAAACTTAAAATTTTCTTTGAATTTTTGTAATTTTTCAAAGACAATACCTTTTTTACCATTTTTTTTTTTTTGATAACTTTGAGTGATCTTCAGATTAAAAGAACTATGGAAGGACCCAGAGAAAGAGAGAAACATACAGCAACACGGGGAAGAGTAGAAATAGAATGGTATGCAATATTTTACATTAAAAAACTCAATGCTAATCTTTAGTTTTCAGACATTCTTGTTTTTTGCCAGTTTAGACTAGTTTAAAAAAAAAAAAAAAAAAAAATTCATTTCACCCATATTCAATGGTTTGTCTAAATATTTCCCCTTTCAGAATTTTCTTTTTCTCTCAACAGTTTCTAAAAGAAAGATTCATGTTTGATGCTCAACAGCCTCGACATATTTGGGAAAGACAAGAATTTCTACTGGCAGTAAACTGCTTGCATATGGACAGGTAACAAATTCAGCAGATATACAAAGATAGAAAGGGGCCAAGACAAGGATGTGTCTTTTCACTGGATCTATTCAACTTGTACAGCGAGACTATTCTGAGGATCCTAGATGTTATGCCAGGATTCATCATCAGAGGTCGCAATTTGAACAACATAAGGTACGCAGATGATACAGTGCTGTTAGCAGACACAGAAAAGAAACAAGACCTCCTACGGAAGGTAGCTGAAGTGAGTGACAAGAAAAAACTACAAATAAACTGCAAGAAAACCAAATGTATGATCATCAGCAAAAAGAGCAGCCCAAAATGCCAGGTGGGTGATACTGAAATCAAGTGAGTACAAAAATTTAAATACTTGGGAAGTGTTCTAACAGAAGACAGAAAGTACGACACAGAGATCCAAAGGCAACTTGGCATGGCAAAGGGCGTGTTCCAGAAGCTGAGTAGAGTATTAAGAAACAGGAAAATTTTGCTAGAAACAAAGAGTACTGGATTGCTATGTGATGACAGTTCTTCAATATAGCAGTGAATGCTGGACAATATCAAAGATGAAGGAAAAATTTGAAGCAACTGAAATGTGGTTCTACAAAAGGATGCTGCGGATATCATGGACCAAGCATGTGAGCAATGATGAAGTGTTGGAAAGGATGGAAATGAAAAGGAAATTAATACTGAGCATCAGGAAGACACAGCTAAAGTTCTTGGGACATGCAATGAGGAAAGATGGCTTGGAGAACCTGATACTAACAGGCCAGATAGATGGGAAAAAGAGACGGGGAAGTCATGATCGCCTACATGCTGAGGAGACAAGGCACATAGAAGAAAAGGTTTATACAGGATGTAGCAGAAATACCTCCCACATAATGGTAAGACATTAGCTAGACAGACACCATTGGTACTAATGTCTTGCCATTATGTGAAACTGCATTTAAAAAGGTTATTCTTAGCAAAAATAAAAAATGTGCACCATATTACCATTGTGAACTGTTCTTTTTAGATTTTCATTCAATTGCATATTTACCTAAAAATTAAAGCTGTAATATTTTAAGAATATCTGAATATCCTAGTTAGATGAGTAAGGCAGTGCTGAAAAGTTATTGGCTCATCTAAGAAGAGATTCAAAGGAAATTCTAATATTTGGTCAGATTTTAGAAAGTGAGATTGGCTGAGAATTGTTCAGTACACTTGAGTGCATGTATATGCACGAACACACAAGAAAAATATTCTTTACTTTCACAAAAGCTCAAAAATTAATCATTTTTCAAATTAAAATGTGCATGTGTGTGTGTGTGTGTATATATATATATATATATATATATATATAATTTTAAGGTATGCTCTATTTATTGGTTTAAGTGCTCAATATCAGTGATAAAGTGTATGTAAAAGTGAAAGTGAACATTGAGGCCAGCATCCAGTGGCAGTGGTTTTTTTCATGCTTAAACAGAATCTTCAGGTCAGATGTGTTTTAGCTTAACTATATATACCTGTCAATGGTTCATTATGGGTTGGTCTATTGAATTATTCTGCCAGTTATCGGGTGGGTAGTAACTGGTTATGTTTCAAATTATTCAAGGGCCTATTGAGTAAAAATAATATTAAATCCGAATGCAGTTTTGTGGCTATAAATTGAATATATATATATATATATATATATACAATAATTTGAAACATAACCATTACAACCCATCCAATAATCATCAGAATAACACAATAGACCTACCAATAATGGACCATTAACCAGCATATATAAATAGTCAAACCAAAACAAGACATATGCCCTGAAGATTGTGTTTAAGCATGAAAACGACTGCTGCCACTTGATATTGACTTAAATATATGTGTGTATAGAAAATTTAAACTTAAAATAGAAAACTTACTAGTTATTAGTATCATAATTCTTCTTGCTTAGCTAGCTGTTAATAGAAAGCAAATGCTACCATAAATGTCTAATTTAATCTCAAAAGAAAACATTTTTAAACAATTCACAAGACTATATTATATAACAAAGACTTTCTGAGATTGGGTAAGCATAACCAACTTGTATAAATTATATTTTATAATATTATGTTAGTGTATTATTATATTTCTAATATATAAGTATTTTGTGTTTGAAAGTTTTCTGAGAATTATCTGCTCCACAAAGTAACAAAATATTCCAGTGAAACTCTTTAAACCTACACCAAAATAAGCATACAAAATTCAGTTTCACACAGAATAAGTTATAAATAATTTTAGTTATTTTAACCTGATATGAAGAAGAAAACAAAAAGAACATGAAGAAAAGTTAATAGATAATTAGTTTCTTCATCTTTAATAATATTAAAAAAAAAAAAAAAAAAAAAAAAAACCTGAGCTAGAGTAAGCCAAGAGAATCTGTGGGAAGATGCCAGGCAGGCTCTGCCCATCCACACTTCCACCTCTTGATTAGTCACTTGGATGGCTTCTATATCTCCCAGGCTATATAGTCAAACACTTCCCCAAGGCTCTTGACTGGTTTCTTGGTACTGGATAGTAATCAGGTGTGGCCAAGTGCAAAGCAAAACTTATTGACTATTTTTCTTTTTCTCAGCACCAGGAAGATCAAGACTTCATTGGCATGAAGCCCAGCTGATCAAGGTGCCAAGGTCTTAGGAACCACTTCTTTGCAACACATTTCAGAATAAGTTCTTTTTATTTTATATCAAAAACTGCTTTTTTTCTAATGAGAAAATTTTTATAACTAGCTTAAAAGCCACACTGTTCCTAAAACTAAAGTGACCTCTGGTCCAACTTAGAAAACAGCAAGGATAATTTTGAAGAAATAACTGAATTCTTCAGCTCCCTCCATGGAAATGCAAAACCTCACTTTAACTGTTTCAGGCTATAATTCCAATCCAAGCTGAAAATTTGAGTTCTTCAAATCACAAACTTTGCTGAACTTCAAATCATCATCTCACAAAACTTTTGTGTTACTTTAAACTCAATATAAATTAAAAACTTCTAAAAATCACTAATCTTTTCAGTTATTTTAAAATTTGAATTTTTAACTTTACCCTTCTCATCTGAACACAAATCCCAATGATACATGTTCAAGCACCAGATGAAGGGTAAATTTTCAATACTGGGATTATCCTGATTCCAAAAGGACATATCTATATAGAGCAAGTGTGGCCAGAATTAGAGGAGTTTCAGATACATGAACAGAAAGAATTTGTCATTTATTTAGAGGAAGATAGAAGTATATTTTAAATAGTTTACGTAACTACTAAATATTATCACAAGCCTTAAACTACTTAAGAGTAGTGAACACCTACACTAAAATATTGAATATGCAACAGAGATAAGAATGTTTGAAACAGAAGGAACTTAACTGTGCAGAGATCAGTTGCAGCCAAATACCTCTTGAACAGAATGGATGATTTTTAATAAAAACATGTAAACGATTGCAAAAACAAAATTTTCACAATAGACCTTGTTTCGTTCTTTCAAAAGATCCAAATATTAACTCAGCAAACATTTCATTGACATTATAATATTTTGCATATCAACAATCAGAATTACAAGATGAAGAGGAAAATGACAGTTAAGTTTCATGCTGGTTCACTGAATCTAAAGAAGATAGAAATTCTGCTTAAAGCTTTGAGGAACAAACAAAAATTATATCAACTCTTACTCAGTTTTCACCAAACAGTGACCTCATTATTCTTTTGATTGTTTGGCTGGTTATGTAACTTGTATATCCACTACTATTGGCCATTAATGCCAAAATGGTTGCTTGGTTGATTTTGTTCAGTGGCATGACAACCGCCGTGGACCACTCAATACCGAAATTCAAATATTTTGTACGCAATTTTATGCTTTTAGAACAAACATGATTTTTTTTAGATACGTAGGTTATAGATAATAAGAGGCATTATCCTTTCTTCTATAAATGCTGGAAGCAGCCTATTTCTTTCAGGTAGCCTATTATTTGTGAAACAGAAACATTTTAGAAAAGCATGATATAGTTTAGTATATCATAGTATTTGTTGTATGTTTTTTTTGCATTCTTTGCAATCTATTAGAATGTGCTTAAGAGGGAGCAATTGATCACAAGAGATGCACAGAGGTTCAGTTTTTGCTTTGAATAAATGTGTGTGCAAGATGTGCATGTCCAATTTGGACTCTGCTTAAAACTATGTCCTGTCTTTGATCAGGTAATGGTTTTCTATTTTCCAGTCTGACTAATGTTCTTACAGCTTATTGTTTGGTAAAGTATCCCAAATTGTTTGCTGTTTCTTTTTTTTTAATGTATTGTGCGATCTTATTTTTGTAATCGGTATATAGGAATATAATGTTGATTGTCATTTTGGTTGCTCTCTGACAGGGCATCAGCTTTTTGATTTCCCTTAATGCCTACATGGTTAGGAAACCAGGCCAAGGTTACCACTTTGTGGTCTTGTACCAAATAGTGACAGGTTTCCAATATTTTATGTATGTAAAGGTGATTTGGATTTTTTCCTGAATTAGACTGGATAGGAAGTCTGAAAATATGAATTTTCTGTCTTCTGATTTCAAACACCATTTTTATGGTTTGTAGCTCAGATGTATAAATGGATGCATTATTTGGCAGCCTAATTTGTTTGTGAACTTGTTTGTTGGTGATTGCAATACCTGTTCTGTCCAGGATTTTTGATCCATCTGTATAGAATGCTATATAGTAGCTGTATTTATCTCTCAATTCTCCATATTTGTAAGTTGTATTCTTTTGTTGTTGTGTCATTATTAGATTTATGTGAGGTTCAAAAATTACCCATGGAGTTATTTTATTTATTGTAAATGATATGTTATCAGGATTTTTGTTCACTAGTTTTAATGCTTTTTTTGATCTGAAGTCCAAATGAGGGAATAGTTGTTGGTCTATTATTGTAGAATTGAATATATTGAGGATTATGTTTTTGGTATGCTGGATTATTTGGATTGGATTGTAGTTTTAGTGCATATTGGAGGGATAATTTTTTCCATCTAGGGGACAAAGGTGGTTAGTTGGCTTCTACATAAAAACTTTGCATACATGAAGTATAGAAGGCACCTAAATTTACTATCAGACCTTGATTTTGTATGGTTTGTAATCTTTTAAGTAGGATTTGCATGCAGCACTGCAGATAATGCCTCCATCATCTGTCTGAAGTTATTATGCAAATCAAATAAACCTCAATAACTCAAAAAGTTCTGAACCAATATTTGTCAAATTGAAACTCATTCCTTTCCACCCTTAGTAAAATATTTGACTAAATTTTCTACCATTTTCAATACTTAGTTTTTGAGATTTGTTTGTGAACTTGTCTGTTGGTGATTGCATTACCTCTGAGCATTACCTTTTGGTCTGCAGCCCAGTCCATTTTTGATATTGCTTTTAAAAGTTCTAAAGCCCTTTGGCATTTTTGTTTTAAGTGACTGATGTGTGCTTTAAAGTTAAGCTTTTGAGAAAGATATGGATGTGCGTTGTGGCGCATTGGATATCGACTCGGAACGAGAAATTGGGGAGCTGAGTTCGAATTCCAGCTGAATTCATTGCATTCACTTACGCGCAAATACCCTTGGGAAAGGTATTAATCCGTCTCTTCCTTCCAGTTATGGGTTAAATAACAGGACAGATTGGGTCCTATAGCCTTGGTCGGCAACCAGTCTACCGCAGAAAGCAATGGCAACCTACTGCGGGATAATCTTCTGCCCAGTCAGTCATGTCTCTTTTGAGACATGATCGCCCAAGCGTGTATGACGTATGAAACAAAACTAATGTACCATGTTAATAGTTTAACCACTCAAAATTGGCAGGTAATTCTCATTCTTTTTCTTCCATAGGAAACCCCTGATGGAAGGTAATTTAAAATGTCACAGCATAATAAAATGTATTTATTTTTTTTTGTGGGTTGGCCATTTCATTTTTTACAGTTTATCAACCCTTCGAAGGTTATTTAAAAGCTAGGAAATGTTTAGATCGTAAAAATCTTTGAGATAATAATGGTCTCATGATACAAATTTTACTAATTAACCCATAAATGGGGAGAGGTGGTAGATTCCTACCTTTCCAAGGGTATTTGCACAAAAGTATATATATATATATAACGAACCTAGCAGGGACTAAAACTTGACTCTTCAATCAATAGTTCTGAATAGTTATCTATTATACCACTTGCACAACCAAGCTTACAACAGCTTATAATCTAAGTGGTCACCTATCTAAACACTGGTCAGATTCGACATTGATTAACTTTGGTGATTGTATGGGAACCAGTGTTTCAACATGATGTGGCCATAAGCCTTTTCAGTTTGTTTTACTTTCTAAAAGGTACTAGAGTCACACATACACACAAAATCCATTTAACTTATCATTAGAATATAAATCTAGATCAGTACTCCTATTTGTTGAAAGATAGATGTTAATTCTGTCTTGTTTCTTTATATAGACAAATTCTAAGTTTTATTCTGTCTAGGCCATTGAGTGTTATAAAACAATGCTCAAAATCAACTGAATCAGTTAAGCAGAAAAATAAAATCATAAGAGGGTCAAGTAAAGTAAAAATAATTTGTCCTGACCCTAAATTTAAAAATTGTCCAAAATAAACTATTGGTGACAAAAAGAGATGAGACAAGTGAGTAAAAACTAGTCACTGTCAATGAAATTGGCTGATTGACTGGAAAGAAAACAGCAGAATGCAAACAAAATATGAAATCTAGAAAGACAGGCTTTTCACGTATTAAACTTATTTTCTCTGTTCATCACATATCTAAAACTATGGAAATCAAGTGACACTAATCTTTGTGACACATTTCAGTGCTTTCATCATTACTGTGATAACATTTTCAACTACAGACAAGCTAAATTTATTCTATTTAATAAAAATTGACAATGTAATAATAATAGAATTAATTTGCTCTGCCGTACAAGGAATATTGAGAAAATTCTTTTTGCTAAATCTGTTAAAGAAATTGTGAATGTTTAAAAGCTAAAAAAATTAAGAAACAAAACAATGCTGAACTGTTATCCTCCTTCCAATATGGCAATGAATGCTGAACAATGTAGTCACAAATAAAGAGGAAACTTCATTGATTTGTTTTTTTTAAAGGCTATCAATCTTTTTCAGGTTATTTAAAGGCAGAAAATATTTTTGAATTGTAGAAATTTTTTTTGAGATAATGATTTACTGATACAAGTCTGAGAAATTTTCAAAGCTCGTGAGGGGGTGGGGTGAAAAAATGCATTCATACATTTTCCAAGGGTTTGCACATGTGGATTTGGAACTCGGCTCTCCAATTTTCAATTTTGAGCAATTATCAATTAAACCACCCACACATCCAAATTTACAGTACCAGGTATTCCCAAGCGATCACCCATTTGTTTGGACACTGACCAGACTCGATGTGTGCTTAACTTTGGTGATCGTACGAGAACCAATATTTTAACATGATTTTTGTTGGTCATAATCCGAGGAGACATAAAACAACAACAACAACAACACTAAATGCGATTTTACAGAAGTATGCTGGCAATACCGTAAAAGATGGAACATGTGAGTAACGAAGAAATTAAGAAAAATAGAAAATAAAAACGACATTTATGCTTGGAATCAGTTTAAATTTATGGGAAACGAAATGTAGAAAGAGGGCTTGAACAATTTGACACTCACATGACATTGAAAGGTAAGAGGAGGAGAGAGAAAGAGCGAGTAACCTACTTAATGAGGCTGTGTAAAAAAAAAAAAAAATGGATTGAAAAAACAGGGAGTGGGAGGGATAATAAAAATACAAACATTGCTAAGAAGAGCTACAAAAATGATAGGAAGTTGTGGATAGACGTGATTGACCACGTCCTGAAAGAACATAAAAAAAAGAAAAAACGGAATACTTTTTAAAACGAAGATAACTTCGCATTTTTGCTGATTAGATCCGCTTTATCAGTTACAGCACGTGGACAAAGTTAAGATTGTAGGAGTAACACTAGCTACAAAATAAAATCTAAAAGATTAAAAAAAAAATAAATAAATAAAATCAAAATTATTACAAGTGATGTTTTTTTTTAATTTTTCTAAAGTGGGATTATAAGTGTAATAATAAGTGTTCAAGCACCAACAGTTCAAAACTGATGTTTCAATCAGAAAACACATCAACAACAACGTATTTTTGGAGTTAACGAATACTGTTTAACAAAATAGCAAATTCATTTCCTTGACTGATATTAATTGAATTGACAACCTTTACGATCAATTCACCGATAGCATATTGTAGAAATAAATATGCAGGTTTTTAAAGTGCCACTTTTTTAGCAAACACGATGAGGTCACCAGCAAATGCCAAATAATAACCATTAATTTTTTTATTAAATTGCATCACACATTAAAATAAAATTACGTTAACCAAAAATTCAACAAGTTCTTTTTTTATTTGCTTGAAGTTTTTAAAAAATATAAATTATTCTGCTAAATTTTTTAAGTTAAGTTGTTAATGTTAACTAACAGTACAAATCACATTTTAAAAAAATGATTGTAAACAAACACTAACGGTAAAATATTAATTATTGGCACTACTTGTAGGATTCAGCGAACAAATCAAAATATTGTTACTGTTTTTATTTAAGTTATTATTTAACAGTTTTTTCAAATTTCACTTCTCTGCAGCTTGAACCTTAGTGACATCGTTGTCTGGAGCAATACCACTGGTGACAACAATTGGGTCAAAACAAAGTTGCATTTTCATGTTGTTGCTGCCCAAAGTTAATCAAAGAAAGGTTTTTACAAGGATGCAAATGTAAATGAATCTTTCAAAACTGAAACTAGCTTGTTGAAAAATTCCATTCTTTACCTGGTTAAAAATAAAATAGTTTACTTTAGGGTTAAGTAAAATTTAAAAAGAAACAAGCAAGTTAATTGTTCGTAGTAAGAGAGAGATATTGCCTAAGAAGATCTTTGTGTAGCAACTTTTTTTATTCTGTCTGTATCTTTCTTTCTTTATAAATGAAATGTTTAATTTTTTAGTGGAGCGGAGATTTTAAAATATTTTTTTAATTAGGGAATAACAACATTTTTTTTTCAACTTTAAGTGGTCAAAACAACAACAAAAAAACAAAATAAAAAACGTAACACAATAAAAAATACATTTGAAAACAAAATATTTTTTTCATACTTTGACAAGTTTTATTATGTTTATAAAATTTCAAGAAAAATACAGGCAAAAAAAAATTAAGGTATAATAACGGCTTTACTAGTGTCTCTAAAAGCGAAATTTAGTTTTTACTCTTTTTGTCCCATTTTCGTTCTAACATCACCTTTTTGAAGCGAAGAAATCAACCGAAATAGATAAATTGAACTTTTATTTTTAGCTTTTTAAAAGCTACAATTTATTTTAAAAAAATTTAAAGTAATGTCACTACTTAATACGACTTTTTTAAAAATAGAAATTTAAAAGAATCTGGTCTGGAAATATAAAAAAAAAACAAAAAACGAACGCTTAAATTATTTTTTCAGATTAGAATTGAATTTTTGGGTCTCTTTCAAACTGTTCAAACTCAAAGTGTTTTACTTTTACTGTTGTCAAATATTTTTAGCGTAAAAAAATCCGAGTAGAGAAAGTCAGTTTTTTGTTGATTTTGATTTTTGAAACAATAACTCGGTGCACTTTGAAAAATTTCGATAAAAACATAATTCACACCTGTCACTTAAAGTACTTTTTTAATGTTTACTATTGTTAACAAGAGTTATGTTATCATTTTCATATCCAAATGATAATCTTCAAAAAAAAAAAAAAAAAATTAGTTTTTAAAACGAAAAAAAAAAAATCTATAGTAATTGACACTTCCGGCTTTTTAAAATGATAAAAAAATATGAGTTACATTTCGTGCACTTTCAATTAAAAATAACTTAAAAACACTGCTTATAATTATTTTGAATCATACAATAAAAAATTTGATTGAATTGAGTTGAGCAGTAAAAAAGAAACAACACAAAAAACAAACAAACGATGATAATAATACCCACGAGTGTTATCCAATCTAATTTTTAAAAAATTATAAAAAACAAAGACGCATTTAAATAGGTGATAGTGTTTTAAAAATGTTCAGATTTTTAAAATAATAGTAAGTTACCTGATATTCCTAACAATACTGTTAGAACATGGAGTGCCCAAGTGTATGGACCATCGGTGAAGTTGAATAGGAACCAAAGGCCTGTAGAAGTTTGTCGATTCAGGATAGCATCCATTACGAACAATGGAGGTATTCTTAAAGCAACACCCAGTAATTTTTTCAATCTGTCCTTCCATGTCATAGTTTATGAAAGGAAAACTTGGGGGAAGAAACCTTCACACCAATAACGTTTCCGTTCGTGTTGTCAACCCAACCCCAAAACAGACTTTTCCCCGTGAACTTATTACTTCCGGTCAGGGTGATCTTAGATAATCTTTAATTTAGCCGTGATTTCGTATACAAAAGCAAACAAACATTTATTATATGAGAATATAAGAAATCAAAATATACTTTTATACTATAAAACAGTTAATAGCTCAAGTATCAATTTTTAAGATAACATAATTTTTTATTAACATGTACATCTTAGCAGTAATTTTTATTATAACCTGACGTTGTAATTTTATGCGATATGAAGTAATTAAAAAGAATTTAATAAATTAACATACACTATTAGTTTCTCTTTAAAGTAATTCTATTGATAAAAATTATATTTCGTTCAGTTAATTTGATAGCATCAATTTAGATGGTTTCTCAAGCAAGGGGAAATAACTATGACATAACAGTATTTCTATTTGCTTCACAATTTTCTTGACCAAAACTTGATAACACAATAAATTAGTAAGATAATTCCACGGACAATAAATTTAAAAAATTATTTGAAATGGATTTTCATGTGTCTATTAAAGCATGAAAAATAACAAAGAGGAGTGTTTCTTAAAATTATTTTTTTTATTTTAAATACCATCTTCCTTCAGAATGTAGGCAATCATGGCCTTATTTTCTTTTTCACTATTGTCCATGAGTTGCTATGATTTCTGGAAAAGATAGTGCAGTGGTTTCCTGTTACTTTCACCACAATTTAGAATTCAAAGTTTTAGAAAATATAGGTTATCTTTCCTTGGTTGATAAGATGAATCTATTTATTTGGTATTAATAGTTATAGCCCAAGTTTTGGCACCAAATGAATTTAGGCATCAAAAGGATTAGAAGTGGTAGGAAGACTAGCAACCACCACACTATGAAGACATGTTTTAGCCTGCTCCAAAGTGAGGCTTGCAGCCCTCAAGATGGAAAGATGGGTTTTTGGCTAGCTCTAATGGAAAAGTGAGGCTGACCACAAGCAAAACTGAAAAACCCTACCAAGCAGTCATCAAAAAAAGAGATATAATCAAATCAGATAAGTGTTCTCAACCTTTTAACTGATTCATGAGTTGGACTTTCATTTTTGTTGATTAACAATAACTGCTAAAGGAATATCTTTAGTAATGCTTTATTCTCTTCTCTCTTTTTCTTGTACAATTTTAACATTTATAGAAAAGTATGTTTTAAAAAATAGAATTGCTTTGTTCTTTGTCTCTCTTTAAATGACTCATATGGGAAGTTGATAATTTTTTCCATATTTTTTTTCTCTTAAACTGGTTGCCATCTAAAGCTAGAGTTCAGTTTACCCTGCTATTTAATCAGGTGAGAAGAGAGAAATTCATACCTCTCCCAAGATCATTTCTGGAAAGTGAATGCAACTGGCTAGATCAAAATTTGAACTTGGCTCACCAATTCCAATTTATAAGTTGATAACTATGACACTAATATCCTGTTAAAATAAAAACAAATTAATATATTCTAAAGCATTTTTATCAAGAAATTGTAAAATAGCAACATCATATCATAAAAGAATGATAAAATGTCCCAAAATTAGGATATTAGATTCTTTTAAAAATGTGACAGCTATAAATAAATAAAATCAATCCTTTTCCATCATGCAACAAAACCAGACTTCTTTTATATTCTGTGTCCCTCAAGGTCATAGGCAATCATAGCACTCCACATCATCCTGTCCCTTGTAGCTCTTAATATATTTTGTCTTGCTGTTTCTTCCAAAACCTACTCTGCTATCACTTTGCTTAAGCCCATCAACTATATCATACATTGTTTTCTCCTGTCTCTCTTTCCCTCTATGTTTTGTGAGTATTTGAGTCTCCAAGCTCTCTTTCCTTATTACGCATCCCAGAAACTTCAACTATCTCTTCCTGATGTTAAGTATAAGTTTCCTTTTGCTTTTTTATTCTCTTCAAAATTTTGTCGTTGCTCATATGTTTGGCCCATGGTATTCTTAGTATCCTTCTGTAGAACCACATTTCTATCACTTTGAGTCTCTCCTTCATCCTTGAGGAGATTGTTCATTAATCACTGCCATATAAGAGGACAGATATCATGTAAAAATTCAGTTCTCTTTTCTTTGTTTCCAACAAAATTTTCCTGTCTCACAATACTATACTTAGCTCTTGGAATGCATCCTTGGCTATCCGAATACATCTTCAGATCTCACTGTCACACTTTCAGTCCTCTGTTAGAACATTTCCCAGTTATTTAAATTTCTGTATCTGCTTAATTTTAGTATCCCTGACCTGTAATTGGCATTTTGGGCTCTTTTTTTTTTTTTTGTTGATGACCATGCATTCAGTTTTCTTGTAGTTTATGTTTAGTCCTTTCTTCTCACTTTCCTTTGCTACATTCTGTAGGAGATCTTGTAGTTTCCTATCTGCCCTTTCAGACATGGTATTAGCACTGTGTCATCTATATATCTTATATTGTTAAGAATGTGCCTGTCAATGACAATTCCTTGCAAGACTTCTAGTTCTCTCAGAATTGTCACACTGTATATATTAAATAAATCCGGTGAGAAAACACATCCTTGTCATACACCCCTTTCTATTTGTGTGTATCTGCTAGAGTCTTTTCCTGACTGTATGCAGGCAGTTTGCTGCCAGTATAGGTCCTTGATTATTCTAGAATTAATAATTCTAACTATTCTTTCCCAAACATTTCAAGGTTGCTCAGCAGCTCTAACAGATCTTTGTAGTGTACTTTGTTGAACACCTTCTGCATTTGTATTGCTCTTTCTGATAACATTCTGAGCATAAATATTGTGTTCTTTGTTCCGGTGTCTTTAATGAACCTGCGCTCTGATTCTGCTGTGTGCTTTATTCATCAGAATCCAGATGATGAGTTTTGTTATGTGGTTTATTAAGTTGATTGTTTGTTGGAGTTCACATTCGTTTGACTTGATTTCTTAGGCAGTGCTATGAAAATCAATCTGCTTAGGTCATCTGATATATCACCCCTGTTGCAAATTTTATTCGTTATTTCTGTAATCTTGTCTACATTGAAATCATTTAAGACTGCTAGCATCTCTATTATAATTCACTCTGGTCTTGTCACTTTGTTTCTTTTCAATTTGGTCAGTGCAGCTTCCACTTCAGTTTTTAATATTTCTGGTCTGTCAGTATTTCTGTGTATTGTTAGTTGTTCTCTTTCACCACGGAAGAAAACTTTGATATATTTGTCCCATCACTGAAGTATTTTTTCTTTCTCTAATATGAGCAGTCTGTCCTTGGATTTTATGTATCCTGTTGATGGCCATGACTTTTATCCTGGTAGCTATCTTATTTTTTTATGAATATCTCTTTTATTTCTGATACTCAATCTTTCTATTTCTGCACATTTTTGTTGAACCATTCTTCTTTAGCCTGTCTACATTTGTTACTTATTTCCTTTGTAAGCTTCTTTATTCTGTTCCATGTCTTGGCATTGTTTTATGTCTCTTTTGCATCATGTTGAGAATCTCATTTTTAATCTACTTGTTTTTGCTTCTACATTTTTTTTCTTTGAAATGATGTCCTTTTCCTGATGTTACTAAAGCTTCTTTTAGTGCCTCCCATTTTGAGTTTTCATCTCCAATTTGTCTCTCATATCTTTTATCCCACTGTCTGTATATTTTTCCTTTAAGTTCAGGTCATTCAGGAGTCTGTATTGTATTGCAATTGGGTGCTGCATTAGGTTTCTTCAATTTCCAAAGTTTCATTCTCAGTTTACTTATAACCAGGAGGTGGTCGTTTCTGCAGTTGGTACTTGAATAAATTTTGCATTGAACAATTACATTCCTGAATTTTTTGTTGATTGTTATGTAGTCGATTTGGTTTTTAGTTTCTCCTCCTAGGCTTTTCCATGTCAATAAAGGACTTATTCAGTTGATCAGAATATGGAGGGGACAGTATTTAAAAAAAAAAAAAAAAATTTGACTATTGGGAACTGAGGAGTATGGTAAAGGATTTATACTGGTGGTAGGATCATAACTGGTAACACTGGGGGATTGTTGGTAAACATGGTGGTTATAAAAGCAGAATCAATAATGAAATGGACTTTTTTTTACTTGTAAGAGTCAAAGAATTGTGAGATTCATGCAGACATGTTGCTGAGTAAAAGCAGGGAAGTAGAGAAAGAAAACAGAGGGGGTACAAAAGACTGTTGTTGTAGGAGGGAGAGACAGAGATGAAAGATAAAACAAGGATTCATTTCACTCTCAATGAGACCAAGTTGGTGAATCTAAATTTTACTTTTTTGTCCTTGAACCACACAAAACAAGACTCTTCCTCTTTTTGTAACATTTCTTTTCTGGGAACAGGTTTCAGCCAGTAGTGGCCCTCAATTTTGGTTCATTATTTAAAGCTTCATGCCATTTAATTTGTGCACATCAATCCTGAATGTAAAAAGGCATACTGCAGCTTGCCCACTGGCCCTCTATTCTCGAGTCTTCGATTGTAAATTCTTACCAAAAATCTTCAGTTAATCTGTGGGTAAAAGATAAAAATTTCTTTTTAGAAAAGATTAAAATTTTTATCCAATTCCAGTGGCAACCTTTTTTGACTGCTTACTGACTGATTGAAATATCTCACCCCCAGTGAGAATGTCATAGAAACATTTGACAAGCCTACTTAATAAGGATCACTTTGGCCTAGACCTATTTATCAACAGCACACACAGACTTAATAACATAAAACTGACTACTGTGAGAGACTGATTAACATCAATTGTCAGTTATATTTATGTTAATTATACAACAGACCAAAAATGCCCCCCCCCCCCCCAAGTGCTACCTTCAAAAAGTGACACTCCAAAAAATTGCTACCCACCAAAATTGCCACCCTTAAAAAGTGCCACTTCCAAAAATTGCTGCACTGGACAGACTATCGTGTACAGACCACTGGCCCCAGCTATGCCATTGATATCAGCATATATCTCTGTGAACGTGTGAATCCAGACATGAAAGGGAAATTAAAGAAGTAAGTACAGACTTTTGCCATACCTTCATCTAAACCACATCACCTATCTCTTCTACATGTATTCCTAGCAGTCAAGGGATAAACCTTGACTTTACCTACAGTAAATTCCTGCTGTAATGAAGAAGTACAGATTCTTATTCTATCTTCACTTAAACCACAAGATTTTCTTAAAAACAGAGAAACAGTTGCAAGTAACACCTTGAAAATATTACAATCATCATTCTATGAATACTCAGAGAAAATTCCTACAATATTAACATATAGAGTTTTTGAAGAAAAACTTAAAAAATCTGTATGAATTGAGATTTAGTAAAATGAATAAATTAGAGAGAACCACATTATTAGAACATATGTTAATTAATCAGTTTCAGACAAAATAAAAACCTCTTTTTATTGAAAATTAGTAAGATGAATACCAACTTAAAATTTAATTAACTTATGAGTTATGAAGAACAATAAAAATTACGCAGCATTTAAAACAAATATAAAATTATTAATCTGTAGTCTTATCTTTTATTCATGCATAGATATTAAGTTATTAGGAAGTTTACTCTTTAAGTAACACACATTCAAATAGAGCTAAGGATTTTTCTGTCAAATATACATGTTTATTAATGTGTCTACAACTACATATGAATGCCAGGTATAAATAAAAAGACAATGTACCAAGTTCTTAGTCTGCATGAGAGTCTGAGCAGAAGCTGGTGTAAAAGTATGACTCAAAGTAGTTAGAGGAGTCATGAAGCAACCTTCCTATGTCTAGTCTATTTCCTGTCATATGAACACTGGCTTTATAAGAAGAAACTAGACTAAAAAACAAAAAAACATAAACACAATTTTGTAAATTACCTCAATTCACACTTTATCTTCTTCTTTTCTTTCTTTTTTCTTTGTAGATAAACTGAATATTTTTACAAGGATAAATTTTCGTTTCCTCACTTTCCACACATTTGTTGTTACTTATTTGAATAAATTTTGCTTGTTAAAGTCATTGTATTGGACTTTTGTCTGTTTGTTGATATTGTTTTGCTTTTTCAGTTAAAAGTGTCATTTTTCCGCTTTTCCTCTTGTAATCTACTGTTTTTCTCTGTGTTTATGGGATCTTAAAGCACTATGAGTCAGATATATTCTTGATACTCATGCTACAAAACTAAGTCCCTCAGAAAATGTTTATTATTTTAATACACATTATTATTTACTTTTTACACAGCTGATAAATGAAACATTTCATGAAAAGGGAATGTTAAAAAATTTAACATTGAAAATATTTTTTATATGCTTACTAGCAGTATAGCCTGGCATTGCTTGGGTGTAATGAAAGCTTTAAAACTAATCCATGGTCCTGGAGCTCAGACTCAGCCTAAAGAATATTTGTGTGAAGTTTGGTGAGAATAGGATAAAAATTGTGGATTTGTATAAAGAACATACAGACAGATAAACTTTTATATATATATATTATCGATTTTCTGCACTATTGTAAGAACTGCAACCTTGAAACTTCTGAATATCGTTTCTTATGTCTTTGTCTATGAGTGTATCAAATTTGATTAAAATCGGACCACCCCTTCTATAACCCAATTTTTTCGATTATTGATTTTCAATATTTATTGGGAGTACCTCGACACAAAGCGTAGGTAAGAACACTCGTAACCGCTTATAGTACAACTGTGTAAATTTTCAAGGAAATTGGTTTGGTCGTTTCAGAGTCTATAGGTAGCAGGGACGGACACACACACACGCACGCACACACGCACGCATGCACACACACAGAGTTCCATTTATAAATAAGTTTAAGATTAGATTAGATAAAACCAGTTTTACATTGTGTTTACTTTAGAAATACATTTATACGTCAGTAAATGATCATTCTCTAATTCATTTGTGTAGTAATGACTAAAACAAGAAGATTCAAACAAATTTTATCATTGCTAAAAATAGACAAAATTTAGACGCAAAATTTCGCCATGAAGTCATAGTTCAAGCCATATGGCTTGAGCATATAAATTTGTTTGGAATGGGTGAATGTTTGTTCATTTTCCATTCTTTTTTTTTTTGATGAGGAATAACAGATCCTTAGCAGTGAAAATAGATTATCTGCTGTTCTAGTTTCTTTAAACTGAATCTGATTGCTCTGTATTTGTTGGCATATTCTGTTGGCACTCCCACGTTTTTTTTAAAACAATGGAAAAAAAGCTTAACCAGTGATTGTTGTAAAACTGATCCAGGCTATAAAAGTATCAGAAAAAGTTGATTCTGCAGCCCAGGATCAAAGGGGTTGTATCTGTCCCAGCTTCTGACCCACAGCTCTAGTCAGTCATTATTAGCCACCCCTCCAACTCCAGATATTTCCCCTGCAGTCTCCAGCCAGCAGCAACAATATGCAATGAACTTTTTCAGCAACCACAAAACTCTCCTTTTCAGGACAATACTTTTCTATGACTACTAAAACTGTCCTTTTCAGGACAAACACTCTTATCACCTTCATGAACATGCACAGATATTTTTTGCCTCGTACACTGTAACCTTATTTTTGTTGATGTATTCTCTTTGATGAAAAAAAAAGCAATATATTTTTTTGCAGAAGTCTTTGTTTTGTTTTCTTGTCATCTTCTGTGATGCAATATCTGTTTGTGAACCAATATGCCACTCACAAAACTTATGTATGTTGAACACTTTTGTGTGTTTATTTTATGTATATTCTATACTTTTATTGTTGATTTTGATAACTCTTATGCTTTTTTTGGTACAGTGGAGTATGTTTTTGCTCATAATAAATGCATAATTTGGGTACGCATGTATAGCTAATACTTCAGGGAATTTAACATCCCTGCCTTGCATAGGTCATTTGCCTCTTGGAGTAAATAAGCATAGTTTCATTATTCTATCCTCTTGTTTTTTTCCTTTTTAAGAGACAAAAATAAATATAACAACTTTGAAACATTTGCCATTTTTACGATCATTGCTTGAACACTTTGGGTATACCACCTGGAATGAATGAATGTTTTTTTCATTTTTTAAATCTTTTTCCATGAAGGATAACAGCACTTATGACCAGAAGATCCTTTGCAGTGAAAATCAATTAGCCAGTAAATATCTGTGCAATTTTATTTAAATTGAATTTATAAAGAGATAGCCTGATTTCAATTAGAATGACTAGATTAGTTTTATTAGTTCTCCAATGTTGGTTGTCATTGTAAAACACATAGAGACAAATCACTCAAACATATGCACCCCCCCACACACACACATGTATCTCATATCATTCAACTTGCAAAAATTCTCACAAATTACTGCCATGTACTTACACATACATGTTTATATATACACATCAGGATTCTTTTTGTATGTATAAAGACTTTCATCTTTGAACACTTGAGAATCCTCAATTAATCTCCCTGAAATGAATAAAAAAAGAAGCAAAAAGTAATATAAATATTTATTTTGCTTATATTAATTCTCTCTTTTGATTTTCTTTCAATCTTTTAACAAAGCCTCTTTGATATATGGTGAGATATGACATTATCAAAAGGTAACCTGCACCCCTTGCACCATACATCCACTGCTTTTATATATATATATATAAATGCCACACTAATTAAAAGAGTAAACAGTTTATTCAGAAGGAAACTTCTCAAGAGTGCCACCATCCAATACTACCAAAATATAAATTTACACCCTGGCTTTTTCCCAATTTCACCTTTTTTTATGGAAATGGTACTCAAACAGATTAATATACATAATAAAAAAGTCCAAAGAAAAGGGTTAAATTTCCTTCATTTTAACATCTTGTGACATTGCAGTACACATGAAGGAATTCTAAAACTAAAATTTTCTGTTAATCTTTTTGAATACTTTGTAAGCATTTTTTATAGTTGCTAACACTGTTTGTTTATAGATCAGTCAGTCAGTTAAGTGCCATATGTGATACACGTTTGGGCGATCATGTCTCGAAAGAGACATGACTGACTGGGCAGAAGATTATCCCGTAATAGGTTGCCATTGCTTTCTGTGGAAGACTGGTTGCCGACCAAGGCTATAGAACCCAATCTGTCCTGTTATTTAACCTATAACTGGAAGGAATAGACAGATTAATACCTTTCCCAAGGGTATTTGCGCGTAAGTGAAGGCAATGAATTCAGCTGAAATTTGAACTTGGCTCCCCAATTTCTCGTTACGAGCCGATATCCAATGTACCACAATGCACATCCTTGTTTATAGATACATACTTTGAAATAAAGCTCATTTTTGTTTTTTACCTTGATAAAGTCCATCACAGGACGAAACATGTAGACAAGCAAAATATAGTTTTCCTCTGGTCTTCTTTTTATTTAATCATCCTGTTTTTAATCTCAGATCATAACTGAGTATATTTTTATTTTATTTAACTTTTATGTATATATACTTTTATGTATATATATAAAACATTAGTTGCCAGGAGATAACAGAAGAAGCCACATCTCTTTAAACCTGGTTGCATAACATTTTTTGAGATTCTATATTACTATTAAAAAAAAGTTTTGTTCTATTGGCTGAAAAAGAAAAAAACAATTAAGAGTTTTACTCTTTTAGTAAAAAAAAATCGATTAGTGTTTTATTCTATTGGCTTGAAAAACAATTAGTGCTTGATTTGTTGCGGAAGTGAAGAATGGGTGACCTGGAAGACAGAATTGTGGCTGTTGTCATTACTGCTGTAAAGGTTAATTTCTTCTTTGCCTCAGCAAATGTGAATTTAAGGAAAAAGAAAGGACTACATCAGATTTTGGGTGAATAAATGTATAATTTATTTACATATATACAAAAACATCAAACTATTACCCATAGCTGTTGTGAAGGCAACAGAGTGGGAGAGAAAGAAAGAGAAGGCAACAGAAGGTTGATTGCTGTCAGCTGATTTTTTGTGACAATGATTGGCAGTGTTGATCAGTTGCCGAGGGTAGGAAAGCGTGTCCCTCAACCCTGAAACTGGGCCTCTGTGTGACTTGCTCTCTCTGTCTGATGTGTTAGCGATTCATGCAGGTTTTTATAACCAAAACTAAAGTTTGCATAGGCTTTTCTCAGTTTCTCTTCTTTCATTGATCATCTCCTCAGTCGGTAACCAATTCTTTTTTCTATTGGTCAATATATATATTTTAATACAGGCTTGCTGAATGAGTAATGAAGATAATTGTTTTTAATTGGAAGATATGTGTTGATTACATGTGCAGAAACTCAAATCTGTTATTCTGCTTTTGGTTGTCGAGCAGTCAACATCTAGTTTATATAGAAGAATGTAAGAAGCACAAAATACTTTATTGGTTGAAGAAGAAAAAACAATTAGAGTTTTAGTGTATTTTCCAAAAAAGAAAAAAAACAATTAAAGTTCTATTTTTTTAACTGAGAAAAACAATTAGTGTTTTACTCTATTGGCCCAAAAAGAAAATAATTTGTTTTATTCCATTGGCTGAAAAAACAATTAGTGTTTTACTCTTTTTGCTAAAAAAAACAAAAAACAAAAAAAACAACGCAAAAACAATTAATGTTTTACATTATTGTCTGAAAACGAAAAGGTACAATACTCTCAAAGCAAAAATATTAGGAGTTCCAGGTTTATTTTTTTAACAACATTTTCTCTCATAATGCTGCATCAGTGCAGAATTTTAAACACAGCTAAAGTGAAATAAAGCCAAGATGAGCTTTAAAGTTAAGGGACATTGTCTGCAGTTGATCTGAAGAAGGTTGGGTTCTTCCAAGTTCACTTGTCCAAGACACACTACCACTACTTGTAAATGAATACCTCTCCAGCTTTCAACCCATATATGAAATGAACTGGTCAGCTGATCAGTGATCCAGCAACCACACCCAATCATGGTACTGATGATGATAATGATAGTAAAATAATTTCCTTTCTTCAACATATTAATCTCATTTGTTTCCACAGGTTGATCAAAGTGGTTGATTTTTTTTTATCCCCAAATAAAGAAATCAAACTATAACAATGAAAATTAATTGATATAAATTGAAGTGATGTTAAGAATGATTAATTGGATGTTAATTGAAATAACAATAAACCATTTAATTCTAAATATTCACAAAAAATAAAATAATGTAAGTTTTTTTTAAACTGTTGTTTATTTCATGCAAGGCCCAATGGCCACTTGAGATAGAAGGTTACAGAGTAAATAAAAGTCATCACCCCAAGCAAGGTGATAATGCCACCAAGACACAAGGAGCCACCGGAAGTGAAAGAGAAGGAAAATACTATAGAAGAAACTGGAAACCCAATCTTAAACAGGAAGCAAGGAATAAACCTTTATACCTGTTCATAAGACAGGACAGAAGAGGTGTGTGAAGTTAAAACAAAGTTTATAGTGTTGGATTACTGCTCCCTGACAATAATCACAGGTGGCTCAATATTTGGAAAGACTCTTCCTGTTTTGGATGTGCGTTGTGGCGCAGTGGATATCGGCTCAGAACGAGAAATCGGGGAAACCGAGTTCGAATTCCAGTTGAATTCATTGCATTCACTTACGCTCAGATACCCTTGGTAAAGGTATTAATCCATCTCTTCCCTCCAGTTATGGGTTAAATAACAGGACAGATTGGGTTCTATAGCCTTGGTCGGCAACCAGTCTACCGCAGAAAGCAATGGCAACCTACTGCGGGATAATCTTCTGCCCAGTCAGTCATGTCTCTTTCGAGACATGATCGCCCAAGCGTGTATTGCGCATGGCACTTAACTGACTGACTTCCTGTTTTCCTATAGCTTTTGAAGCAACATCACCTGTTCCTTTTTTCTCAAGTAGACAGTAGGTATGTAAGTACTTCAGAAACACAGTCATTGTTTTTGAGAATTTACAACAAAAATAATAAACACTATTTATTTATTAGATTGTTTATTTACACTATTATATTGTTTATTGAGATGGTTTGTAAAACATTGACTGATTGCTAATGGATTTGAACTTTATAAAATGGAAAATAATAAGGATTTCTTTATAGTTGGTTCACATATTTTAATAATTTAGCAAATGTTTACAAATTTATGAATAATGAATGTTTTCATATTTATTTTTTTAGAAATTAATAAATGATAAATATTGCATTGCATTAGTTTTAATTGTATTAGTTTTTAAAATGTTGTAAATATAAAATTATTCTTGTAAATAATCTATCTAATAAATGAATAGTATATAATATTTATGTTGTAAATTCTCAAAAACAAAACAAAAATGTATAAATTCACTTTCATCATATGTTTAGGCTTTATTACAAATCTAGTCATCACTTTTTAAAACATTGCCAAGAAAGTTATTGGTTGGTTGTTTTGTTTTTATGGCATATCAACCTCGGCAGGTCATTTATTGCCAACTAAATTTTATTTATTTATTGCTGGTAATACCTTTTCCTTTCAAAAATTTATTGTTGTTTTTATATAAGTTTTGTGTCTAGTAATACTTTTTCTTTTCGAGTATCAAGATTCATTGGGATTTGTTTTTAAGGGCAGGGTCCCCAAGTCCTACCCTGTTATTTGACCCATAACTGGAGGGAAAGGACGGATTAATACCTTTCCCAAGGGTACCAGTGCTTAAGTGAATGCAGGGTATTCAACTGGAATTTGAACTCGGCTCACTGATTTCTCTTTCCAAGCCTATATCCACTGCACCACAACGCACATCCGTCACTAAACGCTTACAGCACCTGGTATTCCCAAGCGGTCACCCATCTAAGTACTGACCAGGCTCAATGTTGCTTAACTTCGGTGATCGAGTGAGAACTGGTATATTCAACGTAAGCCCGCCAAGAAAGTAGTTTAAATGATAGTAGTTAAAGTGGGGAAAACTGTTTTTTGACAACCTGTTTTTTTGTCAGGTACAAAGTTCATGTTTGCCAGTTTGAAGTGTGGACCTTATTTCTGGAAACCAGTATATGACCCACTTCCAAAAATTTGACTGCTGTATCTGATAGATCATCAGATGTGGCGGTCATTGAAGCTTGATGAACTCAGCAACACTAAAGCTCAATAATGAGCGACTTGTTTGACCTCAGATGCATAAAGATATCAGACTTATGACTTAAAATTGTACAGATTGTAAATATTGTAAAGTCTAGACAGACCATGTCACCCATAAAGACATTTAGTAATCCTGATGTTAGACTTTTTCACTTGTATGGCAACATCATACGACCTCTATCAATCTGTCAAACCTTTAAATATATACTAGCAATCATTGATCAATTTTCTTGCTGGCTGGCATCAATTTCAATGAAAGATATTTCAGCTGAAACCATTGTGAAAACAATTATCAGAGAACTTATCACTATATACAATGTACTTGCTGTCATCATAACTAACAGAAGCATGCAATTTCAGCCAAAATTCTTCAGAGAATTCAACCTTCTGCTAGGCACCAAGCACATACTAACAAAAGTATACCATCCAAGTTCCAATAGCCTAGTTGAAAGGTTCTACAGACAACTTAAAGCATCTCCAACAATGACACAGAAGAAAGAAAATTGGGTCGATAATTGGCTTTAGTTCTCTTCTCAGTTAGGAATATCATTAAGCAAAACTTTGCCTGTACACCAGCTGAATTAGTCTTTGGCACAATACTAAGCCTGCCAGGAAAGTATTTTGATGAAAACAAAACATACATTCTACATTGTCCTTTGTAGACGATTTAAAATATAGGATTATGAATGTTATCAAGGTTGTGGGTTTTGTAAGTATTTTTTTTAGGTGAATGTACATGTTGAATATGCAAACAAAGAAGAAAGAAGTATACAAAAAAAATTGTGTTTTTGCTACAGACTTTTATTCTTATTATGTTAACTGTATTGAAATAAAGTTAAATGTTTCTTGAGTAGGTCAATTTTCTTTTTAGTTCTGAAATGATTTATGGGAAATTAAGATACAAATGAGTAAAGTTGATCAAGATCAAGTCAGCATCACACTGATTTTGAAAGATGAAGTATGTTGGTTTTTATTTTTGGTTCTGAAATAATTTATGGTTGAGCTCAAGTTAGCTTTGCACTGAGTTGGAAAATCAACCTCTGCTTTATTAGTAGGGCTGCTAAAACACATCTGACAATGTTATTGGTAAGTAGAAAAAGTTCAGTTTTCAGTGGACTTGGAAAACTAACATTTCACAGTGGAAATTATTGCATGACATTTAAATTTTAAAATTTTGTAAATAATTTCTGCTTTCAACTATGGATATTTTTTTAGGTATATAGTTTGTAGATCATAAAATCTATTGTTTGTAATTTTACTAAAAAAGTGTATCTTATTTTTTAGCGTTGAGTTGATTTTTTTACTATGAAAATATATTACTGATTTTTGTTAGGGGTTCACTATTTAGCCATAACTGGGACACTAACAGGTGCTACCACCCCAAATCAGGATGGACCTGGAAACAACAGCAGTTAAGAGGCAGTTCCATGCTCCTCGAAACTTCCCATCTCCCAATCAGAGGTCTTCCATGAAATATATGCACATGACTTAGAAAATAGGTATCACTCACCAACAAAATAAGTTCAACTTTTTCTTCATTCTTTGCAGAGTCTCTTAATCATTTCATCCCAAGCAAGACAAGACTGCCACTAGTGTGAAGAAGGTTACAGTGAGAGAAAAGACTAGATACAGATGGCATTGAAGAAAGGATAAAAGATGAACAGCTTTCAAAAAGATAAAACATGACAACTGACATTGCATTTAAATTTTTGGAGATTATAACTATCAGGGAAGTAAGTAAACAGAAGGAAGTTCTACAAGCAGGAAGTGAGAGAAAAGAAACTGTTGGAGTAGAAGTGGCAATTACATTTAACTATTTTAACGTTAAAAGGGTGGGACCTAGATGCCAATCTAGTAACATACTTAAATTCACATGGTCAGAGCACAAGGAAAAAAAGGCTTGTCAGAGCTTATGCCATAAAAATATTTGTAGAAAAGACAGAGGGAAACTATGTCACATCAGTGAGAAAGTGACTGGAGTCAAGATGCCAGGACAAGACCAATTATATTGCAGATCCTTCTTTGGATTTTGTTGAGAATCTTGAGATATACAGCAAGAGCACCTGACCAGATATGGCAACAGCATCCAATGCACAGATAAATGGTAGATTTATTAATATGCAAGATGAATTCTGATGAGAAAAACTTTCTGGCCTGACACAAAGACCCTACCTTCTTAGCAGTAGATGCACCTATAGATCCGATATAGTCATTCCACATCAGATATTTATATGAAAAATATACAATATCCATTTCAGGTTATATTATCTATTTTCTTAGAAATAGTTGCAATAACATATTTGGTGGTGTGAATTGTTAGTGTATGAAGAAAATCCAAAATGAATTTTCATGGATAATTGAATGACAAAATAGAAAAATTCTATATAACGTGTTTTGTTCTTCAAAAAGACTTCTTCAGACAGTACTTTTAGAGGACAAAATATGTTACATAGGATTTTTTCCATTTTCTTCTTCGATTATCCATCTTTACTTTGATGTATAGAATTTATTCATCATATCCTCCCATCAGTTTTTATTTATAAATCCAAGAATATCATAGAAACATCTGAGTAATACAATATCCCGTATATCTGAGTAAAGTACATATTTTAATATGGGCTCATTGATATTTTATAACCTTTATCAGTCATTTAATCTACTGATTTTGTTAAATTTTCAGTTGCTTTGACTTTAACGTTAATTAAAGGAATTCTTATGGCTCCGCAGAAACTTTTGGCAATTTTTAAACTTCATGCCCACAAAAAACAGTAAGTCAAAAGGACGGTTTTCCTCTTGATATTGCTATTAATTCACTTATCAGCAATATTTTATTTTAAAAAGCAATGATTAGAATTGTAATAAAACCTAAACATTTAATGTAAGTAAATTTATACATTTTATTTTGTTTTTGAACATTTACAACAAAAATATTATTATTAGCTTATTTACAAGAATAATTGTAAGAATACATTTGAAAAACTAACACAATTGTATTCAAACTAATTCAATATGCAATATTTATCATTTACAAATTTATAATGAAATAATTATGCAAAGAATTTTTTATTTCTAAATATATAAACATTTACTAAATGATTTAAATATATGAACCAACTATAAGGAAATTATTATTTACCATTTTAAAAAGTTTATATTAAGTACGATTAAAAATCTAAGGGAGATAACTTTTTAATAATCAGTTTCTTTTAATTTTTTCATATCACGCTATGACAATCAGGTAATTTATTTTATCCAAGACGAATCTGAAAGCGCCTTGATTTAATCACAGTTTTACAGAAAATCTTAGAGCCACCATGTCGAATAATGTAGAAAATTTCCTCTTCCAGTTGCCTAAAGAACGGCAATATTCTCGAGAGCATTTGACAATGGTGATTAATGATTTGGACTGGAACTGGAGGAATTAAAAAAAAGGTGAACCACAAATTATCATAAATCAGAAACCTTATTCAGTCACTGGGTTGGATTTCGTGAAGAGATTTTTGCTGTGAAATCAATAAAAATATTCGTAGTATGTTGATTTAATGATGTTTGCCAAGAAAGTTTATTCTTCAAAAAAAAAAAAAATCAATTTGTGCATGTGTTATTGATGTGGTAACCATTTTTCTTTTTTTTCTTTTTTTAAATACTGTTTGTACTATTGATGACATTGATTTGAATAAACTATCGCCAGAATGTTTTTTCACACTGACAGTTGAGTAATTCTGAAACAAGAGGTGGGGGTAATTAGGTATAACGAGGAAACATGTGTGTAACAACACAAAATAAGAAATTTATTTATACATTTACACAGTTTTAATTGTCAGTAGCTCATTTCAAAAGAAGTAATCACACATATAAAGTTGTAGATTTGATAAACAGAGAAAATGCTCATATTGAAATAGCAGGCACGAAGTACACTTGTACTGATTACCAGGACAGTTAATAAGAGCAGGTAGAGAATAACAGGGTTTTTATTCCCTTTTCCTGTAACCTGAAATGTTAAATGATATTACTTACATGTCAAGATAGTAAGTCATATATATAGGGAGTGGGGAAATAGAAACCCCATACCTAACTTTTTCACTCCAGTCTGGGAGCAAGACGAAATTATTAATTTCGGACCCCGTGTTTTGAAGGTAGAAAGAGATTGATTTGGGGACTGTTGAGAGAGAGAGAGAGAGAGAGAGAGAGAGAGAGAGAGAGAGAGAGAGAGAGAGTCAATCCAAATTCAACCAACTGGAAGTTGAATAAACCATCGTCCTGTGGAAATAATGCAACACGAATATTCTCGTGCTACTGATATACCAACCAACTGATGTTTCTTTTTCGTCACTTACTTTGACTTGCTTGTAATCTTGTATTTATTCGATATATATATAAAAATATATAAATCTACACCGCGTTTTCTCCTCATATCAACTGTCCTAGTTATTATTACACAGGAAATTCTCAAGACCGCAATTTTGACCTAGCGTCACATATCGTCAAAGCCCATTAACAAATAATTTGACTAACTAGCTTTGATAAATTCGCTTACTTCTTTCAACAAAAATAATTTTGCACTCATTGTACTCTGCATCTATATTTTCCACTTGTTAGCATTTCGGATATTTTACCCGACAAAAATAATTGTATTCTCCAATTTTAGAAGGTCTCTTCTCATCTTAAAAATCACTTAAAATTAATACCAGCCATCTGAAAATGGGGTTACAGAGGGTGTAAAATACGACGAACAGGCCGTGCTGATCAATTTAGAGCAGTCCAAGGCATTTGAAAGAGTCGACTATCAGTATCTGGCTGCTGTCCTGAAGGCCGCCGGATTCTGCAAGCGAATCAGCCTGTGTATCGCTTCCCCAGTGCTTACAGATAAACCGAAGGCGGTCTAGTGCCTTTGCGCTGTCTCGGTTGGTTCGTCAGAGTTGCCCGCTGTCGCTTTGGCGTTGGAGCCCCTCCTTTGCTGGCTTAGGGACTGGGCGTGCAGCCCGGCCCTACGCGGGATCGCTATCCCTGGTGGGGCTCGAGCCAGTGTTTCTGCGTACGCCGATGACGTATCCATTTTCGTGTCGTTCCAAGACGACATAGAAGTAGTACAGAAGGTGCTTGAACGGCACGGAAAGGTGACGGGGTGGGGGAGGCAAAAATTAATCGCAACAAGTCTTCCAGCTTGCAGTTAGGTGCCTGGAAAGAAGTCGCGCTTCCGGGGCCCTTCAGTTAGACTGACGTAACCGTCTGCATTCTTGTAGCGTGGTTCGGACTGGATCTCCTGCTGGAGAAGAATTGGTCACAGGTACTGGCAAAGATCGGTCCAAACTTGGCTTTGACGGTGGTTGTCCGTGAAGGGGAGGGCTGAGGAGTGTATTACATACGTTTTTCCCCTCATCCTTTACTGGTTATCGCTACTTCCTCTCTGTAAAGACCGTAGGAAGGCGATCGAGCGCATGTTGTTCACCCTCTTGAGGAGTGGACGCAAGTATCAGATCAACAGAGATGTCTTCGTCAAATGTCCGTGTCAAGTGGTGCTGGAAATGCTACACGTGGTGTCAACACTTTCACCGCGAATACTGATATCTGTTCGTACAAGTTAAGAAAAAAGCGACAGAGGGGAAATAATGTATCGCTTCTGGATTTAAGAAAAGCTTATCTGCAGGTACATGTCCATAAGGTGTTGTGGTCATTTCAGATTGTATTTCTGAGAAGTAGGTTCTGTCTTACGCGGCTGGGTGTTGAGCTGAATGTAGCACCCCTCATAATCCGGTCGATAATCGATGGAGTACGAGTTCAGGATGAGTCAATTAAACATGCCATGTCAGCATACATCGGCGATATTTACGTCGATGAAAGCCGAGTTTCAACGAAACAAGTTTAGAAGCACCTTGCCAGTTTCGGACTCTCGGGAAAGGACCTTGAGAAACTGAAGGATGGGGACACTGTATTGGGACTGTACGTCTGGTGGGAGCATGATATACTTTAGTAAAGACGAGGGAGCGAGATCCCACCAATTCCAGCCAATATTACTCGTCGAAGCGCATTTTCTGTATGCGGTAAGCTTACCGGACATTTTCCAGTGTGTAGCTGGCTTAGACTAGCGACTACGTTTTTGAAGCGACTGGCAAACGCAATGACCAAAGGGTGGAACGACAAGACCTGCGATGTCCTACTACAACACATGTTCACCAAAACAGTTACTAGATCACGTCAGGCGGAAAATGGTGGGTGCACGGTCAAAAAATAAGTGTGGGTTGTTTCAAGCTCCCTGGCTACTGGAGTAACGTTGGAAGTTGACAAGGACATTATCGAAGATGCGTGTTGGCTGCGTCCGGATGGAGATTCGCAGCATATAATTCTTGCTAAACTGGATGCGGTGTTGAGGGGCGTTAATCTAGCACTCCAAATGAAAGCACCTCTTAACAGATTCAGCAAGCATGCACCGGTCGATCTCGGACACTCTGATTGTAGCCCTACTCAGTTCTCCACCCGGCGCCTATAGTTTCATCACGACTCTGCAATCGTCATCCAGCAAATGGAGTCAATATTTCTCGAACGAGGACCACCAACTGAGCTTACTCACCGACAATGGTACGGCATTCTGTGGAAGCGCGTTCATAAAATTCGCAGAAGGCTGGGACATTCACCTGAGCTTTCGATGTACGTATTTCTTAGAGGGGAATGTCATAGTGGAAAGGTACCATCACACCATAAAGCGCATTGCTACCAGAAAGTAGTGTACTGTCGAAGAGGCGGTGTGCCTCTACAATATAACGCCGAAGAACGATACATCAGCCTCCAAAGCCCCGGTAAACGGAATCTACATCTACGAAGTGTGGGCGAAATGGATAGACATTGCAACTCCAAAGGCATGCGAGAAGAATGCAACCTACAAAACTGGAGATGTAATGTAGGTGAAAGCTCCGTGCAACATATGCACATTTAAATTTGGAAAGAGGGTGGTGACTAGACACCACAGTTTGCGTTCAGTTTTGGTCAACGGAATGCCATGCCATATTAGGGACCTTTACCCTGTCAAAGTGGTAGACTGTGACGATGAGTCCTCGGGATGCGAGAGCGCAGTGAAAGGTGAAGACAGCGAGTCATCAGAACAAGGAATCGTAGTGGAATCGTAGAGGAACCCTAGTGGAACACGCGTATTCTACGAATTATGAATTCTACTATGAATTAGTGCATTAGAACCGAGTGTTAGTGAAAGAGAAAGAATACGAGTATATATGTTTCATAAGTATTTTAAAACCAAGTAATAGAAGGAAATAAAATGTTTATAAGTTAACTGACTGTCTTCGGGTGTAACTTCCAATCTGGTAACATCCTGTAGTCGCATTTTCCCAAAGATTGCGTGTACTATCTTTATGTCATCATGAGATCAAAGGTTTAATTTTGTCCATTAAACAGGCTATGTTCCGCACATACTCAAATTAAGGAACATAACTTCTTTTTTTCCTAGAGTTACTTCCTTGTATAATTTTAATGCATTTTTAATCCCAATAAAATCTATAGAAACTCTTTGATAATAAAGTGATTAATTTTTTTAATTCGCTCTAAAGGAAACGCACTTTAATATTTATCTCTTAGGCACTGAACTATAAAAATAATCCTACGCTTGATAGCATATAAACATTTTCAGGCTATTTTAGTCTAGGGGAGATAATTCTTTTTAATTTTTACCTTATGTTCCATCTTGTTCACACACATGCATGCGTACGTGTTTTTCATTTGGAGAAAAAAGTAGCTACTTCCTACGACAAAGAAACCACCAACAACAAAAATGCAAAAATATTCTCCAACACTGTATCAATAAAAAATTTAACAACGAATTAGTTATTATCAACACTAAAATCATTACCACTGACTTTCACGATAATCAAAGATTTAGTTAGCTATATAAATTCACCACGATATATGCTTGCTTTGAATACTGTGGAAGAGGTATATTAACAAAACTTCGAAAGATTTGAAAGTCCGCATCTTCAAATATAAGAGAAACTTACATAGCCAATAAAAAGAATTGTATAAATGTTAGAACATAGCTTATTTACCAAAGCATCCGAGTGAAAGTAATAAGTTGGATTTCAATATTTTGACATAATCTTCAGCATTTATAATTAAATGCATCTCACCAGTGCCCTTAAAGCTTATTCAACCCCAGATCATGACATTTTAATGCTTAATTCAGTCACTCAGTTAATTGCCATACACACTTAGGCAATCATGTCTCGTTTGAGATATGACTGACTAGGTAGATTTTCTAGTAGGTTGCCATTTCTTTCTGTGGTAGACTGGTTGCCAACCAAGGCTATAGAACCCAATCTGTCTTACTATTAAACCCATAGCTGGAGGGAGAAGAGATGGATTAATACTTTTCCCAAGGATATTTGCGCATAAGTGAATGCAACAAATTCGACTAGAATTCAAACTCGGCTCTCCAATTTCTGATTCTGAGTTCAAATTCCAGTCAAATTCTTTGCATTCACTTACATGCAACTGAGACTGAAAACCTTTATTGATACACCTCTCTATGATTCAGCCATCAGACACAAATAGGTTGACTTTTGTTTCATTTGATCAGAGGATATTGCCCCAAAACTTTGACCACAGAAATAAATAATGAGGTTGAATGCCTCTGCAAATGTAAACAATATTTTAATATCAGAAACAAATTTCTGAAGCTCTGTCATCATTAACTTATGGACGTATATTCATCTGCATGAAGCCATGCAAAAATGCGTGTAATGATATAATATCTGACATGCTAAACTACTTCCAATTTGCTAACAAACAGAAAATAATACAGTTTCTGTTTCCTGCTTCATAATCACAAAGTTCTTTATATTTTTAAATACCTTGCCATGATAGTAGATAACTCAATATATAAGTGAGACTATTCAAGTTTAGGATCAAATGTTATCTTCCTTACCTAGCTTCATAACATGCAATTCTTACCTCCTCTTTTTATATTCATCCATATGTGCAAATATCTTTGGGAAAGATATCCATCTGTCTCTTGCCAGTTATAAGTTAGGACTTGTATCTGGACAAATCCTTGTTATTCTCAAAAAAATGTTTATGCCATATTCACTCATAATAAAAGAATTATTCATAAAAGCCAAAAATATTGGAACTTTCCATAAAGAGTTGATAAGCTGTGAAAAAACAATGCATTTAAACCACAACCTCATTCAGTAACCATGTATGAGTGGCTCTTCATTCTTGTATTGGGTAAAAAAGTTAAGAAAAACAGTAACTCTCAAACTTTGAATAAACAGTTTGTAAGGTCTATATTCTAACTTGAGAAATATAATGAGGGCTCTAGTTCCTGTTTTTAAATTTCTCATCAGATAAAAGTTTAGTAGACATGAGACAACAAAAATATAACAAGGCATAAAATACAGTGGTGTAGCTTAGGAAGCTTTAACTTACAATATTTTAGTATAAAATAAATACTATTTATAATGGTTTGAAGTAGGTGTATTATCTAGTCAAGGAAATAAATCTCCACAAAATGGGATAACTGCAGTTACCTATCACAAAAAGTATTGTAGAATTCTTAGAAAATAAGATGAAAAATAATTTAATTGAACTGGAAATGTTATGTGCAATGATATGTAAGTATAAGACTGTGATCATCTGCTTATGGATGTGAAACATTTTATATGAATCCAAGTCATCACAAGATGGACAAATTTCAAACTCAGAAGTTTTTCTTAATTTTATATATAGGCCAGGTGACATTCTTCTTCTTCATGTGCTGTGTCTCTTCAGGATGTAGGCAATCATGGACTTCCACTTGGCTCTGTCTCTTGTCGCTCCCAATACTGGAAAGAGCGATAATAGTTACCTCAATTAACCTGAGAAATACATCTTTCTGAAGAATTGTTTTAAGAGTAAACTTTTATAAATTTTCACTGACAATATTAATGGCTTCTTTGCTAAATGTTTCCTTATAAGAAAACAGCTAATATTAACATTACCTTTAGCATTATCCCCTATCACATGCTGTAAATATTAATAAATGGAGATAGATCATTAGTAAAAAATAAATCCCTCATATTTGAATGATTGTATTTAGAAGACTGTCTTGGCGTGAAGAATGATTAGTGAGCCGCTGAAAATTGTTTCTGACTTTAAAAATAAATTGTTTTCTTTTTGTACAAGAATTTTTTTTTTAATCATATCACCTCGAGCAAGGCGGTAACGCCACTGATGTGCCGGGGGCTACGTAAGAGTGAAAAGATTAGAAGAGAGAAAGCCGGAAACCACATCCTAAACAGGGAAAAAGGGATGAGCCTCTACACCTGTTCAATAGACGTGGGTGGAGTATGAACCGGGCGATAGTTTAGTCAATCTACTCCAATTGAAAAAAAAAAAAAAAAAAGAAAGTGAAAAGATTGGAAAAGAGAAAACCGGAAACCACATCCTAAACAGGGAATTAAAGTTTAAGCTTATTGAAAATTCCGTTCTGGGTATAACGATAGACGATGTCTGACAGCAAGGCCTTTGATTGGGAGGTTTTGAGAAGCGTGGAACCACCTTTTAGTTGATGTTCTTCTCAGAATCCCCCTGACCTGAAGTGGTAGTACTTGTTAAGGTCCCAACTATAGGCAAATAATGAACCCCCAAAACAAAATAAAAAACTATGACAGTATGAAAATACATTTTTATAAAATAATTTACTGACAATATATTTTATTGTAAAATCAAAGACATTATCAAATAAAAAATTAAAAAAAACAATTTGATATGATTAATCACATTTCTTGTAAGGAGAAACAAAGTTTTATACACCGTTTGATTTTGTAGGATTATTTAGTTAAAAAAATGCAGCTAAGTAATTACAATTTAGTTGTGAAATACTGTCATTCTCTTGAATTAATTATAAAATCTGAATTTTCATATTCAGATTTCAGCATTAAATAATCCATATGGGTTGATATGCCGCTAAACAAAAACAACCAAACCAATCAATTGCTGGAAATTAAGTATCTAATTGTAGTGCATAGTAGAGGTATATTCTAATATCTTTCTGATTCCATTAGCCATTGGCTATAATGTAACACAGTGGTTCTTGAACGGTGTGGTACAACACACCTCATAGGTGCAGTGGAAGAGGTAGATGGTGAAGCACAATGATTGAAAGAAAATCAAAGATTTAGAAACAGTTTCAAAAAATTCATATGCAAAAAATAAATATAATTTAAAAATTTAAAATACTAGCAGTATAGCCCAGCGTTGCTCGGGTGTAATGAAAGCTTTAAAACTAATCCATGCTCTTGGAGCTCAGACTCTGCCTAAAGAATATTTGTTTGAAGTTTGGTGAGAATCGGATAAAAATTGCGGATTTGTATAAAGGACATACAGACACACACACAAACATCTTGCCTTTTCTCTATATATATATTATCGATTTTCTGCACTATTGTAAGAACTGCAAACCTTGAAACTTCTGAATATCGTTTCTTATGTCTTTGTCTATGAGTGTATCAAATTTGATTAAAATCGGACCACTCCTTCTATAACCCGATTTTTTCGATTATCGATATTTATCGGGGGTACCTCGACACAAAACCTAGCTAAGAACACTCGCAGACGCTTATAGTACAACTGTGTAAATTTTCAAGAAAATTGGTTCAGCCGTTTCGGAGTCTGTAGGTAACGGACACACACACACACACACACAGACAAAGTTTCATTTATAGATAAGTTTAGATTACTATGGATCACTTATAATTGCACACATGAATCCCAATATAGTTATGAATAATATTGATCGATTTTATCATTGTGATATCTTTGTATTATATAAAGTATTAAGAATATAGTAACTAAGATCCGCAAATTGGAGCAGAGAGTTATCAATGATAACCTTCTGACTTAGAATTCACAGTTATCTCCTTTTAACCTTCACTCTGTTTTTTTTTTTTTTTTTTTTTTTACTCTACTTGTTTTTTTAAATATTATATGTATGTGTTGTCAATGCACTATTTAAGGTGTTAGGAAAACTCACTTGAGCGTGATGACCTGTTTTCTTACACACAAAGCAGACATATTTGAGATGTTTTGCACCCTCACGACATAAACACTTGGTTATTTTAAGAGAGATAGATGCATTTACAGACTTTAGTGTAGTTTTTTCTTTTGACCCCAGGATTAGATTCAACAGCACTCAGAAACTGTGGTATTAAGACTGGACAAGTTTCAATTTAATGATAAATAACAGATATGACATGCATGAAGAAAGTATTTCAAATGTAATATAAAGTTTGTAAACTAGTTGCATGTTTACTTTTTATAGTTTCTTCTTAATGCTTGTTGGGAGCGAAACGTTATCAAAAGAAATGAAAACATCTAAAGAAAAAATAATTATCATGCTAACCCCACTATTTAAAAAAATTAGTTAATTAAAAAAATAACGGTTAATAAAATTTAGAAATAAATGTGTTATAATAAAATGATGATGGTGATTGTAAAAATTTCCGGTTTCACTAGGGAATGTTGGGTTCAAGACGGATCTAGTGAGAAGTTTAAATAAATGAGTTGTTACGCTTACACATGTTTTATCGTCTTTATGTTGCTTCGAATTATCAGCAACCAGTCTAATATAATTTCCACTCTAAGCCCAATGAAACAATATCCATGAACAAATAGACAAAATTCGTACATAGTAAATCTGTGGAAATAAGACCTGGGTATTTTGAGAGAGGAAAATAAAATAAAGTTAAGGTGAGAAAAGTAAACCGCATAAATGCTTATGCATCCATGCTTTCGTCTGCCAATCATCATGACATGTCAGTGACAACACATACTGACAAGATTCTGATAATGGGACAAAGCACAGGAGGAGTAAATTCATTCCTTTTCCAAAGGAAATACAAACAAATTCACATGAAATTTTAACTCATTTTGATGGTTTTAACCTGTGAAGTCAATGTTTGAAGTGTAGGGAGCTGGTTAATGTTTCTTTTGTTCGACCTTGTTTCTTTCTTAAGCGAATTCCCTACGGTTTACAAGTTTTATATTAAATAATGTTCATCAGCAGGGTTTTCATCAGAAGGTTGGTTGTCGGCAGTTGGAAGAGAGGAATAATAAAATATACACTTTGAATGTGTAAAATAGAAATTTATTATAAGAAGGAATAACAAGAGTTGTAGAAATTAATGTTCAATTACAAATCTTACTAACAAGTTATTAGTAGAGTTCGTATTCAATGACGAGGTTGAAGAATTAAGAGTTCATACAAAATGTTTGTAGCAGTAATTATTGAGATAGAGATAGATAGATAGATAGATAGATAGATAGAGAGAGAGAGAGAGAGAGAGAGAGAGAGAGAGAGAGAGAGGACAATGTCCGGGTCACTTGAAGTTGAGAGGTTGATGTGTGTCAGCAACCTGCCTCCTCTGTCTTGACCGTGACTGGTTAGTGACCATCCTTAAATATTGAATAGTCACGTGGTGTGGCTCAGAAACGATTTTTTTCTTTAGGTATGGAAAAACCGTTTTCCTGGCGTATTTTGAATTTTGCGATTTGATGACCAGTCAGGATCCAGAGTTCCGCTACAGGTCCGTAAAAGGGGTTTGATATTTATTTATTTTTGGTTTACCTCCGGAACTTCTGCGTGGAGCCAGATGCGCAAAGACCAGTTTTGGTCTTTGCTTTCTGAATCTCTGAAGGCAAACAGTATCACCATATGTTAAAAAATATGGGATGTCTATTCAAATACGTGTACTAACTAAATATACTGACTGCAATAATAAGAAAGTGTCAGTAATAATTTGTCCTTGTTAAGATTACAAACATTAGCATTACCTTTTATAGATAAAGTATAATAAATGACTGATTTGAAATAATCAAACAAAGCATGTAAGATAAAGACCATTTAGAATAAATCTTTTTGTTAACGTTTCGATTCCCAAAGAACATTATGGAAACAGATGTAAAAAAAATCTAAGGAAGAAATCCTTATCATGCCAACCTCACTACTCAGAACTGGTGCAGGGGTCTTGTGCGCTGTCCCCACAAATCTATAAAATAGGGTCCCTTATTCTACTGCATCTCAATTTTCATAAGGTAATATTCATATAAAATACACATTTTATTGGAATTCAATCATTTACAACAATGAATCATATGCAATTCAACAACAACAACAACAACAACAAAAATTTAACTAAAAAAAATTAAAAATAAATTCAATGTATAAATATAAATTAGAGACATACATGTCATTGTGTATCATTCCATCTGAAATAAATCAACAATGTTTAGTGGCAATTTTTAACTTCAAGCTGATATTTTCTTGTTTAAAAGTTGAATAATTTTAACACATTCAAAATTGTAGATAAAAAATAGTTAATTATATATAACGTTTTTTCGAGACTTTGCGTGAGCAAAACAAATTTATTTAGACAAAAAAGATTCCAAAGTTATCTCACAATCCACAAAAATGTTCATTCTCTAATAGTCAGTTGGGTTTAGTTTAATTTGCATAGAAGAAAAAGCGAGAACATTTCACAAAGCTGCAAACCAGTGTTTCTATTCTTGGATAGGCTTAAATATCGGGGAGTTAGAACGGCGATTAACCTCTCTGGTTTGAATTAATGCTCCTATAGAGCTGGATTAACGCAATCCAGTTGTTCTATGCACGATTACCAAAGCAATGTCGAGTCTGGTTAATACTCATATGGGTGACCACTTTGAAATTCCAGATATTGTACGCTTGGATATGCCGATGGTGTAATGGATAACGGCTTGAAATTGGAAATCGGACAGCAGAGTTCTAACCTGACCGAAAGTTCCTGTGAAAATTCTCCTGAGGTTGGACTACCTTAAACGAAAGGATTTCTGAAAAATTTTCTCAAAAACTGTGTAAAAAAAAAAAGTTAAAAAATTACTGTGTCCCAGAGACGCCCGTGGGGCAATGTTCATGTTGGTCTTTTCGCTTTTTCTCAAAAGGTGGTTGCACATTTATTTTTTTTTGTTTTTTTTAACTGCCTTATTGTTTCTTTTTTCATCATTTTTAAAAATCCTTGTTTTTTCTCAAGATTTTTTCCCTATTTTTGTCTGGTGAACCTTTAACATTAATGGGCGCACAAAGGAAATTGGGCAAATTTCGTTTGTACCCGCTTCGTAATTGTAAACTGTAAATAAATGAAATGTGTTTTACTTTTTAAATTTTATTTTAAGATTGTTATCCTGCTTTAATAGGTGTGTAGGAATCCTTACACTCTGTTTTTCGTTGAATGTCAAATTTCAGAGTGTCGATATTTGTTACAATAACAGGATATTATTGAAGAACTGAATTCTTCAATAATATTCAATTGAATTTGGCCGTTTAGAATAATCACATGATATTTATCAAAATCCAGCAGAAAAAGACAAAGTAATTTCAACAAATAAACACTGATTTAATATAACGACAAGCAGTTGATTATAGACTAGAAAGTAATGTCTTTTTGTTTCGGTTAATAAAGTTCAGAAATAGAATATAAATTGTATTTGTGTACTTATGTGATGAACCATGGAATGTTGTTAGATGTGTGTTTGTGGGAAAAGTCAACGTGTGTGCGCGTAATTCACAATAAAGAAATACAAGAGGGTTAGAATTTGTTTCCTACCGTAGATTCTGTTGCCGATCTCTGAAATGGTATCTTTGATGTTCGTAAGCGCATTTAGCATATAGGTGTGAATGAGTTTGTGAAGATCATAAATTGGAGTAACGTGGACCTTGGTGATGGCTGTGCGTATCTGATCTCTAGGGCCAGATTTCGTGTGTTTTATACACGTCCTCATAAGAAAATGAGCTTCAGAATTAAATTATTTATTTATTTCGAATTGGCTCTCGTAAGTTATGTAGTATGTCTTCTACTACGTCCGCACAATATTTTGGCGGTATCTACCTAAACCATGATGACTAATAAAACCTTTCTGATTTGTATTCTATGGTCATATTGGTATGTTTTCCGATGTAAGCTCTTTATTGAGTGAGATTGGTTTATAAATATTGAATTTGATATTTTAGTGGACACGACAGGTGCACAAAGGAAATTTTTGTGCAAATTTTCTTTGTACATTTTTCGTTATGGTAATCTATAAATGTGATTTCCTTTTAAAATGTTACTCAGTGGCTTTGTAGTTGTAGAGGGGGTTTGAGAATATATTAATTTATTTATTTTTGTGTATTTTCTTGGTTCCAACAAGCTTCACAATCTTTAATCACCACAAATTTCTATATTTTACCTGTTTTTAGACACGAAGTATTTTAGGAGATGGATAAGACTGTTTAAATTATATAACCAACAATTTGGATGTATAATAGCATCCCCAAAATGTGTAGCTAATGAGATGAAGTGGGAAACTATAAATGATGCCTATTGGTTTCGGCTTCTTCGGGTTAGAATGAAAGACAAAACTGTGTATAAGGAAAATGAATTGTTATTTTTTTTAAATTACCTTATCATATCTGATGACCAAAGTCACCCGCAGAGAGATTTGTTTTGCTGTAACACAGCTCATCAGTACGATTAGACATCTGATTGCTTCTAGGCAGTATTGAAACCCGACCAAATTGACATTAGTCGGCGATTCTACCTTTGAACTATGGTCGCTCGGAAGGCAGACTTTAGCGTGTTATATACACAATGTAAACACACGCCAGTAGCTTAGAGTGTTCAAATTCATTAATGAATGAATATATATATATATCCTCTTGATCAGACGAGGTTTTTATCATGCTTATATAACACAATTTTCGATTTACGGTAAACAAGCATATCTGCTCTGAAATGTATCGTAATGTCAACAAATTGAAAATTGTGTTATATCAGTATGATAAAAACCTCGTCTGATCAAGAGGCTATCCATGGTCGAGTGGTCAAGACGGTACCAGATCAAATGGTATGCTTCCCCTATGTAATAGGGGTCGCAGGTTCGAATCCTGCTGGGTAGCATATATATATATATATATATATATATATATATATATATATATATTGTTACGGATAAATATAGATAACACACACGCCTATGCATTAAAGTATGTGGCTAAAAAAAGAGAAAACAAAGAAGAAATAAAACTTTTTTTTCCTTTCCTTTTTTTTCATTTACGTTGGGAGGTGTTACGGATAAATATAAATAACACACACACACACACACACACACACACACACACACACACACACACACACCTATGCATATGAGGGTGGACTTTGCATAGTAACAAGAGGTCGATTACGTGAGTGACCGGTGCTAGTGTTGGAATAGAAGGTCAAGGATAGGCGACCTAGATAAAAGCCAGACAGGAAATAAACCAGACGTCTCATGTTGATCAGAAGGTCGTGGAAGCAGCAGAAGTTAAAATTCGCGCCAAAAGAAGTCACGTGAGGAAATTAAAGGAAGAAGTTAATCAGTTGCTTGCTGAGTCTCGATGAAGCAAGAACCGTTTCCTGGACTCTGCTAATAATGAAGGAAGGGAGACGCATTTGGAAATGATAGCGTGGATCTGCCCGTTTCATCACAAGTAACTCCGGATAAGAAAGAAGACTGAAGGTGCAAAGTCTTATTCGTTAAAAGAAGGAAAACGGAATTATGCCTTATATCGAGAAATAAATAAATATAACAACGAAGACGAAACGAAGTTATATTAATATCTGTATGCTGACACATAACTGTCGAAAGAAAATACATCTACGAAGCTGTTGTAATTTGTACGCTGATTGCAGTTTATTTGAAGTAAAGAAAAGAAAGTTAAAACAACCAACTTATCGAAAGAAGAAGTGGAAGGAAAAAAGACAACAACGCAGAGAAGTCGCCAGATAACAGAATCTGTATGCTGAAAAGAAGCTACGTTAAAGATAGTGAAAACAGAATCATTTAAATTTCAAGTGTGTAAAGAAAGAAAGAGAAGAGACGGTAAAAAAGAAAGAAGAAAATGTTATAAAGATAAGTTATCAAGTTATTAGACCCGCATTAGAATATGCATGCTTATATGAATACTATGTTCTTACACACACCATACCACGTGTTTTAAATTAATAATTCCCCCCATCTGGTTGTATGTTGATATTTTTGCATTCACGATCGCCTGTATATTGTTCATGTTTTCTATATTATATTGTAATTTCATATTTCGACCACACTGAGTATCCAAAAGTAATTTTGAGGTTAAAATCTTTGGACATTCTAATTCCTTAAGATTTCTTTTTTTTATTATTCTTATTCTTTTGATCTTGTATTAAAATGTTATATCAAAATTACACTGTCTCGACGTTCATCCTTGATTTGTTGTCAGCGCCCGTGTTGAAATAAAAAAAAAACCTGGGAAAGGATTGCCATTCGATTATTCAATCGAATAGCAATCTTACTTTATTTTCTTATTCAATTAATTGTTCATTTATCACGATCTGGGATAAATGACCAGCATATATCCATAGATGTGAAAATGTAATATATCTGAAGCGGCATATGAACATCTTAATGGGCATTGTCGATAGGGGTATGTGACAATGTGTGTGTGTGTGTGTATTCTATACGAAAAATTATTAAATACCATATTTCTGCCGTAATTCCTCAAAAATCTGTAAAATTTACAATATGCTATACTGTAAACTGGAAGACAGCAAACCTTGTTATTTTTTATAATAATAATAATAACCCTATCAAATCTAAACTAGCGATGACTAATATAGTGCATGAATTTCAATGCCCTGTACAAGATTGTGTTTCTTATCATAAATCAATTACCTATATTGGCAAACTACCACTTCCCTGAGTAAACGCCTTACATGCCACATATCTAGTAATAAAAGTGTAATAAAAAACATTTGTTAACCCATAACTTACAAGAACCCTTAAAAAATATTGGTTGAAAACACAAAAATACTATTTCAATCACAATATCAAAGGCACCTCGCTATAAGAGAGGCACTATATGTCAAACAATTTTCTTGTGCTATCAACCTTACACTATTTAACAGTGGAAATGGAGTTTTAAAAAATTAGACAGACGCACGCATGATGCCCGCCGAGAGCTCCACGCAGCTTAAAGAACTCTTTTTCTCCAAAAACAAAAACAAAAAACAAAAAAACAAAAAAAACCCACTTAAACGAAAAATTACATTACAGTCAAACACAAGAACATAACAACAAGGGAAAAATAACATCCTTGAAAATGGCCTGTGAAGAGGCTGAAAGCCTTTGGAAAGTCGAGAATTATGGAACATTTTTATATTCCTTGTCTCCAGCAAAAAGGAAGCATGCAAGAATACTGGAAAAATTAAACTAAATATATATATATATATATATATATATATATATATATATAGCTGCTTGTGCTTGCTGGATTTTAAATCAGCACACTGAAACAAGAAAGGTTTGCTTTTTTATCTTGTGTGTGTGTGTGTGTGTGTGTGTGTGTGTGTGTGTGTGTGTGTGTGTGTGTGTGTGTCCAGGGTGGCCCAAAATTCACCAAGAGATTTCAAAATTTAATAACTCCTTTATTTTGTAACATTAATTCACAATGCCATAGTATTATATAGAGTAGATATGGAAAATAAATTTACACTAGTTGGGAAAGATTACATCTTAGGTGACCTCAAAACTTCGTATGACTTTACAAGGCTTTGTCATTGGTGATTTTTGACGCATGGATTTTTTATCATACATCCTGTACACCGAGTCCTATATCAGAATTTGCAAATACAATCCATTTTAAATGAATGCTGAGAGTTTGGAACATCAATGTAGAATAGATAGTTGAAATATGGGGTTACATATATCGTTGCTACTGGTGGCAAACAATTGAAATAAGTTTTGTTTTAGTATGGGATTTTATTTTTGTTTAATTGTGAATGCTTGGCTTTTCAAATCTAAATCTAGGTTTACATCAGAAAAATTGCGTGATATGTAAAGAATGTAAACTATTAATGTCTAGTATAAAAAATTCGCTTGAAACGTTGAACTTAACAATACTTAAAAGAAATATTTTATTTTTTCATCAAGATTGATCGACCAAGTTATTTCTTACGGTTTATCAACCTTTTGCAGGTTATTTAAAGCCGAAAAATATTTTTAGATCGTAAGAATGTTTTGGAGATGTATTAGTAAAATCAATATTAAGTTCTACTAATTAACCTATAAATAGTAGGGAGAGAAAAGGTGGATTCATGCCTTTCTCAATAGTAACGAACCCAACTGGAATTGGAATTCGACTCCAAATTCCAATTCAGAGCTGTAATCCATTACACCACTAGCACATCCAAGCTTACAACATCTGGTTTCTCAAGCGGTCACTACGTACTGACCAGGCTCGACGTTGCTGAACTTCGGTGATCGCTCAACGTAATATGGCTATAAACCATTTTTATCAAGAAACAGCATTGCAGAGAAAATATTTCGATGTGTTACGATGACAGGATGTCGATATTATTTTAGATTATATATTTTAATTTTAAAAATCTAATGTTTTCCTATATCTTGATCTTATTAGTTTTCTTCAAATGAAAATGCACGTTAAGACAAATAAAAAAAAATTACAAGGCTCAATTCATATTACACAATCATATGAGACTTCTAATAAAAACTATATGTGGTAGAAACCAAACTTTTATTTTGAAGCGATGGTGGGAGAAATCGTTTGTACAGTATATTTACAAAAGTTGAATTATGTATAAATTCTTATTCTTTTTGTGAATACGTATATGTTAAACTATAAGAATGAGTGTTTAGGAAACGACTCTCAAATTCAAAGACAGGACCTCTAGAGTGAGGTGCAACGGGTCAATAGAAGGTAAGCATGGACCCTAAGATTGAATTTACAACCAGGGTGCATGGACTCACAACCTAACATAAATCAAGTGATAATTTTGTTGAGTGATGAGAATTGTGAAATAGATCGGGTGAAAGAAGGCAAGAGTTCACAATCACATGTATACCAGTCATTCGTGTTTACTAAGTACAACATATATATATAATCGCTTTAAGATATAACTACAATATACCTGTAAAAAGTTAATATGAATAGTTTTCCTTTAGTCTTTATATATATATATATATATATATATATATATATATATATATATAAAGACTAAAGGAAAACTATTCATATATATATATATATATATATATATATATATAAATATATATATGAATAGTTTTCCTTTAGTCTTTATATATATATATATATATATATATATATATATATATATATATATATATATATATATATATATATATATATATATATATACACTACATACTACATACGCTATATCTCCGATATTGAACACTTTATCCTACACCCCCCCCACACACATATATATATGAATAGTTTTCCTTTAGTCTTTATATATATATATATATATATATATATATATAAAGACTAAAGGAAAACTATTCATATATATATGTGTGTGTGTGGGGGGTAGGATAAAGTGTTCAATATCGGAGATATAGCGTATGTAGTGCAGGGAGCTGATAATGTTTTTTTGTTCGGCCTTGTGTCAGACTTAACCGAACTTCCTACAGCTTACAGGATTTATGCTGAATTATCGTCATCAGAATTATTATCAGAAGGTTTTCATCGGAAGTTTGGTCGTCGGCAGGTTGGAATTTGTGGATTAGTGTAGAAGAGTGGAATAATAAAATATACATTTTGAATGTTAAAATAGAAATTTATTAAAAGAAGGAATGACAAGAGTTGTAGAAATTAATGTTCATTGAGAAAGTTAAGGTATCAAGAGTTCGTTCAAAATGTTCCAGTAGTAATTGTTGAAATAAATAAGGAGAAAGAGAAAGAGAAAGAGAACAAGGTGCGACCTGACCTTATCTCCGGGTCGATTTGAAGTTGCCGTTACATTTTAGATGTGTGTCAGCAAAACCGCCTCATCTGACTGACCACTGTAAGCGGTTAGAGACCATCCTTAAATATTGACCCAGTCACGTGGGGTGGCTCCGGCAAGGAATTTTTTCTTTAGCTGTGGAAAAACCGTTTCTCTGACGTATTTCTCTGACGTATTTTGAATTATGCGATTTGATGACTAATCAGGATCTAGAGTTCCGCTACAAGTAAAGTGAACATTGAAGTCAACACTCAGAGGTGATAGACTTTTTCATGCTAGGCGCAATCTAACGGTTACCGGGAAATGTTTATGTAAGAGTTTGAAGAATATTTTTTCTTTGTTTGTTTTTAAGTTTTTACTATACGGTGGGTGAAACCATATATTTCTCTTCCTGTTAAAATGATAGTGGATTCCCGGCAACACTCACATACTCACCAGAGAGAACAAAAAATACCAACAGGAAGAGCAATATCATATGGTTCAACCCACCGTATAGTAAAAACGTAAAAGCAAACACAGGGAAAATATTCTTCAAACTTTTACATAAACACTTCCCAGAATTAAGCATTCTCCGCAAAATATGCAACAAAAACTCGGTGAAAATCAGCTATAGTTGCGCCGAGAACATGGCACAAATAATAAAAAAGCATAACAGAAAAACTATCAACAAACAGCCCGAAAAAATTAAACCCACGTGTAACTGCAGAACAAGGAATGAATGTTCCTTAAACAGTAATTGTTTACAAAACAATGTAATATACCAAGCGACAGTAAAATCACCAGATAATGAAAAATATACATAGTAATAGAAGGGCACTGGAAACAAAAGAAACTACGCACACAAAACATCCTTCACAAATAGTAAATACGCGGACAGTACAATGCTTTCTAAGTATATATGGGAAAGTAAAGACAAAACCCAAATCACATAAAGATTATCATGGAAAATACGGAAAAAACATCAGCCTACAACAACCAATCCAAAACCTGGAAACGTTGTTTGGAGGGGAAAAAATAGCTATTATTACCTTCCAAGACCAACACAAACTACTAAATAAACGATCTGAACTCATCTCAAAATGCAGACATCAAAACAAATTTTTACTACGTTACTTAAAAATCGAAAACCGATAAGAATAAATAATAGTAAAGCATAATTTAATCCAAGCAAATAACAAACAAATTAACAAACCACTGCCGCCATGACAACCATTAGAATAAATAAAATAAAATACAAATAAAAAATAAATAAATAACAAATCCAAATAAATTAATTAAACATCAAAAACCGAAAACAGTAAATAAATATAAAAATAAAAAAAATTATCCCAATAAATAAATAAGCCACTCCTGACAAAATAACTGTTAGAAGGATTACTCACAATGCACCACAGATCCGTATATATAAATAGCCGAAGAAAATCCAACACATGTGGCTTGATAATTGCGTCTAGCATGAACAATCTGTCGTCTCTGAGTGTTGACTTCAATTATATTTTAGAATATGTACATAATTATACTATATGTAACCGCTACAAAGGTACGCTCGTTTCGACATTGAAACTTCAATGCCTCATCAGGCGGTGTGTAAAGTACTGGAAATCCTTTTTCTTTATATATATATATATATATATATATATATGCGTAATTTCTCAAGTGTGGAACAATCAGTAACTTTGTCCCAAAATACAAATACTTTCTGAAAAAGTTAAGTTCGCGGCAATTTTTCTTGCTTTTTTTTATTGCAATTAGGTAATTGACCAAAAACACGTCTTCTTTCCTAGAAATTTCAGTTTATTTTCTGTTGTAGAGTGGCTGACACCCCTGCAGTACTCTCACTGTTAGAATGGCCAATGGCATGAAATGGTCTATTTAAGTAAAAAATAGTGGCATTCGAGGCGTAATATTCGAGTGTCATTTTTTTGGCTTGATAAAGTTCGACGACTTCAACCGACAAATTTCAGTCTTAGGTTTTTTGTGTAAATTTAATTTCTTTTCAGTTGAAGACAAAGTTTTAAGTTATGTTCTTTTTATTTTAGTTCTACATATTTATTTACTATTTTTTTTTGTTTATTTCTTTTCAGTTTATTTCCTTTTAACTAGGTACCTCCATTACATCACAAAAAAAACAAAAAAAAACAGCATAGTATGAATTAAAAAGGTTCAAACTTAATAAAACGAACTTTTTCTATCAAAATGTTTATAATATTATTAAGAGGAAAGATCAAAGTAATTTTAATCAATTTTATAAAATCTTTTAATTCCTTTTAACATGTTCGAAATTTTAGCAGAAAATTTTGTTTTGATTTGAGTTAGCGTTGCAGAAAATGTTACGACTATTTACAATCAATCACGTAATTTTTACGTAACTCACTTTTTTCGGTGACAAACACATTAAATTGGAAATTCTTGCAAAAATCAAATAATTGTCGGATTTTAATGAAACTTTCAGTACTCATTCACAAATGAATAAAATTATTTTTGAAGTTATTATTTTTTTTAAATATTGATGAAATATTTTTTTAAAACTCTGTTACCCGCTCCTCCACGTAAATTCATGAAATTTTAATAAATTTTAATTTCTGCAAATTATTTTTGTTATTAATTAAATGCAGAATTCATCGGGAATATAAATCATTTTTTGTTTTATTTAAAACTAGCAGTATAGCCCGGCGTTGCTCGGGTGTAATGAAAGCTTTAAAACTAATCCATGGTCCTGGAGCTCAGACTCTTTGGAAGTTGGCACGAAAGACTATAAAGCAATAGTTGTTTCCAGTTAAAACGAAACCGTAGACTGAAAGAAAAATGAATGGATGTAAGTCAAATTTTGATTTCCTGGTATCGATATCAAATAAGTTTTTTTCGTCGTAAACTGAATTCTGAAGGCTAAATAACTCCTCTGAGTAAATGGTATTATGGCTGAGACTAAGAACTACAATTATACCTACTTAGAGCCAAACCCGAAGCAAAAACTAAAATAAAAGGGCTAAAAAAATACAGACATACAGGCAGATAAACAGACACACACACACAAACATCTTGCCTTATATATATATTGTCGATTTTCTGCACTATTGTAAGAACTGTAACCTTGAAACTTCTGAATATCGTTTCTTATGTCTTTGTCTATGAGTGTATCAAATTTGATTAAAATCGGACCACTCCTTCTATAACCCGATTTTTTCGATTATCGATTTTTGATATTTATCGGGGGTACCTCGACACAAAACCTAACTAAGAACACTCGCAGATGCTTATAGTACAACTGTGTAAATTTTCAAGAAAATCGGTTCAGCCGTTTCGGAGTCTATAGGTAACGGACACACACACACACACACACAGAGTACCATTTATAAATAAGTTTAGATTTAGATTATTCGGCACTATCTGAAAATCTGCTCCGAAGAGTAAAATAAAAAAAAATGCAATAAAAACTTTGATATAATTTAATTTGATAAGGTTTTAATTGCTGGAATAAATAATAATAATTAAGGACATTGTCTGAAGAAAAAAAAATTTCGATTACTAATAAAATTTAAAAAAAAATTATTTTCATTTTTTATTATTATTATAATAATTCATAAAGTTTTAAAATATTTTAAAAATCTTTTAAAAGAACTGTTGTCCTTTTTTTTTAGTTAAGAATTGATGATTATATTGCCTATCAAAAAATTAAAAAAAAATTTCACCCATTATAATTTTAAAATAATTAATTTTTTTTTTTTGTGTGTGTAAATAAATATGTTCAAGTACGATGTTCCATAGGAGTCATAACAAGTTTCCATAGAGGTCGTATTTAAGTTAACAAGTGTTTTGGATTATTCTCCTTACATGGAAAACGACAGAAACCGCACTTTGATTCTGATTCAAGTCTCTTCAAGACGTTTATAAAATTCAACAGCCTGTTTTGCAAGTCATTCCTTAAACATTTAAAGCAACTTTTACATTTTAATTTCTAATTTTCCAATTTTGTTAAAACAAAAAAAAAAATTAATAATTTTATTTTTCATAAAACATCTTCAAACGTAAGCCTACAAAGCTAAACTAACTAAAATTCCATCAAATATTGGATAATTGCTGAAAACTGTAAAATTTTTATTAAAAAAAAAAACGATTTGTATGAATAAGATTTATACCAAATTCGTCTTCCATACTTTTGGCAGGATACTGTAAATCATCAGTTGTCGACTGCTGATAAGGTGTTGACAGCTGTGATAACAAGGCTACCGTAATTGAGGAATGTTTTTTGAAATATTTTTCAAGCAGTAAGCACTAAATTCTTGTTTCAAGTCAACTTAAAGTAAGTTTAAATTCGGTAATTTGAAGAAAATAATGTGTCAGCAAGGTGTATTTTATTTTTGTAAGATTTTTTAAAACCGAGAATTGGCTTCTGTTTACAATCGATGAAAAATAGCGGAAAATTTAAAAATTTAAAATTTTTTTTAAATCTAAAAAACTTTTGATTCCGATCAATATAATTTCGGTTTAAAATACACCAGGGTATTTTGCTTTCTGGAATTACTAAATTTAATCCCTTGACTTTCAATTAAAGCTAATTTTAAAGTTTGAAGATAGCTTATTTATTTTTAAAATTTAAATTTAGGTTTCGAAAAATGAGTAGCGGTACCTACTTTTAACTTTCCTCGAGTTTTTGTATTCGTATCTTTTTTTATGTCCTAAATATTAGTCTTGTTTTTGTTTGTTTGATTATTTCTTTTATAATTCTATATATTTTTAAAACTATATTTAACGTCCTTTTTGTTGATAACTTAATATCTTTTTATAACAAGAAAATGTTATTTATTTTTTAGTCAGTCATATTGTTTGTGGCAAACCTTTATCTTTTTCACACGTGCGTGTTTTAACTGTATTAGTTTTTCAGTTTTTACCGTTTCTGCTTTTTTATTTTTTGTGTAACCTTTTATTTAAAAAAAAAAAAGAAAAAAAGAAGTATAGTTTAATTGCGTGTGTTATTTTTATTAGATCCTATTTTGTTACATTGTTTTTTAAGCAAATCTTTTTTTTTTTTTTTCACACGAGCGTTTTTAATTGAATTTCTATTTCAGTCTTTAGCTTTCTTGGGTTTTTTTTGCGCTTGTGTAACTTTTTTTCTTAAAAAAAAAAAAAGAAAAAAAGAAGAGGATAATTTAATTGCGTGTCTCCTATTTTTTCCTTTTCCTTACTGGTAAACCGATTTTTTTAAAAAATTATATTTTTAATTGATTAATTGGTTGAAGGCAGAGACAGCAGCTCGTTTGTGGTCTCAAAGGAATCTTTTCTTGAAGGGGATGGCGAAGTATGCGTTTCGCACATTTACCCAATTCTCCTTAACCGACTACCTATGCTTCAACTCTTATATGCTAGAAATGTTAGTTCTCTGGTAGATGCGGGTCACTTTTCGTTTTCAAGTGTGTTTATTTAGTATTTGTTGTTTGGAAGAGTGCATGATTGGGTGCATGGTTGAATGAATGACTGATTTTTACACACCCCTCTAAAATTTCGTCCACCTAACTGATATTTCTGTCATAAGTTAGGATTGTGGTATTTTTTTTATTACTAACAACATTTTTGTTTAGTTTTTGTAAATAGTATTATCCATTGTATTTATTGAGGTTTTCAATATTAAATTGTTATTCCCCCACAGACAAATTGTAAATATGGGATTAATTAGATTTTCAGAGTCTTTGAGGAATTATGGTGTTTGTAGTAAGAATGGTAAGCAATACAACAATTTTCAAAAGACCTCACCACTTATTCCCAACCATATCTCCTGTCACTTTCTGTTACAATTGTTCCTGGATGTCTTTCTCATCAAATAATGATGTGTTTAATATCTTATAATCAGCCATCCTAACCTTAGGCCTATTTAAGTTTACATGGATCCCAACAAGCTGATGATCTGTAAAAACTGTTGAGTGGAAATGTGGACATTGTAAGAGTGTTATATCAACTCACTTAACTAGGATTCAATTGATATATTAGAGTGTTATAAACATAATTACAGATTTCAGAAACAATTTTATTCTTGAAAAAAATTAATTGTAGATATGTGGAAATTAGTCAAAATACAAGCCTTTAGCATCTATGCACCTCTGCCAGTGATCAACAAGATTATTTATTCCTTGTTGATAAAAAGTTATTGGCTGTGATGCAACGAAATCTTTGAAAGCTTTTCACATCACTGGTTTGGACCAAAAAAATTTGCCATTTAAAAATGATAATCAGTGGGTGAAAGATCAGAATATGGAGGATGTGGTAAACTCTTGTATCCCAAGTCTGTTTTTGCAACGTCATTCTTGCAATATGTGGCCACACATTAATGTGGAACCCAATTAAACCACATTGATTCACCAATGCAGGTCTCATTTTTTTGCAGGCATGCATGCATTTCAACAAGTTGATGCTCTGATTGGCTTCTAGGAAACTATAATGGATAACACCAATTGCTGATCATCAGACAGTTACCATAATCTTTTGCCGATGCAACTTTGGCTTTGGGAAAAGGTTGGGGGACTCGTCACGATCAAGCCATTGACATGATCGTTTATGGTTATCATAAAGGATCCACATTCGGTTAAGAAAGAGATCATTGGTGTCATTCAGAAAGAGCATCAAGCTCATTTGAAAATGCCTAAGTTTTTGATTTTCATTGAGATCATGAGGAACCCATTTAATCAAGCTTTTTCACCTTGCCAATACTCTGCTAATCTGATATATTTCTTAGGCACATTGACATAGATTTTGCTCAACAACAACTTGCATTTGTTTGTTGTCAAGACTGCATGACTGTCCTCTATCTTCATCTTCAAGGCTCTCATTGCCAATACAGAATTTCTAATTTTGTTTTTGTTAGTACAATGTCAGGGTTACCACAGAAGACTGCAAAATCTTAAAATTTCAATTTTCAGTATCAAATATATAAGACAATTCAAACAAAAACAAATTTTTATTGATCTATAAAACATTGTTTACAATTCTATTTTACTACAAACTCATATCAAATACACAAGTTCATATTTTTTGTGTGATGTTGATATACAAATTGCTTTTCTAATATTGTATTATTAGAAACTATTAGCATCCAGTGTTTTATTTACGAATGAAGGAAAAGTTGTTACAAAAAAAACAAACAAAAAAAAATTAATATAAAATGCATTAATGTAAGAATATTATAATATGAAAACGATATTACTACATTAATAAAATATTGAAATACAAAATTAATATTTATTACTGAGTTTATAAAATATGATTCTGAAATGCTTCATTATAAGAAAAATTAATGTGAAAAGGAGAAAAATTAAAGTATAAAAAGGCAAAGACTAACAAAAGAAAAAAATTACAACCTTTTTTTTTCCAGGAGTAATTTTTAAAACTCTTTTCATGTTGAGATATTTTCAGCAAAAATATACATATAAATCCAATAGAAAGTAGACTTGAAAATAAATTTCTACTGTTAACAAAACTTCATTTTTGTAAGAGATATCTAAATTGTTCTGTCAGATGACGCCTTTTTTAAGCTTGGGTAGTTACAACAATGTAACAAAAACGTTTGCAGGACAGACTGGGTCCTATAGCCTTGGCTGACAACCAGTCTACTGCAAAAGGAAATGGCAACCTACTGTGAGAAAGGATGTGTGTTGTGGTGCAGAGGATATTGACTGAACGACAAATCAGGGAGCTGAGTTTGAATTCCAGTTGGATTCTTTGCATTCACTTATGTACAAAACCCTTGGGAAAAGTATTAAACCATCTCTTCCCTCCAGTTATGTGTTCAATAATAGAACAGATTGGGTTCTATAGCCTTGGCTGGCAACCAGTCTACTGCAGAAAGTAATGGCAACCTACTGTGGGATAATCTTCTGCCCAATCAGTGATGTCTCTTTTGAGACATGATCTCCCAAAGTGTGTATCACATATGGCACTTAACTGACTGAGAGAAAATTTTATGCCTAGTCTGTCATGAATTGGAAATGGTACAAGTACCCAAGCATGAATTGAGTATGGCGCTTAACCAACTGATTATTTCATTGGTTATGTTCTGAAAGGAATTATCCAATAAAATTCAAATTTGCTATATTTTATAAATTCTGGCATTATAATAAAAATATTAAATCTTAAACCCCCTCATCATTGGTAATTCTTTAACTGACTGAAAAGGGTGCTTTATAGAAATAATTTAGGAAGATGCCAGATGCAATCCACCATCTACAGGAATTATGGCGCCAGTCAAAAATGCTGCTTTAGAAGAACACAAAAAACCAATTACATTTCCAATTTCATTTGTCTTTCCCCAACGACCCATTGGAGTTCTCTTCTCTCCAATGTCATCACCCATTTTATCCAAAAATGGTTTCCAAGGTTTTGTTTTAACGTATCCAGGAATAACACAATTACTCGTAATTTGCCTTGGAGCCAAGAATTTGGCATAATGGCGTGTTAAATATTCCAAGGTAGCTTTACCTGTTCCTGCCATCATATATTCCGTTCGTACAGGGACACATGCATTACAACCGGGACTGGACACTGATACAATACGCCCCTCTCCGTCTTTCATGTATTTTACTCCTCTCTCAACAAGTCGAATAAAACATTTAGGATAGATACTTTGGTAATAATCATAACATTCAAAAGTCGTAAACTTTGTGCTTGGATCAGTTGAATGTGTGCCAGGTGCAAAGAGTCCAGCTCCATGAACAATGGCTGTCAGTTGATTGTTAAACTTTTCCTCGAGGCACTGGAAATAGGCATCAATGGTCTCTGGCTCAGCTATGTCACCTTGGATAATATGAACTTCAACATTATACTCTTTTTCCAGTATTTCTTTTGACTTGGCTGCATTTTCAGTGTCATTTAAAAAACCAAGAATCAAGTTGAAGCCTTGTGATGCTAGATCACGAGATGTTCCTAAACCAATACCACCTGTACCACCAGTGACAATTGCCACCTTTTTTGAATTGGAAGACATTGTGTTGGATCCCTAGAAGAAAAAATAAAAAGAATTCTTTTATATTAAAAATAATAACTCCAAATAGTTTATCAACATCAAACATGGCAGCAAATTCTGAGTAGCGATTTAATTTTTTTTTTTTGGCTACTTCTGATAATTCAGCAATAATAATTGTCTTAAGACAATAATATGATTATTGCATGACTAGTTGCTATGAAGCTGACCTGCAACATGCTAGCTGATGATACAAGTGTGTATTTTCATTTCAGTGGAAATATAAGAACATTGAAACTTCAAAAGTAAAGAGGCTGGTTACTGTATACATTGTGAATGTAAAATAAATGAGAATAATTTAAGGTTAAGGATAAAAAAAAAACTAATTAAAACAATGTTAAAAATAAGATAGGACATATTTGATAAGGTTCGTTAATAAGGTCTCAAATTCTAAAAAAAAAAAATACAAAAGGAAGAACTTTTTGCTTAGTCGCAAACACATGGCTCTACAAATACTAGGATTTGGGAAGTTTCTCCCACTGACTTCTCCCTCTCCATTACTGACAAAATTTCTGAAAGACAATGAAAATAGCCAATACAGATTATATGTATTTTGCTATTCAATACTGAAGGTAGCTATGGAGAATAATGCAGCAACATAAACTATCCCACTACAGAACTATAGCCATAATTACTAAATACCAGTTTGAGCCATATACTTAAGCACATGATATTGTGATAATGTCACATTCTCAAGTAGAGATGAATAAGTCACTGTAGAATATAAGCCTATAAGAATTTCCATCTAACTGGTAGCTTTTGAGGAAAGTAGACTTGTTATGCATGCTATACCAATTGCCTGCATACAGACAGGAAATAAGTTCAGTAGATATACAAAAATAGAAATTGGTATAAGACAAGGATGTGTCTTCACACCAGATCTACTCAACCATAACAAGGCAATTCTGAGAGTACTACCTGCCAGGATTTGTCTTTGGCGGCCGCAATCTGAACAACATAAGATGCAGATGATACAGTGCTGACAGCAGACATCGAAAAGAAACTACAATAATTCCTACAGAAGGTAGCTAAAGAAAGCAAAAAAGAAAGGACTAAATATAAACTACAAGAAAACTGAATGCATGGTTATCGGTGAAAAGAAGAGCCCAAAATGTCAACTGCAAATTGTGGATACTGAAATCAACCAGGAACAGAAATTTAAATACCTGGGAATTGTTTTAACAGAGGACAGAAAGTGTAACAATGAGATTTGAAGGCATACTGGCATGGCCAAGGATGCATTCTAAAGGCTGAGTTGAGTACTGAGAAGCAGAAAAATTTCATTGGAAACAAAGAAAGAGCACTGGATTGTTATGTGATGTCTGCCCAATCTGGTAGTGAATGCTGGGCAAATTCTCAAAGATGGAGGAAAGACTTGATGCAACCGAAATGTGGTTCTACAGAAGGATGCTGAGTATAACATGGTCGTTTTTAATGAAACATGTTTAAATGAAAGATTGCGACTCAAATATACACACACATACACATCTCCCTCTCCCCCTCCACAATATCAAATAAAGTAAATTTTTGTAATCCTCTCAATTGTATTTCAAATGATTCCAGTCACTCTGCCATACCTAATAAGTCAGTTGTAGGTGTTTAATATCAAAAGGAAATAAGAGAAAAGGGAGGAAGGGGATGATTTCTAATCACTTATCCTCCTTTTTACAAGTACTTAGAGGCACTAGTGAAAATGAAAAAAATACTCAAAGCGAAATTTGTTAAGGGACAAACATTTATTAAATAAAAATGACAAAAATATTTTAAATTTACAAATTGTAGAAATTACAATAGACCTTATACAAAATTTCACTTGTATGACAAACTCTCAACAGTTCTTTGCAATACAAAAATCCATTTTGTTTTAAAAACAATAGTTCATGAAAAGTAAATTTTTACCCTAAAAGAAATTCATTTACTTTTTTTTTTTTTAAGAATGAGTGTTCTTTCAGATCAGTTTTTGTTAACAGCAGATCTTTACTTCAAAAAGTTCAAATTCAAAAGATCAAAAGGCAGAGTGAAAAAGGACTTATCAATTGAAGTTGCTTCTCTGGACCATTTAGACAAAATATTTAAGTCATCAGAACAGGCATTCTCAAATATGATAAACCCTCACAGATTTAGCAAAGATATTCAAATGAGAAACTCATTTTGTAAATTTTTGCAAATGTTTTAAACTGGCCACATTTTGGCAGTTTCTTTAAACATCAACTTGCAGTCTTTTTTTTTTTTTGCAAATCTATTCAAGTTTGTGTGTGTGTATATATATATATATATATATATATATATATATATACACACACACACACACTATAAATTTTTATACATGTATTTGTTTTTATAAACTGTCTAGTTTCATTTTGGTGGTTTACTTAAGAAAAAACAAAAAAAACATTTTAGTAACATTCTAATTTTCTTAATTAGTTTTTCATACAATTTAATATCTGTTTTATTAAAAACTAGCAGTATAGCCCGGTGTTGCTCAGGTGTAATGAAAGCTTTAAAACTAATCCATGGTCCTGGAGCTCAGACTCAGTCTAAAGAATATTTGTTTGAAGTTTGGTGAGAATCAGATAAAAATTGTGGATTTGTATAAAGGATATACAGACAGATAAACAGACACACAACAAACATCTCGCCTTTTATATATTATCGATTTTCTGCACTATTGTAAGAATTGCAACCTTGAAACTTCTGAATATTGTTTCTTATGTCTTTGTCTATGAGTGTATCAAATTTGATTAAAATTGGACCAGTCCTATAACCCGATTTTTTTCGATTATCGATATTTATCGGGGGTACCTCGACACAAAACCTAGCTAAGAACACTCGCAGATGCTTATAGTACAACTGTGTAAATTTTCAAGAAAATCGGTTCAGCCATTTTGGAGTCTATAGGTAACAGACACACACAGACAAAGTTCCATTTATAAATAAGTTTAGATTTAGATTATATAAATTTTATAATGTCTAGAAGGTCAAATATTTTTTTTAAATTCTTAGTTTGAGATAGGATCAAGATAACTGTACCACTATTGCCTTCTGTTTTAACACCAACTGGTTGGAGATTATAAATCGAGTGGGTAAAACTGAATGAAATAGTGGATCTTTTTTACTTTTTAAACTAATAAAGAATTTGATACTGGATATCGAATTAGTAGATGAGGACATAGATGCAGCTACTGAGACTATTAATAATATAATATAGACTATTTCATGTATAATCAAGATTGATCAATTGCTTAAAAATCCAAACATTAAATTTTTGAATAAGCTTCAATATTTGTTAATGAAAGATGCAACATCTGAAATGCTCCTATACATTGTCAATTTGGAAAATCCAATACAAGCTCATTATCATTGATCACATGAAAGGGTGTGGTCATAGGTTTGTTGTGTAGCTGAGCATATGGATGTTATGGCTATTACTGCTGGGTTGGTTCTTTCACCTAAACATCCAAGACTTGTTGAATAGCTTTTCGATACAGAGACACTAGAGGGACAGTTTGGACACTGACTTTATTTTTTGATTCCAACAACCTTTTGTTGGGGAAATTCCTTCCTGAATAGTCAGCATGTCTTTACCAGTCAAAGTCCAACAGAAAAAGAGATAGAGTTTATTTTTGGTGCCAGGAAGCCTCTCTTTTTGCACATGCATATATTGTCTTTCCTGTCAGAGGACTCCTGGGAGATTTTTATTTTATTTTATCTTGTATTTTTATTTCATTTTGTAGTTTTATTCAATCCCTACAAGCACCTGACACCTCTACATAATTAGGTTCAAGGTTAGAAAGATATTCATGTCTTGGGTAAATAGAGCCAGTGGAACCCATCCCTCTTCAAATCAAACCCCAGCCAATGTACTCTAACTAGAAGGCTTGTCTTGGTTATGAATATGTGGTCATTGATTCCCTTGGAGCACCCTCTGACCTGACTATTGACTAAGGAAGTCCTCTATCATGTCATCACTGGCACTGGCTGCATATATGAGTATGGAGCTCAGTCAACTCTGTTGTGTTAAATGAATATCAATCTTACAAGAATGTTCATCCAGTCTCTGACAGGTTTTTTTATTTTTATTTTTTATTATTATTCTGGGTATCTAGAAACCTAAGGAAACCAGTTTAGTTGCTGATGACCCGACCATGCAGCAAGCAGTACTGGGTTACATGGTACCAGTAGAACTCAGAGTGGCCTTATCACATATATGCACGTTTTTTGTTTTTTTTTATACTTGACATTTTTTTTCCACAATGATGTTATTGTTCACCCTGTAAAAGGTTTAAGAGCCATTAGAGGTAGTGAATTACAGAGTAAGAGATATAGTTTATGGGAATATGATGGGGTAGATAACAGTTGACCTATACATGAACAGGCCAAGACTGTAGTGATTTACAGAAGCATTCTCTTTGAAGTCTGTGCCACAACAGAGCAAACAAATCTTTTTTTTTTTTTTTTTTGCAAAAAAAAACAAACAAACAAAAAAAAACAAAAAACCAAAAACAAAAAAAAACACTAATCAGTGAATCACTGACCTGGATTTAATTCCTGATATTGCTGTAGGTTATTGTTTCTGTTTTAGTATCAAAATTGAATTTTAATGAATTTGCACTTGCCAAAAATTTACTATAGGAAAATTTCTCATAGAAAGACATTACATTCTTGTCTAATTTATCATTTTCAATTAAATGTGCTACTACAATCCAAGGGGGCGTCTTCCTACACAGTGCTAAGTAGCCAGCTACAAAAAGGAGGTAAAAACATAACTATCAAATACAATACATATATTAATTTTAGTGATAAACACTTTGTGTATCTTCTAGAAATGGCATAAATTATTTGAATTTTTCTGTCTTCCAACAAAAATGATCAAGATGTGACTGGAAGAACTGACTACCAACACCTTGGATTTTCTTGAGAATCATTGTTTTAGCATCCTATCACGATCGCTCAATAGCTTGGCCTCTACACTGCACCTCGGTAGATGATATTGAATGACAATTTGTTTGTTTGTGTGCGTATTTCATAGTTTTAATTTCTTTTCATAACAGAAATTGTCATACCATAAGTTGGGGGGGGGCAACTTCACATTTTTATTCTTATATTTTACAAACTACAATACATCCACTTTTCTTTGTAATTGGTGTAATTTGCTTTTAGTTTTGACAACAAAACTGTTTTCATTCAGTTTTGGACATTTTAGTTTTTTTATCATGTTCAATTTTTTTTTTTTTAAAGCAAGGAAGGCTTTGGTTAGAGCTACCTAAACCACCTGGCTTCATTTTGGTAGGTTCTTTTTCCAAGAAAACATGTTAGTAACATTCTGATTTTCTTTTAATATGTTTTGTCATACAATTCAATATTATCTGTTTTGTAAGTAATTTTCGTATTAATTTTATTTTATTTTTTACATATTTCAGCATTTTCCTAATTTTTTTACTATTATACTTTTTATTAAAATAACCTAATTTTTACAGTTCCAATATTTTTCTTTTGGTACAATTTTAATAGTTTTTTTTTCATGGGTTCAATTACGTTTTTTTCCTTTTGTTGATATTTTTCATCATTCCAATCTTTATTTGTGGTTTACTTGATATGACATATTTATCAGAGCGATCACATCGCTACTGAATGAAACAAAGTCAGTTTAAAGTGGGTTTAACAATAACATCGTGAGAAAATTGCTTAAACCCCTTCGAGATTTCCCCTTGTAGGGATGCCTAAGGCCACGACCACTGAAAACTTTTGTCGTGCTCAGGCACAGGGTAGTGATACCAAAGGAGTACTGCCTAACAGTGGGTGGGGGGGTGTATATATAATTTCGTAGCAACAATTAGTACTCAATGAGTGCTAATAATAATACTAAAAGTAATAATCAAATGAACAGCTGTTTTTAAATCTACCAGCAACAGACTGACTAAAAAATGTACTTCACTGAATTTATTACTTTTAGACTAAAAGTAATAAATTCAATGAAGTACATTTTTTAAACTAAAAGTTTTAGTTTAAAAAAGAAAAAAAAAGAAAAAGAAAAAAAAGTAAAAGAAAAAAGAAAAGAAAAAAAGAAAAAGAAAAAAGAAAAAGAAAAAGAAAAAAGAAAAAAGAAAAAAGAAAAGAAAAAGAAAAAAGCGGACCTGAAGCAGACGACCACCACGTTTAATTTCGTTGTTTTTCATTTTATTTTACTTTTTTCAGCGCAGTCCTATCGATTGTTACGTAAACTTTCCGATTACCCACAAAAAAAAAAAAAAAAAAAAAAGTTTGAAAACTTACAATATTTAAACAAATATGGGGACGGGTCATTTTCTAAACGTTAACGTTAGAAAGTGACCCGTCCCCATATTTGTTTAAATATTGTAAGTTTTCAAATTTTTTTAAAAGTCGATCCTCCATTTTCAACCCACTCGCATTGGGGTCGCTTCTTTTTTTTTTTTTTTTCTTAAAATATTTTTTAAAAATTAGGGAAGGGGTTCATTTTCTCATACATACAACGTTAAATCGATCCTACATTTTCAAACCACTAAGGTTGTATGAGAAACTGGTCCGACCCCTAAAATTGTTTAAATATTGAAATATTTGCCATTTTTTTTTCATTCGTAAAATGTTTAAGGTAAAAAGATAATATTGCACTGAAAAATAAAAACAAAAAAAATTACATAGTTTGAAACTTAAAGATTTCATAACGTAACTTTTAAGTTAAAAGTATTTAAAAAGTTTTAATACTTGTTTGTGGGTTAGAAGACACATCTTTTTCTTGAATAAATGGAATCAAAACTATCGAAGGCAGGTCACAAAGAAAGTGTTCTGTTACATTACGTTTTTTCATTGTGTAATGTGAAGGTTCATGTTCTATTTCCATGAAAAATGTTCAAACAAGTGTTCTACTCGGATAATTTCTTCCCAAGAACTGTTGCTTCGTTGAACAAAATCCAAGGAAAATGACCACTGAAAAGTCTTCTTGGTCTCTTCAAGTCTAGGGGTTCCCACGTCAACTGTGTGCCTTACTTAATTTCTATCATTCACACAACAAACCTCGAGTGACTCTTCTTGGACCTATGGGTGAATTGAATATTAAAAGTTTTAGTTTAAGTTAACCTATCTTTCTACAGTCTTTCGTTGATTTTTCTTAAACGATTTACATCAGAAATCAAAAGGATAAACCTTTCTTAATCAACCTGTCTTGATATGAGCGGTGACAAATAAAAAAAATCACAAGAATAAAATAATTTAAGACTTAAAATTTAAGTATTTCTTTTTTATCTATTGCTTAAATGAGAAATACATCGTGGCTAGAAAACTTACGTAAAAGATTTAAATAAGCTCTCAGCAGAATTACGTATGCACAGTCATAGTGGACGAGAGATTTCATTTCATTTCATTCTAGTTTGAAAGTTTTGTTTTTTTTCTGGTCCACACTGTTTGATTTATTGTCGCTTGTTCATTGCAATTAAAAAAAACAAAAAAACTAACTATTGTGAAAAAAATTCCCTAAATAATGTAATGCTTCTAAACAATAAACTTAAAGACCTGGGAAAATTAATAATTTTTTAGTAACAAGAAAAAAAAATCAAATCATGAATTACAAACCTAAAATTTGTTGTTCCAAGAAAATATTCCAGTTTATCTTGATACGTTCAGTCGTGGGAAGCTGCAGGTCAGACCAAAACTTTTCTTGCGGATAACATTCAAAAACTGAGTGCAGTCCTCTTAATTTCCGTCAATTTATCAGTGCGTCTCAGGGAAAGATTAACAGTTGCTTTCAGAGACAGTTTGGGCCTGTTTTAGCAGAATGGTTACTCTCAATAAGAGGGGGAGGAACAAAAATTGTTTAATTTCAGGCAGCTGCTGATAACAGCGATAAAGTGGGGCACATTTTTAATTCCAAGATTTGTTTTACACTTTACACTGTCTGTGACAGTGACCCTCGGGTTACGTTGTTCTTGATTATGTCATTGTCATTTTTCTCATATGGAAAAATAAAAATCAAGTTTAAGTCATTTTAATTCGACTTAACGGTTTGTCTGCCACAAATATTGATGTCGCAATCACTAGAAAAGTATTAAAGTCTTAGACAGAGCAAACCACATTCACAATTTGTGACAAAAAAGAGCCCGCGATATCAGTCAGTCAGTTAAAGTGCCATACGTAAAACACGCTTGGGCGATCATGTCTCGAAAGAGGCATGGCTGATTGGGCAGCAGATTATCTCGCAGTAGGTTACCATTGCTTTCTGCGGTAGACTGGTTGCCAGCCAAGGCTATAGAACCCAATCTGTCCTGTTATTTAACCCATAACTGGAGGGAAGAAATGGATTAATACCTTTCCCAAGGGTATTTGCGCATAAGTGAATGCAGTCCGCGATATGCTGTGTAAAAAAAAAAAAAAAAAAAAAGAAGATCGCCAAATTGTGAACATCTCTTACATTTACCAGTTACAAACAGCCCGGTTCACACTCCACCCACGTCTATTGAACAGGTGAAAAGGCTCATCCCTTGTTCCCTGTTTAGGATGTGGTTTCCGGCTTTCTCTTTTCCAATCTTCTCACTTTTTTTTTCTCAATTGGAGTAGATAGATCTAACTATCGCCCGGTTCACACTCCACCCACGTCTATTGAACAGGTGAAGAGGCTCATCCCTTGTTCCCTGTTTAGGATGTGGTTTCCGGCTTTCTTTTTTCCAATCTTTTCACTATTACGTAGACCCCTGCACATCTGTGGCGTCACCGCCTTGCTCGGGGTGATACGATTTAAAAAAAAAACAACTATGTACGTACAATATTACAATACAATGTATTCGTAAATTTAGATTTTTTTTGTACTATATTAAAACTAAAATTTATTTGTAAGCTTTAAAATAGATTCTTCTTTAACATAAAAATGCATTTAAAATACATAGCTGGAAATGGTTATTTGTGATTTTTAGCATAAGTGACAAGTAAATTTAGAGACAAATTCGACTTCAGTCGCCTCTTCTGGAACAAATTACCAACGTAAGGCAGGGTATACCTGTGTGGTGATACCGACTGAGCAAAAGCGAGGGACCGGATGTTTGCTCTATACCGACCAAAAAGCAAATGAACAAAAGTTGCCGTTGCGCATCCGAGTTCGCACAGATGTTCCGGTTGAAAAATAAAAATTAATCAAATATCAAATTTCCATTTCGCGAGCCTACGCGAATTTTATTTACCAGCCAATGGGAAGCCCAGAATCAAATACAAGTGTGAAATTCCAAAACGAGCTGTTTTGATCCAAAAAGCAGATATAAAATGTCGAGACAAAAAGCACCCAACAGACAGACTAGGCAGAGACCAAGGAGAAGAGTGTAATTAATATCCCCATGACTTAAGTCGAGCGGTTACTACGCTTGCCTCTTTCTTTCTCCCCTGTCTCAAAAGTACTTACTGACCTAAGGAGCGACTACTTCAAAGACATTCCTCACATACCTCTGCTGCCCACATTCCTAAGCCTTAAATCTTTTACAGCATTATTATTTGCCATAAACATTTAACCTCTGATGGACCTATATTCAAGTATTATTTTAATTATAAAGACATTAATTGATATGTGTATATATAAATGTTATTTTCAACTCAATTTGCTTTTCTTGATTTTATAATCATTTTATGACTTATAGTCGGCTATCTACCACAAGGCCAAATTCCGTTAACCTACAACGGTATACAATTACCCTTCACTACAACAGGAAAAGAATAGATAAGCAACCCACTATAAAGTGGTTTACCGCGACGTGATACGAACACGCACAAACGCAACCTTCTCCTGACGAACACGTAGATTTTCAACACACACACACACACACACACACACACACACACACACACACACACACACACACACACACACACACACAGAGAATTTGGACTTTCAGCGAAATTTGAATATTTCTCTACAGCACATGTTCAAAATGGCAACGGACGCAGAAGAAACTATAACAAATCAACCAATTCAAGCTGTTACGATAAAACCGCCGAACTTTCTCGAATCAAATGTAACGGCTTGGTTTGCGATAATGGAGGCGCAATTTAATATTGCAAATATCAGACAGCCCCATCAAAATTTTTTAACATTCTGGCAGCACTCCCTGTGGATATAGTAGGAAAAATACAGCCAGCTATACTACAGTCAAAAAACTACGACACACTGCAAGAAGCAGTAACGGGCGCCTACGAAAAAACAAAACCGGAGATGCCGGACAAATTAATGTCGTCATCAACAGTAACGGGCCGTCCATCAGTGTACCTGAATGAACTCGTGGCACTAGCAGGCCAAATTGGCGAAGGGGACGATATCGTACGCCACAAATTCATACAAGCACTACCCCACTCTATCAAGCCTGTAATAGCAGCACAGGTTGATTTAGACACAAATCGTCTTGGGAAAATGGCGGACGACTTACTATTATATTTTAATTCACAAGACGCCGCACATATTCAACAGATTTCAGAGAAGAAAAAAGATGAAACTAAAAGGACACATGGCTGTTCCCACAATGAAAAAAATTCCCCACCAGCGTTCGCCCTTTCAACAAGGTCCAAAAATCCCAAATGTACCGAACGTATTTATATTTTGCGGAACGTGCAAAATTTTGCAAACCGTGGTGCAGATGACCTAACAAACGAAACGTTCAAATGCAACCCAGCTCTCGCCCAACTTCACCAATTCTTCGTGAGATTTCGGAAAACTACCTAGGCGAGAGATGTTAGCTTCCATTTCCTCGCCGCTTCTTGTTGTAGCCGCACGGTTAGGAGCTCAGAGAATAAACTTTATTGTGGATACAGGAGCTGCTATATCTATACTCCCAAAAAGATACTTAAACGGAGCGGTAATATACCCAACCAATATCTCTTTAGTATCAGCCAACGAAAAAAAATTGAATGCGTAGGACAAACGGTACTGAATCTAACACTACAGAACCTAAGACGGGAATTCACCTGGACATTTATAATAGCCGAAACTGCTCAGCCACTCCTAGGATATGATTTCCTAAACAATTTCGGATTAGTGGTGGATTGCAAAAATAACAAACTAGTCGATAAAATGACTAACAGACAGTCCAATGCACATCCATCATCTATTATTATGAATATAGATGTAGTACCGAACAAAAATGACAACAAAACAGTACGAACAATCCTGGAAAAATATCCAAAATTAATTTCTCCTCATCGCGACACGAATGCGACGAAACCAAAAATATATCACAGGATAGAAACTGGGAGCAATCCTCCTACCTTCTCCAGAGCCAGACAGCTATCAGCTCAGAGATGTGATATCGCGAAAGGGGGATTTAAGAAACTCCTAAAAGCAGAAATAATTTCGCCCTCGAACTCAGAATGGAGTTATGGTACCGAAGGCAGACGGCACATATAGACCTGTCGGTGATTATAGACACCTAAATACGATAACAAAAGCCGATAGATACCAAGTCCCAAACATAAATTCCTTGGCTTCAAAGCTTCATAACAAGAAATACTTTTCAAAAATAGACCTGTCGTCTGCTTATCACCAGGTACCAGTGCTCCCGGATAATATCTGTACGACAGCCATCTCTACCCACTTCGGGTTATTTGAATATAACTACATGCCTTTAGGACTACGGAACGCATCATGCACTTTTTAAAGAATGATGGACAATATCTTTCGAGATACCGATTATACCTTTGTGTATATCGACGATATCCTGATCTTCTCAGAAGATGAAGAAACACATTCCAAACATGTCGACCAAGTACTACAAAAACTAAGTGAGTACAACTTTAAAATTTGTCTTTCCAAATGCACATTTAGTGCTAACGAGTTAGACTTTTTAGGATTTCACATTTCTTCTAATGGTCTTAGACCCAGTTCTAAAAAGTTAAATGAACTAAGTGAATTTCCTCAACCAAACGATTCAAAATCGCTACGCCGTTTCCTTGGAATGGCAAATTTTTATAGGAAACTTGTGCCAAATTTCAGTAACATTATATTACCACTCACATAAAAAATACGCCTAAACCAAAATTCAAAATCTTTAACCTTAACAAAGGAAGAAATCGAATCTTTTAAAAACATAAAAAACACTTTATCAAATATAACCGTTCTAGCTTTCCCCAATTCGAAAGCTAGCAACTATCACCTAGTAACAGACAGTTCAACTTATGCGGTTGGTGCAGCACTTCGCCAAATGATTGACAACCAACACATCCCCATAGGCTTCATTTCAAAGAAATTATCCCAGACCCAACAGAAATATTCTACTTTCTTCAGAGAACTACTAGCTGCCTATCTAGCAGTACTCCATTTGAAACATCTAATAGAAAGCAGAAATGTAATGTTGCTGACGGACCACAAGCCACTTTTCAGTGCTTTTAAAAGCCAATCTTCCCTAAAATCTGACAGACAACAGCGTCACCTCTGTTTTATCAGCGAATATGTGAATGATATTTCATATATAAGAGGATCACAAAACATAGTAGCTGATTGTTTATCAAGACCTGTAAATGCGATAACTATTGATGTGTGTGACTTACAAGAAATAATCAAACATCAAGCTACTGACAATGAAATCCAGGCATTCAAAGACCAACTGAAAACATATACAATAAATAAAAAGGACACCATATTATGCGACACGTCATTACCTTTCCCATGACCTTTTGTGACAGAGAAGCTCAGAAAATCGGTATTCGACAGTCTGCATAACCTGTCACACCCGGGAATAGCAGCTTCCAGAAAAATGATAAAATCCCGATATTATTGGCCGGATATGGACAAATCAATAAAAGCTTGGTGCACAGAATGCCAGTATTGCCAACAAGCAAAAGTCATAAGACACGCGAAGTAAGTCCACTTGAATTATCTTCTAGCCGTTTTGAAACTGTACATGTTGACATTGTCAGTCACTTACCACCAGTAAAGCACCAAACGGACTCTTACTTTTCACCTTACCGATATTTATTGACATGCATCGACAGAAACACGAGGTGGATAGAAGCATGCCCAATAACGGAAATTACAGCGAAATCAGTATCAATGGCTTTTGTCAATCTGTGGATCTCCCGATTCGGGGTTCCTCTTCATGTCGTTACGGACAGAGGAAGCCAATTTGAATCCGAACTATTCACAGAAATATAAAAAATAATAGGTTTCCACCGATTAAGGACAACATCGTACAATCAACAAACAAATGGACTAGTAGAGAGAGCTCACAGAACCCTAAAAACTGCTATAATAGCCAGGAAATAATCATGGTTATCAGCTCTACCTATCGTTCTTCTAGGAATGAAAATAACTCCCAACGAATCAAACTATTCTCCATTTACCGCAGTAACGGGAACTCACGCACAAATTCCCCGATTATTGATCGACCCTAACAAGAACGAAAACAGCGAGATAACAAACTCGCACGTTAAAATTTTAACCGACGAAATGCAGAAATTTGATATGGACAAATTATCTAGCGGACATCTACATTCAACACCTACTTCTTACATCCCAAAAGATTTGCAAACATGTAAAAGTATTTGGCTAAGAACTGATAGAGTAAGAAAACCGTTGGAAGCTCCATACACAGGTCCTTATCAAGTAATAAGTCGTCACGAAAAATATTTTATTATATAAAGATAAGACGACGTCCATAGTAATGTCTCAATAGACAGATTAAAACCGACTTACATTACTGAAAATATAAAATCAAAAGATTCCATCGAATCAAGACGGGATTTCGATAAACCCCCATTTTGTACCGAGGAAAATAACGAAGACAAACCAAAAATGAAAACAAAGTCCGGTAGAACGGTTAAATGGAAGAAAGAAAACACATATTTTTTTATTTCTAACAAAACAAAAAAACCCCAAAAAAAAACAAAAAACAAACAAAATTAAAAAGAAAACAGCAAAACAGAACGAAAAAAACTATCTGAAAAAAAAAAGCGACAACAGATATCAAAAACAACTCCGTTTTCTAGGGCGAAAGTTATGTGGTGATACCGACCGAGCAAAAGCAAGGGACCGGATGTTTGCTCTATACCAACCAGAAAGAAAATGAACAAAAGTCGCCGTTGCGCATCCGAGTTCGCGCAGATGTTCCGGTTGAAAAATAAAAAATTAATCAAATATCAAATTTCCATTTCGCGAACCTACGCGAATTTTATTTATCAGCCAATGGGAAGCCCAGAATCAAATACAAGTGTGAAATTTCAAACGAGCTGCCTTGATCCAAAAAGCAGATATAAAAAGCGGATACGGACAGACCGACGGAGACAGAAGAGTGTAATCAATATCTCCTTGACTTAAGTCGAGCGGCTGCTACGTTTGCCTCTTTCCTTCTTCCCTGTCTCAAAACTACTTACTGACCTAATGAGCGATTACATCAAAGACATTCCTCTATTACACGCTCCCCACATTCCTAAGCATTGATTCTCTTTCACCATATTATTTGCCATGAACATTTTAACCTACGTTGGACCTATATTCAAGTTATTACTTTAATTGTATAATAAATGTTATTTTCAACTCAATTTGCTTTTCTTTATTTTATAATCATTTTATGACTTATAGTGGGCTATCTACCATAAGGCCAAATTCCGTTAACCTGCAACAGTATACAATTACCCTTCCCCAGAACGGACTCTTGCGCTGAAAAGATTTGTTATAATTGTTAGAAAGATTTTCATGTAAGAATAAATAACATGAAGAATACAATTGTTTTGAATGCGATTGTAAGTAACACAAATTTTGGTCAAGAGTTCAAAAATTCAAAAGTTCTTAGCGAAAATGTTCAGATAGAAAACAAAGTTCTGTGTCTGTGCGTGCGTTAAGGAAGGTTTGAGTCGAGAGACTTACGAGGGGTCGTTTAGCCAGCCTGTTCGTCTACTGACTAGCTTGCTGAAAGTCACCGTATTTAACGAAGAAGAAGGGTGGATCAAAAACCAAGCGCGGGAAAACTGGTTTTACATAAAAAAATATGTGATTGGCTAAAAATTAACCAATCACCACACACATATGAAAGAGCTGCTTCAGAGCCGAATGATTCAAAGCAACTGCGATTGCTAAATTGTCCTATACAAGAACAGTAGTGATTTATTACCTTATCGCAGACGAGTAAATGACATGGACCGAATGTGGGTAAGAAAAACCTAGCAACCGCTATAGTTGGCGAAAGTGAAATTAGTAGCAAGACTGTGAAAAATCCCCCAAAAGCTAGCTTTATGTCCCTGTTTTTAGAGGGAGACGCCCTGGCCTTATATCTCCAGTTGACCAAAGAGGATCAACGGGATGGAAATAAAATAGAGGCTAAGTTAAAAAAAAATTCTTTACGGACGGAGTTTTTTTCTGCATATGCAAAGCTAATAAAGATGCGGTGGACCGGCAAAGCCGTTGATGTGTATGCAACGAAAATACAAAAACTGGCGAAATTAGCTGGATTTGAAGGAAGTGGACAAGAGCAGATCGTGAAGTTCACGTTTGTCAATGGGTTCCAGAAAGTATTTCGGTGCCACTACAGCAGTTGCCAAATGTGGAGAAACTTGAACTCCGTGAAATAATCTCAACTGCCAGAATGCTTACAGCCACGCAGAGACCAGAAGTTGTAGCGGTCGCAGAACGAGAACCTAAACAACGTGATGGAAGACCAAAGCCAAAACCAAAACCGTTTAGTGGCAAATGTTATAACTGCAAGGGTCCTCATTTGTTGAGAGATTGTAGGGAACTAATCAAGGTGACCTGCTATGGATGCATCGAGCCGGGGTATTATGTAAAACACTACCCACAGGGGAAAAGAACAAGGGGCAACCGGTGCGTCGGCTGTTACCCCTTCAAATCAGCAATGGCGCAAACCAGCACACTACCAACAATAGAAGCACTAACAGAAGGCAGGAGGGCAAGGGGCGTGATTGATACTGGCTGCAACGCAACATTAATCTGGTCGGGTCTTTCGGCTGATTGTAGGAATACAAGTACTTTAAGAGCAGAGGATGGATGGGAGGTTGTGTGCAAGGGAATCAGCACAGTGACGTGACGTTGGAGGTATGTGGACGGTTACTGAAAATCGAGGCAATTGTGACGGAAAAGATCATCGATGGTGTTGACGTCATTGTGGGCATGAATGTTATCCGCCAGCTTGGAGGGGTTACCGTCTACGAAAATGATAACGCGGGGTTCAGAGGAGGAGATTGTGCTATGAATATACAACCACACGGCAAGAGTAGCAAAAAAAAAAAAAAAAAGAAAAAAAAAACAATGCTAAGAATATATTTATATTCAATGAAATATAGAATAACCTAGTTTTTTAGAGAGCGGTGGATCATTTTTGGAAAGCAATGTGTTGGGTTAACTTTATTTCCTCTTCCCTGGTTTGTAATTGGTCAATCATATAACTCTTAATGGCTGGTCTATGAAGACCTAGTTTCTACAGTTTGCTGGTAGATGCCATAAAGAGAATATGTTTTCCTGATACGTGGAAAAAACATAACCTCTTGCAACATGACATGCTGGACTCATGAGTAAGGATATATTTTTGTAATATTTGCTAGCTTTTCTTTTCAGGATCGGCGGAAAGATATGTAATACATTTCTATACGTAGCACGTACTCCTTCTAGTAAATAAAAATCTTTATTTATGTTCTTCTGACTTCTTTCTAGCCATCATTGTTTCTTTATTTTTGTTATAAATGCTTAGATAAACATATGTATTAATGGCAGATACTACTAAGGCCACTCTCATGGATTTGATAAACTCAACAATCATATCCCTGTGTTTGGCAAAAGAATTGGTCATAAACCGTATTATGCATTTTGATTGTTTAGTGTTCTCTTAAAATAATCAAATCCTGCTATGTTTGGCTTTAAAATGTAAGGAATGATAGGAGCGTACTCATGAATTATATTGTGTTAAAAATTAGGTTGTTAATATACTTAAATAAATACAGTGCATTGTTACTACCGTCCGAGGGTGCAATAACAATTTCGTCATTAAAATACTTGGATAAGTGACAATGCAATTCTCTTCCTTTTATTGTAATCTGATGTTTGATTGGATCAAGAAGAATATAAAAGAATACATGTGAATGAATGTACAGTGATCAGTTGTAATGTAATAAAGCAGTTAATTACAAATAAAAATGTGGGTGAAGTAACATTCAATAGAAAATATTGAAAAAATATTTTTAAAACAGGGTGTTCCTAAGTGGCAATGTCATCGCCATCATCATTATTATTAACCCCATGACTGGGTGTTCGTAACATGACTGCGCATCTAAGTTCCTGTCCAGTTCCCGCCACACACCAGAGATATATATTTTATGTATATCATGCCTTGGGTGATTAGATCCGACGGAGCCCATTCCTCTCCAGTTCAAAGTACAGACAATGTTCCCCAACGTGAAGGTTCATCTTATCTTCATCACGGAGACGTGGCTATTGATTTTATTGGGTGGAGTGTAGGGGCCTCGGTGATGTTTATCAAACTGGCCTTGTGCCAAACACAACCGAAGTCTCCACAATTTAAAATATTAGAAGGTTGGAAGAATAAAAGTGTTTTGTTTGTAAAACAAGTGAAATTTTATTAACTGAACAGAATAACAAATTTGTAAGAAAATGTTCAAATAGAAAATGTACGTAGTTAATTGATTTGTAAGAGTTGTTTAAAATGTACGTAGTTAAATGTTCCAGAGAAATAGTTGTAAGGAGTTAAATGACTCCAGAGCTTATAGTTGTAAGTAGCAGAATGTGTGTATGTAGAAAGATTAACAGGTTACTAATAAGATCTGTGTTCCTTTCCTTTTTATGGCCGGCGAGAAAGTGAAAAGGAAGGTGAAGCAATAAAAGAAAATGGTACTTATCGAAGTTAATTTTTAGGCGTCAGTTGAAGATGTCTTGTTGTTGTCGTTTCTTTGACGGCGAGTGAGTGAAAATGAAGAAAGGAAAATTGAAAGGAGAGGAAGAACAAATGTATGTCGACGAGATATGACAGTTTCGGAGTTTTGAAATTTCTCCCTTACATTGTGACGAGACCCTTATCAGATCTCTGCTTCTATCAGACTATCTTTGGCAGGTCAAGAGACGTGGATAAGTACTTAGATCAGTTCAGGTGGTCGGCTCGAGCCGCATACCCATTTTTTAGGTGTCAAGAAAATTTGACCGGGGTCATAGTTCAATTTGCTATTTCCTATCTAATCAGAATCCAGAATCTTAATTTTCACACTGGCTTGTGAAATTTCCTTTGGTTTGGTTTTTCCAAAATGTTTTCAGTCATTCTGATCCGATTTTGCGGATGTGCAATTTTAGTTCTTGCATTTCAGTTAATTGATGGATGATATAGGATTTGCATCCTATAGGAGTCTCTACCCTGGCCGTTGACATTTTTAATCTAGGAATTCTTCCATCCATTTATGATTCATCATTACACCAATGGCTGGCCTAACTCATTGTGCTAGATTACTGTTGACCCGACAAAAGGTTTTATCTGTCGTTTTTTTTTTCGGTTATGAACGTTAAACTTTGCCCCTTTTATCTTATTAAGAAAGTAAGTAAAATTTATTAAAAATCCCGAGTTATAATTTTTTTAAAATAATTACATCGATAAGCAATTTATATTTCTTGGTATGTTTAAACTTGATTCTTAATACCAAACCTTATTTTATTCAGCAACTTGATTTAGTAATCGGATAAAGTTAAGTAGTTAAATTTACTATTGTTCCGCGTATTATGGTAATTAACTGTCACATATTTCTTGCCCCTGTTCCAAAAGAACAACATAGATAAAAGATTTTATTGATAAACTGATAAAAATGTAAAGCACGTTTGGATTAAACGCTGACAAGATAGTATTTCACCAAGCTTATAAGGTTAATAATAATATTTTCATTTTCAGGAGGTATATTTAACACTCACAAACATTCACATAACTGTGTGCATTGGATTGAAACAATAATTCCTTAACCTGATATAGCTTTAGCTTTGTGCACTGGCAAAAAAGACATTGTGTTGAAAATAAATATCTACAGTAAAAAAATAAAGGTTTATTCTTATGAGATTATCCACACACACACACACACACACACACACACACACACACACACACACACACACACACACACACACACACACACAGAATGAATACAAATATAAAATTTGTCACAGTAAAACTTAAAAAGAAATTTACAAGATTTTCTTTTTCCATCAATTTTAGTCAAACACGCATCTATCTATCTATCTATCTATCTATCTATCTATCTATCTATCTATCTATCTGAAGTGAGACTAGAGAGAGGGAGAGAAGCACAAGACGAACAGGAGGCAGATAGAGCTTAAGGAAGCTTTATTCCACAAACAAACGTTCACATAGACAGAGATAGTATCGTTCGTCCATCTTGTAAAGGTCCCTCTGTAGAATCCCAGGTAAAGGGGCGCAACTCCGAGATGTCCAGCAGAAAGACAGCGTGGGAGAGTTACACCATTATCACTACACTATCTATCTATCTATCTATCTATCTATCTATCTATCTATCTATCTATCTATCTATCTATCTATCGTAACCCTGCGTGAGTAATCACCAAAACGGAGGTTGGGAATAACAGTACTTCAGCAAATACAAGACTCTCACGCTGCACGAAGTAGATACACTGCTAGTGATTTTACCATCTCTTCACTAGGGCAGAAGCTCGAGACGGATGCGACACAAAGTCAATTAAAGTGAGAATTTCGAGCCCTTAAGCCCAGCCAAAAATATCCCGTAGACCCTATTCAAGGCCAGGTCAGGCTGTTGTCTATTCATCTAAGACGAGACTCCACCCGAAAGCAGAGTCGACCAAGAGGGAGTATTGATCAAGTATAATCGTTCGTTTTTATTAATTTTTGGGCCTTTTTTTCTTCATACTGTTTTTTCAGTGATTTAGTGGAGGTACCTAAATTGTTATGAGGATGCATTTCTATATAAAGAATATTAAGAAAGTCAACAAAAAGGTTAAAATTTATAGTAAGGGATTCTACTGAGTTCTAATGGTAATACAAAATTCATTCATAAAGTAGTTGTAAAATAGAGAAATTAGAAATAGAACGTTTGGAAGATTCTAGATCATTCCAGTATATTCGAGAAAAATCTAGATGATTCGAGGAACATCGAGAAATATACTAATTAGGTGCTAGCCCCTATAAAATAGGTTTTTGAAGAGAGTTGTCAGTTGTTAAAAAAGTAATTTCTATTATTATCAACTCTGGCTTTTGATTCAAGGATGATTGTATCCAGCCGAAAGAATCTATATGAAAAGTTGTCAACAAAAACAAAAAAAAAAAATACAAAAAAATACAAAAAAAACAAAAACAAAAAGAGGACCTTCTGGAACTAAACTGGTAAATAGTAGTTTTGAATAATTTCTTTGACTAAACTAAAATTAATCTATATATACACACATTTGCGGATATCCAGCAATAGCACATACAATACTTGCCTCTGGCCTTCCTTTTTCTCCCTCGTCGCACTTCACCAGTAAATTCTATGTTTTCTGTTTTAAATGCCACAAATGTATATTTGTATATATTTTATTTTGTGTTTTTAGTTAATAAAATATTTGTTTGTGATTTAGCTCTGTGTTTTGGTAAATCATTTTCTTTTGTTACAACTTCCAACACGTAACGATATATACACAGTATGAAAAATTCCAACTCTCTTTAAAAGAATTATTGTTTTTTACCAAAAAAGCAACACGTTCAACTCTAGAAAAATAAGAATTTATTCTCATGGGTCATATAATTTAAACTTCCTTAAATCTTTTTCCTGCGAGCAAGGGGAGCAACTCTTCTCTCTTAACGTATTACCACGTGTTCACAGCAGCAAAGCAAATAAGATACAAAATGCGTACGTCTCAATTACAGAACTATTTATTACAACATGCAATATTAAAATACATAAAAAGGTTTTTAGATTTAATATATATAGTTCAATAAATGATTAGCATTGGAAATATGTACAATAAAAACAGGAGAACTGATAAAATTATAGGTATTTTAGCGTCAAAACTGATCGCGGAATATACAATTAAAATATTGCGACCAAGTCACGAATTAGCCAGGAGGGAAAGAAGAAAATGTGCTTTACGAACACAGATACAAAGTACTTACGAGAAGGCGAAAATACAAATGGCGTTCTCTTACATTCGAATTAGCGGGAGGCGGACAAATCAGGGTTCCCGTAGCCGAAAGCGTCTTCCTCCAGGGAGGGACTTGTTGGGCCGACGCTTTCTTCTTCTTCTTCTTCTTCTGGTATCGGCTCTGGTCAAACAGAAATAGAAGAGTTTATCAAACACAGCAACAATTCATTATGGAGACGAATATTTAAGAGACTACGGAAGCCAAAATTAGGCAATTCGATTTGGTTAATGGGAAAACCAACGACTAGCCAGACGAGTATAGGTTCTCTACACCACAAAAAATACTTCAACAATTATATTCCGTTAATATGGGAATAAAACACACACTTCGGCTGTACGAAGATGAGTGACAGCTAATGACCCCTCTAAATGTAGGGGAAACACAAAGCTGGGTTCACATTACGCGGCCACGCCGCAGCGAAAAGTCTGTACGTCCTTACTCCCTGTGCCCAGTTCTGCCAACTGCCTCTGTCTGCCTGCCAGTGCAAGTCCTTCGGGAAAAATCTTCCTACTCCCTAACCAAGTTACGTGTCCTGTGATTGGTCAGCAGCGAGAGTATGCTGAAATCGGCTCCATCATTGGATGCAAGCGCTCGCAGCTTCCCAAAAGGGGACGACTAAAATGAAAACAAGGGTCGGTGCAGGCTTAGAAAGTACCACCTGAAATAAATCTCCCTTCTAACCAAAACAATTCAAATAATTCGTACATTTTAAAAGAAAAGGATATTGAAATATGAATAAGAGAGTTGGTATTTTTCATACTATATATATATATATATTTCAATTTTGAAGTTCTAATCTTTACATCAGATAAGGTTGGGTGCTTTGTTCGGAAGTTTTCTTACAACTCCACTCTCGATTTATCTGGATTGATGTGTGCATAACCCCGTCATTGGTTTCAGACATCATTTTCAATGTTAATTCCCACAAGGTAAGCGGATGAGGCGAGATTTCTACCGTAGTCCTCAAGAAATGTGCTCAAGAGCTGGCTCCAGTTTTCTCTAAATTCTACTACAATTTCTTCTCCGCTTTCTGTTTTTCAATTTGTTGGAAGTCCTCCTCTGTAGTTCTTGTTTTTAAGAGCATTGGAGAACTATATGACCCCTTAAATTATTGCGCTATTAGTCTGTGGAATCAAACTTGCAAAGTTTAATTAAAAAAGCAGATACGAGAATAATGTTTGTTTAGCACAGACGCTGGATTGAAAAACCTAAAGTTAGAAGCTCACGTAAATCTTCGCTGATTGGCTAATAAATCAAAGGCAGAGAACAATCGCCCATTTTGTTTACCATGCGGCGCGAAGCTGAATCTAAGTGAGAAATTTACTTTTCAACTCTCTCATTCACTTACTTCATTTTCAGCTCTTGTTTACTTACTCAATATTAATCCTCAGTGAGAATTCGAACGTCAAACGAATGCCACAAAAATCCACACATATACGAACAACTGAATTTTAAGTAACTCTTAACACAAAAACCAAAATTGTAACTCACTCACGCTCTCGTTTTAATTCACTCAAAGGAATAAACATTCAACATTTTCTACACACATCTTTGAACTCACTTAAAAGCAACAAATTTCAACAAACTGTTTTGTACTCACTCAATATATAATATCCACTTCACATTTTGTATATTTTGTGAATGTAAATTTTGTCGGTTCTTTTGTTACCAATTACCTTCATTCATAATTTCTCCGTGTGTTCATTATTATTCATCTTAGCGATAAATTTAAAACAATTGGGATATTAGGCCGTGTCCCACAACAAGTTTATTATCACTTTTCAGCAAAGTATTCAAGGCTCTAAGCTCTTAAGTGGTTAAGCTTCTTACTTCTTACGACCTCCCTTCGAAGAAGCAATATGACTTCCGTTTTACCAGGTCTATGGCCGACCATCACTGAATTTGTATATCAACCACGAGATAAGAACGGCGAAGCTCGGGCTGTGGCTCTAGATATTTCAGCTTGGTATGCTAGACTTCTACGCAAGCTCCATGGCGATGGCGTCACAGGACAATTATTTGATTTAATCCAGTTGTTCCTATCAAAACGTGAAATGAAGATCGTGTTGAACGGACTCGCTTCCAGATCATTTCAAGTACGCGAGGGTCCCCTAAGTTTTCTATGGGCCCTACACTGTTTTTGATCTTCGTCAAGGACCTCCACGTTGTCTTCAGTTCTCAGCTAGATATTTATGCAATTGACATTTTCGCAGCTGATTTTTAAAAAGATCTCCAGTAAATAGTTAACTGGGGCAAAGAATGGTTTGTAAATTTTAACGCCCCCAAAACAAAACTGCTTTCATTTAACCACCACAAGGACCTTTTCTGACTGCCATCACCATGGCTGATGCTAGACTCCAGGAGAGCAACACATCGCTTTCTTGGCCAAACATTTCGCACTGACATGAAATGGAGCGACTACATCGCTTCTGCACAGAGAATTAGGTCATTGTGTTGTGCCATAAAATTTTTCTCGTCAGTGTCCATCTTGCACATTTACAAATTTACCATTCGTCCGTGCATTGAATACTGTTGCCAGATCTTGTAATATGTCAATACCCACTATTCTCAGTCTTTTCTTTCACTTTATCTCCTTGTAACCCCTGCGTACTAGAGGCATTATCACCTATCTTGCAGTGAAATAAAATTGCACACTCGCAAAATCAGATCAGAATGACTGAAAACATTTTGGAAAAACCAAACCAGGGCAAATTTTCCAAGCCGGTGTGAAAATTAAGATTCTGGATTCTGATTGAATAGGAAATAGCAAATTGAATTATGATCCTGGTCAAATTTTCTTAACACCTAAAAATAATATGAGTTTGTGGTTGTATCCGATCACGTGACTGGATTTTACTACTTATCCACGTCTCTTAACCGGCCAAACACAGATGGGAGCAGAAATTAGAGACGACACGCTAAAATGTGACAAAGGAAACTTCAAGTTTGACCAGGACGTAAGGTCGCGTCACATATTCGTTCTCCTTCTTCACTCATGCTAATTTTCTTTACTTCTTCTTTCTTCCCCATCATCAATATTCTCGCAGTCAACAAAAAAAAAAGACGACGACAACAGCAACAACAGCAAAAAGATACTTCAACTGACTCCTAAAAATTAACGTCCGATAAATACAAATTTCATTTCTTGCTTTACCTTCCTTTTCACTTTCACGCCGGCCATAAAAAAAGGAAAGGAACAGTCTTTATTAGTAACCAGTTTATCTTTTTAGTACACACATTCTGCTACCTACTACTATTTTTCTGGAACATTTAACTACATACATTTTCTATTTGAACATTTTCTTCTTACGAATTTGTTATTCTGTTCAGTTATGGAAATTTCACTTATTTTATACACAAAACACTTTTATTCTTCCAGCCTTCAATCAACCTTCTGATATTTTAAATTGTGGGGGACTTCAGTTGTGTTTGGCACAAGGCCAATTTAATAAACATCACCGAGGCCTCTACAGAGCTAAGGTCATCGGAGTAGAAGTGACAAATTCTGAAACGAACTTTTGTCGCCGGATCCTTGCCCTGGTAATGATTCTAGACAGAATCGAAAGCTTCAGAGAATCAACACAAACAATTCCAGGAGAATGCTTTCCCGACTATTCACCTATTCTAGTCTAGGGTTAATCATATTAGACAGTTTTTCTTGCCAGAATCTATCTTAAACATTTATAAATTTAACATTTGCTTATGCATTGAATACTGCTGATCTTGTTCTAATATGTATTTAAAATTTTGATAAAATTCAAAGAAGAATCTGCAATGTTATTGGTCCTGACCTGGCGTATCGTCTTCAGTCACTTCCCCACTGATGTAATGTAGATTCCTTGTGCCTTTTATATAAATATTTTTATGGTAATTGATCTGATGAGATTTCTTCTTTGGTACCTCGACTTTACAAATTTAAAGCAGTAATAGATTGGCAGCTAGGACCCATCATTTTATAATTGAAATGGCTAGATGTAACGGTATGATTGTCAAGTAGCAATGTTTGTCGTGGCAGGTATATTTTTAATGGCACTCGTCTTTGATGGGTCCGGTCTAAGCCTATTTGAAACAATTGTCTCTGGAACTCCCTTCCACAAGTCTGCTTTCCTGACAGCTACAATCTCCAGGTGTTTAAATGTAGGGTCAATAGACGCCTCCTATCACACTAACTCCCAATTATTCTCAGAACACTCTCATCTACCCAACCCTCATTCTCTGTATCCTTACCCGCCTATCACCCACCCTCTGACATTTCCTATATTTAATCATCCTTTCTCCACTCTATGTAGCCCCTGCGCAGTAGTGGCAGTGACATGCCTTTCTCGGGGTGAAACGCTTATAAAAAAAAAAAAAAAAAAAAAATTATATTGCTCATGAAAAATTGGCATTTCTCCTCACTGAATTTGAACCCGTAGCCTTCTATTCTCTTGAATACTTGTTGTATGTGTTCTGAATGTTTCCGTCTAGTTTCGTCTTTTATGAATATGTCGTTTAAATATACAACGGTAAAATCTAAGCCAGTTAGAATTGTGTTGTATCCTTAAGAAAGGTAGAATAACGAATTGTGCGCCCAAGTAGTAAACTACCAAACAAGGATGTCGTAGAGAAAACCGGATTATTCTGTATGAAAGTGTCATTGATAGATTAGTCTACTGCAATATGCACTCTCATGTACACTCCTCGTTAATCAGTAGCTATGATTCTCATATAACAGATGGACTTGTAGCTTAGGGGGGATGGTTAATGTTTCTTTGATTCGGCCTTGTGTCATACTTAACCGAATTCCCCACAGCTTACAAGTTTTATCCAGAATTATCATCAGAAGAATTATCAGAAGGTTTTCATCGTTATCAGAAGGTTAGTTGTCAGCAGGTTGGAAGATGTGAAATTGTGCGGAATCGTGTAAGAATAAAATATACATTTTACATTTTAAAATAGAAATTTATTAAAAAGAAAGAATAACATGAGTTGTAGAAGTTAATGTGCAATTAGAAATATTATTAAGAAGTTAAGGGTAGAGTTCGCGTTCAGTTATCAAGTTATGGGTATCAAGAAAATGTTTGTAGTAGTAATAGTTGAAAAAGTATATGCGTACGTACGTATGTATGTGTTTGCTTGGTAGGAATATCTTTGGATGGGGAAGAAGTAAAGGAAATCAGCACGCGGGAGGACGAATGTCCGAGTTGACCTGAAGCTTCTCTCATTACATTTTAGCAGTGTCTCTCGCTGCTCCCATCTGTACCATCCTGACTGACTGACGCTGATGAAGTCCCTTTATTGTAATCTAGATTTTTCGCATTTATTCGCGAAGTCTTTTTTGGTCTTGCAAGTCGCTCCCATTAGTCAAAAATAATTTTCACATCTACTTGCGAAATCTGGTTTCGATTTTTTCTTTAAGCACATGGTCAATCCTTTTTCTATTTGGGGAAAACCCAGGATTTCACACGTAATTGTGAATTTTTATAAAAGTGAAGAAGAAGGTTGATTTCAATTCTTATTCTTACAGACTCGTCTATCCTACTATGCCAGAAGGATAACAGGATATTCCACTACAACACACTGTATCCCTTACTTGCAGGAAAATGCTGGGTGCCACTTTGACCCCGGACGGTCGCCTATTAAAAAAACGTATAGGATAGACCTGAAGAAAGGCAAAGACATTTCACCCGTCTGTCTCTCTACGTCTTCAAGGGACACAGTACATAAAAGAAGATAGACGCTTGTGTGTGTTAATTATTAAATATTTTCAAAAAGTTTGTGTGCATCTTAACAGGTCAATTAAAAAAATCATCTCTCATCATTTAATTTGAAAAAAGATTCTTCTAGGCATGGTAACGGGTATGTGTGAGGTAGTAGTTGCTAATCTTGTGGCTCGAGCAAATTCATGTATAGGGGGTACCAGTGAGCTAAGTTCATCTGAGAAAAAGCCATGAAAGTGTTTGTAGAAGAGACACAGGGAAACCACATTGCGTCGGTGAGAAAGTGACTGTATCCGAGTTGCCAAGTCGGAATCGATCACATTACAGATTCTCCGTTGGATCTTGTCAAGGACCCTAGGTGGATAGCAGGAGCCTCCGACCAGATAAGGCAGCAGTATTCAATGCACGGGCAGATGGTAGATTTGTATATGTGCAGGATTATTTCAGAGAGGAAAAACTTCCTGGCCCTGCACAGAGAACCGACCTTCTTAGCAGCGGATTTAGCTATGGACTCTATATAGTCATTCCATTTGAGGTCTGTTGTGAGAGTTAACCTGAGGAGGTGCAGTGTTTTACTTTCAAGTAGACTAGACTTATCCATACTAATACGGGGGTAGGAGCGATTGTCTGTGGTGATTAATAGATAGCATCTTCGTTTTAGAAGCATTAAAATTCACGAGCCATTTCTTACCCCAGTCCACCACGGATTGGAGGTCCTTTTCGAGCTTGGCAGCGAGGTTTGCTTTGTCGGCCTCGGCAGACATTTGATTAAGGCGAGAGTAAAGTGTAGTGTCGTCAGCGTATATGCCTACTTGGGATCTTACTTCATCGGGGAGATTGTTAATGTAGATAAGGAAAAGGGTGGAACCTAGAATAGAACTTTGAGGGACACCTGCGTTCGTTTGATAGTATTGGGAGGCATGTCCGTTTAATACTACCTTCATTGTGCGATCTGAGAGGAATGACTGGATTAGGTCAAACAATTGTCCACTTATACTGTAGCCCAGTAGCTTGCATAGAAGGTCAGCGTGCCAGCCTCTGTCAAACGCTTTGGAGATGTCTAAGGCAACAGTCCGGGCTTCGCCGTTCTTGTTGAGAGCCTGGTGTATATACTCAGTGAAGGTCGTGAGCATATCAGCATTAGACCTGGAGAAGTGGAAACCATACTGTTTGTCAGAGAAGAGTATGTGGGCTGTGAAATGCTGTACTACCTCGGCATTAATGATGGCTTTAAATACTTTGCCAATGATTGGTAGGAGGCTGATAGGGCGATAATTAGCGGGGTTGGGAGGTTCTCTGATATTTTTATAAATAGGAAACACAGAGGAAGATTTCCAGCAGGCAGGAAAGCAAGAATCAGAGAGGTAGTAGTTATAGAGTTTAGAGAAAACAGAGGAGAGTTCAGGAGCATATTTCTTTAGGATGATAATTGATATTCCGTCACCACCGCACGCTTTAGGGGGTCAAGTTTTAAAATTATTCTGGAGACCACCGAGGGAGTTATGTGTATGTAAGTCAGTTGGGCTTCAGTTCGGGGTGGGAAATCGGGTACAGATAGTCCAGACGAATCCAGTGTCGAGTTGGTGGAGAATCTGCGGGCGAAGCACTCGGCCTTGTCTGTTGAAGATGTGAGGACCTCAAATTTGTTGATTAGAGGCGGTATTGAGCTTGCTACTGTTCAGCACACTTTTACAGAGCCTCCAGTAGTCTTTGGAGCCAAACTTACGGGATGCTATGCGCTGCTTCATTCTGGTTGCAAACATCAGCTTAGCTCCTTTAAGTATCTTCTTGCACTCATTGCGAGCCGATGCAAAAAGGCGCCTGTTATGGTCTGACGCGTGACTCCGGAAAAGCCGAAAGAAATGATTTCAGTGGGCAATGGTGGCCGATCAAGCAGGGAAGAACCAGGAGGTGAGTGGGATTTAAGTCTTAACTTCCTGGCAAGGATGAAAGCATCGATGCCAGCCTTAACCCAAGAGAAGACCTCAGCCACACAGTTTTCAACGGGAAGGCTAAACACTTTACTCCAAGGGACGTCACACAGGAAATCGCGGAACGAATCCCAATCAGCTCTTTGGTAGCAGTAAGATATTCTGCTGGTCTGAGGTTCTTGGGTGGAGTGGGATTGGAAGGAGATATAAACGGAAATTACCGCATGGTCAGAGTTTCTGAGAGGGTAGAGTTGTTTGACATTGCAAGAGTCAGGGGTGGAGGTAAAGCAGAGATCTAGTAGTAAGTCGTGTTCATTAGGGTTGTCAGAGAAACGCGTAGGGAACTCCACTACCTGCGTAAGGGACTGAGTGATTGAAAAATTCATGGTATGGACACCAGCAAGATCTGTAACGGAGTTTTCCAGCCACTTGGCGTGATGAGCATTAAAGACACTAAACACAAATATATGGGCAAACGGATGGGAGGAAATGGCCTTGTCGATATTATTGGAGATGCTGTCAAGAACGGAACAGTCGGGAGATGAGTGGGAGAGGTAGAGAAAGAAGAGATGGCTAAGAGATCTTAGAAGGGAGAGACGGAAACACATATAAGAGTGATGTATGGATTCAAGGTAGATCACCCTAGCTAGCATTCTCTGACGTAAACACCAAGCCCATGCATGTAGACCTTGGAGTCCTTCCTGAAGAGAGGAGGGTAGCCAGGGACGTAGAATTCAGAAGAGAGGATAGAAGGATCAAGGTTAGTATCGCAGAGGGCTAGGATGTCAGGTCAGTTTAATTGGAAGTAGGATTCGGTGTTAACAATCCGATGTGAAAAAAGTATATAGCTATAAAAAAAGAAAGAAAGTTGAATTAGCCAGAGATGAAAGCCAGATTAAAACACAGACAAGATGTGACAAAAGGAACTTCAAACCACTGACCCGAACATAACGTCCTGACACACATTCGTTCTCATTCTCCTCCTCGAGTGTTATTCTCCTTTATCACTTCTTCTTCATCTACGCCATTCTCGCAGTCAACAAAGAAGGAGACAACAACTGTACCATTTTCCTTTATTGCTTTACCTTCCTTTACGCTTTCTCGCTGGCCATAAAAACGGAAAGGAACACAGAAATTATTAGTACTCTGTTAATTCTGCATAAACTTATTCTGCTACTTACAACTAGAACTCTGGATTCACTCAACTACGTACTACAATTTCTCTTTGAACATTTAACTCCTACACATTGATGTTATTTTGTTCTGTTAATAACATTTCTACTTTAAACATAGAAATTAAATACTTTTATTCTTTCAACATTCAACCTTCTGATGATTACAAATAACTTTAAGTTGTAGGGAGTTCGGCTATGTTTGTGAATTGGCCTTGTACCAGACATAGCTGACCATCCTTATTTCAAACTCTTGCACAAAAATTAAAAATTTGAATATACCTGGAGTTAGTTCATTTATTTAAAATTTTTCGCATTCGTGATTGACAATATCAGTATAAATAGCAAAATCTTCATCATCTTTTTTTCTGAGAGATTTAAGCATTGCCAACGTGCATTAAAATAAGAAGCTTCTTCCACTGAAAATTTTAGACAAAATTAATTTTCATTTGGCGAGCCCTGGCAAACTTTCTTGAAAATTTCTTCGTGCCTTTTGTTATACAACAAAAACGTAAAACTGCCGCGGGTGGTATATTGGCTCCTAAACAGATATTTAATGACGGAAGACAGTAATAAACCCAACAAAGGCTTGAGTATAAAAATATATTGCCATGTTCATTTTTGCAAGAAAAAATACATAAACAAAAATAATTGTACAGTGCACCAGGCAAAAAATAACTCTGCAAACTCATGTAGAAGATGAGAATAGCGTTGTCCTGAGAAGGACAGTTTTGGTAGTAGCTGGAGTACGTTGTCTTAAAAAGGACAGTTTTGTGATCGCTAGAAAGCTTTGTCGTGAGAAGGACAGTTTTGTGGTTGCTGAAGAGTGTTGTCCTGAAAAAGGACAGCTTATTGCAAATCGTTGGCAAGGAAGGCTGAAGCGAGAAGCATGTTAGAGCTAGCTTGAGAGGCAGGAGCTAGAGGCCTACTGGAGATGATGATGGCTAGCTAGCTACCTAGAACTGTTGCTGGTGGCTGGAGCTTTGCGATTGTTGTAGGCTTGCTGTCGGTTGCTGCTACTGGAACAGTTAATACACTTTGATCCTAATATCTATTCGTACAAAAGTAAAAAAAAAAGTGCCACAAGGTCTAAAAAGTGGGGATGGGGACTGGTCTTCCTTAAAGCTAGCTAGTCTCACTCATTTGTACTTACAATTTCCCTTTTACCATAACAACACATTTATTTTTAGCTGTCATATCACAGTCACCAAAATAACTCATTTACTCAATGAAAGTACTAACATTAAATTTTATTCATACAATTCAAAGAGGAGGGGTAAAAATCAGAACCCAATGATTATATACAATGAGAAAATATATATGTACAAAAAAATACAAAAAAAAAAACAATATTAGTATTAGAACCCCTCAAAAGCAACGTGTTGCAGAAAATCTCTGTTAAATGGGTGAAAAAGACACTCGAAGAATATCTGATCTCGCCAATGAACAATGACATTTGTCACCTAAAAAAAGGGTGAATAGAAATTAACAAAAATGGAGAACAAGAAATAGAAAGGCATACACTAGCTAAGTTTAAAAAAAAACGCCTTAAAAAGGCCAAAACTGAAAATCAAAATGTCCTGAATTACCTTAAACGTGGGCTGGGATGATTGATGATTCGGTTAGAAGCTAAAAATCCTCTTTTCTAAATAGCATCCAACAACACTCTAGGTCAACATCTCTCACTCGCACCAAGCACGAAACTCTCACTCATCTTTTGCCGAATTTCGATGAAAAGAATCACATCCTGTCCACCGTGATCTTAACTTTAAGCTGATGCTTAAAGAAAGAGACCAGTTAAGAAGAAAACTCACTACCATGAAATTCCTTCTGTCTCGTCATCCGCACCACGACTCGCATAATGCCTAGCAGACACAAGAGCACTTAGTGCTGATTCTTTTTAGTGACGGTCTCACAGACGGAACGGCCTCACAGACGAAACAGACGAAACAGACTTCCAGGACAAAAAAACAAAAAAAAACTTTCCATCCAAGACTAGAACCGTGCAGGCTGACTGAAGCCTGCACAGCGGGTGCACGACACCTCAGTGAAAAAAGGCGTGTCTAATGGATCCCCTCAAAGGCACCGCAGTGCACACAACAGTCAACCCCACAGCGCAAATCTTCTTGCCAACCCAGAGGGCCTCTCACAACATCAACAAGATGTGTGTTGCCTTGTCGTTATTGAGACATTTCAACTCGGGTGCCCAAGGCGAGATGAAACGAAACTCTCGATTCGTAATGCCAAGCTCGCCTTGGAGTTTGTATTTAGCAGCCACGCTCACTATCACTTTATACGTAGTCTTCGGAAACAACACTTGGTTGTCAGAGAGGCGATCCTTCACCTGTAAGAGGCAATTCAGTGCATTTCGACACTCTTGACAAAAGTATCATTCGTCTCAGGACGATTGGCTCAGCACACCTCCACCTCACCCGTATGCACACTTTCTAGAGACGGGAAAGATCGGCGGGCGTCTTTCTTCCAGAATTCGCCATCACCGTCTTCTTGAGTACACATCCGTGCCAGGGAATTCAAGCGGAGCATATGTTGACGAGTTTTAACATTCAACATTTCCCAGACCGCCTTCGGCAGGATGGAGACAGCAGACTTCGCAACATACCAAGGGAAATAAGGTCTCCAACAAAATCATTTCGTTTGGCAGACGGAGGTGAAAGAACAGAGAGAATCGAGTAGATGTGCGCAACACACATTTCCGCCCTCTTCTTCATTGACACACTGCTTCCTCGACTTTCTTCCGAACTTCTGATCAGTTCGTTTCCAGCTGATGACCTGGACTGAATCATAAACAGAGTATCCTGACTGACCTGTCCGTCCAGCCGAAAGATCAAAGGAGAGAAACTCCCTCCCACTCACCCAACTGCAAGCTGACAGATTTAACGCGATTGATTTTGGACGCCGCCACCGTCTTGTAACTACAAATTTCTTTGCCGACTTCATGTATTTTGACGATGTTCTTTACGAACACAGACACGTCATCAGCATCAGCGGAATATCGAGTTGGTGGCAACTCGAAGGACCGGATACATCTTTAACTTGTACAGGGAGGGCTCCAAAGCAAGAACATACAACATAGGCGAAAGCAGACAACCCTAATGAATAGAGCGAGACAAGGTGAAAGGCTCTAACCTTATCCCGTTTATTCCACCAAAGCTCCCGGGACTTGTACAAGAGATGATCCAAGAGTAAAAGTGCAGCCCGAAACCAGCAGACGCGAAGACAACCTTGAGAAAACGATGACCCCTCCTATTGAATGCCTTGAACTGATCCAAACTGATCAGCGCGGTTTCACTGTAGACTTTTTCTATGATCTGGTGAACCATACGAAGGTTGTCTTGAATAGTCCTGCCCCTCACAGCACGTCTCCTCGGGTCCAATCAAACTAATCAGGACAAGCTGCAAATGATTGGTCATGAGCTTCGCCAAAATCTTCAAATCTGCATTTAACATAGTCAAAGGGTGAAAATTCTGTATTTCATTACCTCCGTTTTGTTTTTGCATAGCGACTGGATCACACCTCTGGTGAAGCGTTGGGGTATATTGTCATTCCTCAACCAGTGGTTGAACGTCAGTGCCAGCAGAGGAGCAAAATGAATGGCAGCCTCAAATCCACCTCGTAAAGAAAACCGTATATCTCCAGAGCTTAATCTCGGCCGGTCACCCAGCCTGTTTCAGCCATTCCCAAATTTCCGCCTCAGTGAATGTCCCTTTGCACCCAACTGCTTCAGTCTCGAGACGAGGAAAGTCGGCTAAATAGACGTCGAACAGAGCTCAAAAGTCTATGTTTGCAGTAAATATATTTCTAATAATTCTGACTTAAGCTACACATATCACATTATTCATAAGGAAAGAATAATTCTTCAAGATACAATTCAGCAACTGTCAATGTTTGCTACTGGGATTTATTAATGGACATGACAAAGCTAAGCAGGTACTACCCATGAATACCCACCAGCTAGAAGGGTAAGCCTGAGTAGAGTCCCAGATAGTGCTTTGTGACCTTTGCTTTTTTCTACCGAAATTAAAGTAAGCACAACTATTAAATGAAGAAAATTTTTTCATGATTTGGATGTCATTATTGGGTCTTTTTTTTTTTCATACAAATCTGTGAATTTGTTTTGCTCGTGCTAAATTTTGAAAAGAAATTATATAAAATTCACTATTTTTAATCTGTAATGTTGAATGTGTTAAAATTCTTCAACTGCTTAAGAAGGAAAATCTCAAGATTCTGTTAAAAATGCCATCTGACATTGTTGATTTATTTGAGATGGGATGATCTCATTGATTATGACGTGTCTCTAATTTGTATTTAGTTACATCTAAACTTATTTATAAATGGAATTTTGTGTGAGTGTATGTGTCTGTGTGTGTGTATGTGTGTGTGTGTGTATCCGTTACCTATAGACTCCGAAACGCTGAACCGATTTTCTTGAAAATTTACACAGTTGTACTATAAGCGTCTGCGAGTGTTTTTAGTTAGATTTTGTGTTGCGGTACCCCTGATAAATATCGAAAATCGAAAAATCGGGTTATAGAAGGAGTGGTCCGATTTTAATCAAATTTGATACATTCATAGACAAAGACATAAGAAACGATATTCAGAAGTTTCAAGGTTGCAGTTCTTACAATAGTGCAGAAAATCGATAATATATATATATAAAAGGCAAGATGTTTGTGTGTGTGTCTGTTTATCTGCCTGTATGTCTGTATTTTTTCAGCCCTTTTATTTTAGTTTTTGCTTCGGATTTGGCTCTAAGTAGGTATAATTATAGTTCTTAGTCTCAGCCATGATACCATTTACTCAGAGGACTTATTTAGCTTTCAAAATTCAGTTTACGACGAAAAAAGCTTATTTTATATCGATACCAGGAAATCAAAATTTGACTTACATCCATTCATTTTTCTTTCAATCTACGGTTTCGCTTTAACTGGAAACAACTATTGCTTTTTAGTCTTTCGTGCCAACGTCCAAAGAGTCTGAGCTCCAGGACCCTGGATTAGTTTTATAATAAAAGCATTATTTTTTTTTAAAAATAAAAGCTTTATTACACCCGAGCAACGCCGGGCTATACTGCTAGTTGTATTTATTTTACATTTTTCAAGTTTAATTGTACACTTATATGATTCATTATTACACATAATGTTGTGGCCTGTTAGGGCCAGAAAGAAAGACACAAAAATAAGGTAGGTTGAACCAGTGTATTGGAATAACTGAACATATATACAAAATAAGAGTGTTATTAGTCAGCAGATAGAAGTGTCTGTCCAATCTGTCAAGTACACTTTGTCTCAATTGCCTTCTCTAGGAAATCTTGCAGGTTAGTATTTATGAAGGAGGAAAAGTTCTTTCCAATGTAGATAGGGCACCATAACACTTAATTAGGTTACAATAACATTTTTTATTTTATATGAATACTACCTTATTAAAACTGAGATGTAATAGATTGTGGTGGGGTGTAACCCTTGCACTAACCCTGTATGCCAAGTACAAGTGCATCCTGTCAGTCATGTTACCATAATCACAAAATTTTACTAACTTCTAATTTCATTTTTATACTTATGATTCTAGATTTTTTAAAAATCCTTTATTATGGTAACATGACACTTTTTTTGAATGGTGCCAAGCATGACTTACAGGTGAAGAAGCTCATCCCTTGTTTCCTGTTTAGGATGCGGTTTCTGGTTTTCTCTTCTTCAATCTTCTCACTTTTTTTTTTTTCAATTGGAGTAGATAGACTAAACTATCGTCCGGTTCACACTCCACCCACGTCTATTGAACAGGTGAAGAGACTCATCCCTTGTTCCCTGTTTAGGATGTGGTTTCCGGCTTTCTCTTTTCCAAGCTTTTCACTCCTATGTAGCCCCTGCACATCAGTGGCGTTACCGCCTTGCTCGGGGTGATATGATTAAAAAAAAAGTAAAGGATTTTCAGTTGCTTATCAAATGAGAACAGGTTGCTAATCATTATTTTATAGGTTAAAGAGAAAGAAAAAAGAAAAAACAGAAAATATACTGTTTATTATACAAATAGAGTCATTTTTTTTTTTTACTTTAATTGAAGAGGAGAATTTTATTTAATATTATCTCATTTAATCTCAATTCCAATGAGTCAACTTCATGAGTGTTGTTTTGTTTAGAAATAAATCAACTTCATTGAAAAATGTGCAGACTTTGATACAAAGTAGAGTGATAGAAAGAGTATAAATAATACTTACCTTGCAGATAATATAGATAACATAAATTGATATAAATTTAAATCCCAACATTGATAACTTTATCTGTGATCATCTAGAAATGAAGTGCAAGCTATTGTTTTTCAAACTACAAGGGGAGATTTATATGTGAATACATGATGATACCAAAGATAGGTCATGCAACATAGACATTCAGTCAGTTAAGTGCCATACGTGATACACGCTTTGGGCGATCATGTCTCGAAAGAGACATAACTGACTGGACAGAACATTATCCCGCAGTAGGTTGCCATTGCTTTCTGCGGTAGACAGGTTGCCAGCCAAGGTTATAGAACTCAATATGTCCTGTTATTTGATCCATAGTTAGACGGAAGAAACTGATAATATCTTTCCCAAAGGGTATTTGCTGTGTAAGTGAATGCAACGAATTCAACTGTAATTCGAACTCGGCTCTCAGATTTCTCATTCCCAGACGATATCCACTGCACCACAACGCACATCCAACATAGACATTACATGTCGTAATCACTACTGAGATACAATTGACATCCAAGCACTCTGTGTGACTAATCTCAACCCCTCAGTTCCCTCCTCTGACTTCTCGATCCCTAGCTATCTTCCTCTCTTAAGGAAGAACTCTACTGTCCATATGCATGGGCTAGGGTTTTACGTTAGTGAACACCTCCCTCTAGCTAGGGTGACATCGCTCGAATCCTCTGACCACTCATATATGTGTCTCCGTCTGTCACTTCTCAGATCAGTTAGCTATCTTTTCTTTTTGTACCGTTCCCCCTCCTCTCCCAACTACTCCCTGCTAGACAGCGTCTCTGACAATATAGATAAGGCTACTTCCTCCAACCCATTCGCTCACATATTTGTGTTCGGAGATCTTAACGCTCATCATGCCAAGTGGCTAAAAGCCTCTGTCACTGGTTCAGCTGGCATTCACGCCATGAACTTTGCTATTTCTCAATCCCTTACACAAATGGTGGATTTCCCCACACGTTTTCCCAGCATCCCCTTCAGGAAACGCTTCTCTACTAGATTATTCTTCACCTCTGTATCTGACTCCTGCTATGTCTCGCAGCTTTGCCCTCTCAACAACTCTGATCATGCTGTTGTTTCTCTAAATATATATCTCACCACTCTCACTCTCCCCAGGAGCCTCCTACTTAAAGGATCTCCTACTGCTACCAAAGAGCTGACTGGAATGTCTATCGCGGTTTCCTATGCAACGTCCCTTGGGGAAAAGTGTTCAGTCTCCCAGTTGATGACTGTGCCTCTGAGATTTGTTCCTGAGTGAAAGTTGGCATTGATGCCTTCATACCAATCAGGAAGTTTCGTCTCAAACCTCATTCCCCACCCCACCCCCACCTGTTCGGCCGCTATTGCTCACAGGAACCACTACTTCCGGCTATTTCAGAAACATGCATCTGACCACAATAGGCGCCGATTTGCTTCTGCTCGTAATGAGTGTAAGAGGATCCTGAATGATGCCAAGTGGTTGTTTACTTGGCTCCAAGAACTATTTGCAGCTGTGCAAACATGTGCTGAACAAAAGCAAATCCTCCATCCCTCCCTTAATCAATGAATTCGAGGTCCTCACGGCATCAGTGGACAAGGCGGAGTGCTTTGCTTGCAAATTCTCATCAAACTCCACATTTGACTCATCTAGAGTACCCACACCCGACTTCTCTCTTCGAACTGAGGCTCAACTGAAAGATGTTTACATTACCCTGTCTCTGGTATCTAAGGTAATATCAAAACATGACCCCCATAAGGTGAGGGGAAGTGATGGAATCCCAGTCATTGTTCTCAAGAAATGTACCCCTGAACTCTTCTCTGTCCTCTCTAAACTCTATAATTACTGCCTTTCTACTTCCTGTTTTCCTGCATGCTGGAAGTCCTCTTCTGTGGTTCCTGTATTTAAGAACTTAGGGGAACCATTGGACCTATCCAACTATTGCCCTATCAGCCTTCCACCAATTTTCAGAAAAGTGTTCAAGGCTATCATTCAATGCTGAAATAGTTCAACATCTTACTACCCATAAATTATTCTCAGATAGGCAGTATAGCTTCTGCTTTGCAAGGTTTATGGTCGATATGCTAACGAACATCACGGAGTACATATACCAGGCTCTTGATAAGTCCAGCAAGGCTCGTGCTGTTGCCCTGGACATCTCCAAGGCTTTTGATAGGGTTTGGCATGCTGGCCTCCTACGAAAGATACAGGGCTATGGTATCACCGGATGCTTGCTTGATCTGATTCAATCTTACCTATCTAACTGTGTAATGAAGGTCGGCTTGACTGGGCATGCCTTCACATCCTACTGCATGAATGCTAGTGTCCCCCAGGACTCTATCCTATGCCCGATGCTCTTCCTGATCTTCATAAATGATCTCCCAGATGTGATCAAATCCCAAGTAGGTATCTATGCAGATGACACCACAATTTACTCGCATCAGAAAGAAATCTGGCAAGGTGGATAAACATAACCTTGCTGCTGATCCTTAGAAGGATCTACACTCAGTGATGGACTGGGGTAAGAAGTGGCTTGTAAATTTCAATGCTTCTAAAACAAAACTGCTATTTGTTAACTATCACAGGCAACCTCTCCTGCCCCCTCATAAGCATGGACCAAGTGAGTCTCCCTGAAAGCAATATACTGTGCCTCCTCTTCCGATCTCAAGTGGAATCATTACATTGAGTCAATAGCTAAATCCACTGCTAGGAAGGTTGGGTCACTGTGTTGAGCCAGGATTTTTTTTCTGCCTGAATCCATCTTGCACATATACAAATCAAACATTTATCCATGCATAGAATACTGCTGTAATATATGCTCAGGTGCCCCTGCTGTTCCTCTCAGTGTTCTCGACAGGCTCCAAAGGAGAATCTGTAATGTGATAGGTCCCTACTTGGCAGCTCGATTTCAGCCACTTTCTCACTGGTGGGATGTGGCTTCCCTCTATCTATTCTACAAATATTTTCATGGCTTCTTCTTCGATGAACTTAAGTCATTGGTGCCCCTGCCACAAGAATTTACTCATGCAACCAGACTGGCAACAAAGTCCCACCCATTTACAGTTAGATCAATGAAATGCAGCAGACAATTCTACTCCATCAGCTTCTTTTCTCACACTTCCCGCCTGTGGAACTCCCTTCCATATACTTACTTTTCTGACAACTACAATCTCCTGGAATTTAAATGCAATGTCAATACCCATCTCTTATTCACTTGACTCCAGTTCTTTCTACATCACCCTGTATATCTTGTTCTTTTCCTTTCTCTCTGCCTTCGCAACTGTTTTCACACCTGTGTTCCCATCCTTCTCTTGCCCTTTCTCTGACACCCTCTGTAACTGGTTTGTCTTTCTCTTCACTCTCTCTCTGTCTAAACTTTTACTCTTATGTAGACCCCCTGTGCGTCAGTGGCAGTACTGCCTTGCTTGGGGTGAAACGATTAAAAAAAGAACATTAGACACTCACCACTTTTACAATCTTCATCGGATATCTAGTATTGATTCTTGCTTGAACATGTCTTTGGATATATTCCCTTGTATATGAATTTAGTTCAATTTTTACTTTTGTCACACAATTTTCTCATTTTTCATTATGCTATAGAAGATATCCTTTTGGCTTCATTTGAGCTTGTTTGATGTGTAGAGTGCAAAACGTGATTATCTCCCTTCTTATAGGACAAATTTACTAAAGTCCTGAGTGTCAGGTGACAGCCTATGAATGACAATAACTTGTAAGTGAGAATTTTTCCATTGCTGATTAGCTCTTGATGGAGACAGAGGTGGCAGTGTTTCCATTTAGATCTTAAGAAAGGCAGATGTGATAGATAATGGTAGTTAGGAGAACAAGCAAATACCAATACTTAAATAAGGAACATTAAAGATATCAGCAAGGTTGGATGTGTTGCTCATAAGGCCATTATAAGTATGATCTTCTTTATATTCTTTGCCCATTCATATACTGCTTGCTTTTTTTATATATACAAAGTACCCCACAAAAAGAAAGCAAAAAATCAGGTAATTTTACATTCATTATATGATGAAAAAAATTGACTAATCTATAAAAAGTTAACTTTTTTAGTTTGAACAGCAAATCTAACATTTGTGTTTTTGTTTTGTTTTAAGCTACTAAATTTCCATCCTTTGCTTTTATTTCAAATAACTGCAACAAAATTTCCAACAATTAAATTAATTGTATTAAGTTTCCTGTTTTTTTTTTGTGGGGCACCCTGTACTATTATTATTAATTTCTGTGTATGTGTATCGGAGAAATTGTGACAAATATGTATTCATAAAATTGTATGGCATATTTCTATAATCTAGTGCTATATATAAAATATTTTCAGGCAAAATTAATTTTTTGAATTAATTTCTTTAAGTTATTCTATTTCTTCCTTCTGTGGTGTTAAGGTGTTAGTATATCATAGGAAATCAAGATATTTTTTTCACTTTCCAAATAACACCATTAGATATATTGGAGATAGTAGTGTTTTTTTTTTTGCTGCACTACATCTATTTAGATTATGTGTTTAATCAGACAGCTTCTTCCTACAAATTGCTACTTTGTAGAACCAACACCCAAGATGTGATTTTCAACCACTATAATCTTAACTTGTTGAAACCTAGGGTTAATCATTATCTTTCCCACATACCCTCCTCAACTGTGTCTCTTACCTCTTACTTTTATTACTCATTTAGCTTCTTCAGTAACCTTTAACTTAGAATGACTCTTAGGCCTTGAATAGGATGAACACTAGCAAAAACAAAAATTATCCTTCCTATTGTCATTTCACTAGTCATGATATTTTCATCCATTATTTGATCAGATGTTAACTTTAGGATAGACTCTGGTTACTGGTTTTCTTTGATCTCTTGTCTAATTTCAAGTCTATCAGGCTTTTTCCTATACAAAATACTCCTAACATCAGCATGTTTCTTTTGGGTGGCATGAACAGAGTACTTTCATATTCTTGGCAATATAGTGTTGACATTCTTTGAGACATTTTCATGGTTCTTACTGGTTTCTCCAAACTCATTCTTTATACCTACATAGTCATGTTTTTTGTTGAGACAAGGTCAGGGTTAGTTTCACACAAAGCAAGGTGAATCCTGCCTTACAGAGGATTGGTCATAATGATTTGAGGTAAGGTTTTACAAAGCCAGATGCTCTTCTTAATGCCCAACTCAGTCACTCACAGTAGTCCAAGTACACCAAATGTTTTCATCTAGAAATAGTCTCTAGGAAGTTGCTACTTAGGGTAATGGTAATCATCCTAGTCTTACACACACACACACACACACACATTACGGAAATTAATGAGGATTAACAAAATTTATTATAAACAAACTGACAATTTGAAATTATTTGTTTGAACATTATTTTTAATTGATACTCATATGACACACATTTTTGTAACAAAGTTTATCATAAATAATCAGGCCGGTAGAAATAAATATATAATACTGTTTGATTATAAAGAGAATATCTACGTAAATAAAAGTATCGATTAAAAATAATGTTCAAAATCATTTCAATTTGTCAGTTGTTTAAAGACCATTTTGTTAATCTTCATTAATTTCCGTAACATATTTACATTTGTTGACATTACGATACATTTCAGAGCAGATATGGTTATTATGAAGAATCGAAAATTGTGTTACATAGGCTTGATTTAACTTTGTTTAGACTGTTGGTCATTCGTGGTCGAGAGGTCTAAGATGCACCAGATCAATTGGTGGCTTCCCCTATATGGATAGGGGTCGCAGGTTCAAATCCTGCCGAATAACACACATTTTTGTAACATAAATTTATTATAAATAATCAGGTCGGAAGAAATAAATATATAATACAGTTTGATTATAAACAGAATATCTACTTAAAGACGAGTATCGATCAAAAATAGTGTTCAAACAAATAATTTCATATATATATATATATATATATATATATGGTGACTGTTGGCTTCCATAAAAAGCTCATCTAACCTTTCAGAGATTTTGTTTTTCATCCTGTGAAGCAACATACCACCCTCCTCCCCGGCAGAAAAGCTAATTGGGGTGCAGGTTTAGATGCCATCTAACCTTTCAGAGATTTTGTTTTTCATCCTGTGAAGCGACATACCACCCTCCTCCCCGGCAGAAAAGCTAATTGGGGTGCAGGTTTAGATGCCAACTACCCATCTATATGGTAGGTTGTGCTGAATTACATGTTATCAGTAGCAGACCAAAGTCTGAAATTTCAATAATCTATGCTAAAAGTCAAGTTAAAATGCCACAAAGTCTATACAATTTGTATTTAAACTATTTCAATATGGGAAATTTGTATGCATATCCTAATCTGTGAAGATATGCACCATAGTAGAGGAGTCAAGTGGTTTATAACTTTTTATGCTCTATTTTTAACATCACCATGCATTTGTATTGGGATGAAATGATTAAAAAAAATTAAATTGTACTTGTTTGATTTTGGTATCACCAATTTGTAATTTGCATGTTGGATTGTTCTTTTGGCTAACAACCATGCATTCCGTCTTCTTGCAATTGATGTTTAATCTTTTCTTTTAGCTTTCCTTCACTACCATCTGTAGTTTTCTTTCTGTACTTATTATCAACATTGTGTCATCTGCATATTTTGTGTTAAAATATTTATTAAACTTGCATTTTTAATTTACATAGTTCAGTCTAGTCTGGCTACAATTGTAGCTAAATGTATGCTACATTCTTGTTAAAAATATCTTTCACTAGATACTGCAGATAAGTGCTAAGAAAATCACTGCATGGTGGTAGATACTAAAAGGTTTTTAACTCAACTCACATTCCCAAATCTGACTAAACATCATATTTTGGTGGGAAGGAAGAGCTTCTTGATTGGGATGAAAACTTTTCAGAACCTCCTTGTATAATGCTTGTGCTGTGATTAACATTCACTACTGAATTAAGTGCATTGACAGAGAAGATTATATTGAAAAATAAATATTTATGTAAAATAAATATTTTTCATCACTAAGATACAGAATTATTAACATACTTATGTACATAAATTAATATTTTGTCTTCAAAATTATAAACATTAACAGTTATTATAACAATTTCTCCAACAAAAATGAAATACTTATATGAAAAAATATCTTGATTCTAGAAAAATAATAAACAATAAAAAATAAGCATTAATAAATAAATTCTTCAACACAAACTCTGATATTTACACTTGGATACTGGTTATTTATAATTTGAAATGATATTAATTCTGACAAACTATACTTCAGGGCAAATTTTAACATACATACCTGCAAAAAATTGGCTTGTTAGATGGATTTTTTCTTGATACTTCTATTACTGTAATTACTCAGCAATTTTTATTATTTTAAAAAATTAATTTTAGACTTTTAATAAAACACAAACATATAAAAATGAATTTATGCATTTTCTGTTTTCTTGAGAACTAACAGTAAGTACTTGGCGTTGCATGAGATAGGAAGAGTAAGAGTAATTTAATTTTTTTATATTACCCACATCTGCAGACATTAAATAAGGGAGATAACTCTTGTATTTTTAAAGAATTTCTTCTCCATGTAAAGGTTACTGTGTTGAACTTATCTTTAACAAAAAAATACTTGAAAATAAGAAATTAAAACAAAGATTAAACTAATGAGCCAAGTGCAATTTCTTTTTCTTTGTTATGTAGAATAATGCATTTGAAATGGATGTGTAAGTTTTGAAACAAATTGGATGAAAAATGTGGAAGTGTATGTTGATAGAAATCAGTGAGGATACACAGACACAGGCATCTTCAGATTTATTTATATAGATTAATAACAAGAAAAGTATTAAATATTATTCCTGTAAATAATCTAAATAATAAAAAGATATAATATGCAATGAAATAATTATGGTCTGGGAAGTGAAAGATGTGCTGCTGATGGATTTCATTTGGCATAATCAACAGTTAAAGCAGATAATGAAACACTTGTTAGACTGAGGAAAGCTTTTCACTGAAAGAGACGAGGCTATCTGCAATGAAGGTGTTTTCCTGTTGCACATCAATATTACTCCATATTCAGCAAATCAGATCAAAATATTACTCTGTAGTTTACCCAAACTGTTGTATGGAGGTAGAAGATGATTCTCTCCCTTTAAGGCAAATTTATGTGATACACATGATGACTAGTGAGTGTTGTCAGTTCATGAGGTAACAAACTACAGTTGCTTTGTAGTCTCAAAGAAGCAAGGCATATTCTTAACTTATGTGGCACATTTGTATTTTAAAGCAATAAATATTAAAACATATTTGTCTGTGACAGTTAATAGAACAGTGGAAACTACATAGTATTAACAAAAAAAAACAAAAAAAAACAAGACATCTTTGGCCCAGTCATTTTACGTTTTGGGAAATGTTTTAAGTAATACCCTCTTGATTTTTGCGCACTCACATTTCTTATTTGATCCATATAGGATATATTTTCTCTGTGTGGGACAATTTGTGACAAGTATATACATATTTATATATTTTTTTTTGTATGATATAACAGGATATAAAATCTCTTTAAGAATAATGTGTCATTCCTTTCTTTCAGCTATTCTCTTTCTTCCTTCCATGATGTTAAGGTGTTAGTATATCACGAATATATTAATACCTATAATCGAGCATCTGGAAATATTCACTTTTTCCAAGCATTCTCATTAACACTATCATTTTATATAGTAATTATTTGTGATAGAGTAATATTAGTTTATTTTGAGTACATTGAAGTTTCTACAAAGAATTAATATATCAAGTTATCTACACTTAACAAATTGTTTTATTACCTTCAGTCAGTTAAGTGCCATACGTGAAACATGCTTGGGTGATCATGTCTCGAAAGAGACAAAACTGACTGGGCAGATTTTCCTGCAGTATGTTGCCATTGCTTTTTGTGGTAGACTGGTTGCCAGCCAAGAATAAAAAAAACCCAATCTATCCTGTTATTTAACCCATAACTGGAGGGAAGAGATGGATTAATACCTTTCCCAACAGTATTTGCTACATAAGTGAATGCAATGAATTCAACTAGAATTTAAACTCAGCTTCTCGATTTCTTGGTCGGAGCCTATATCCACTGCACCACAAAACAAACTAAAAAATATACAAAAAGAGTAAAGGTGTGCATGGATATGCACTTTTTCATACTTAGGTGTGTACAAAGTTCTGATGAAAGATTGTGAAAAGCCTATATTTAAGGACACTTTATCAAGTGGTTTAGTAGAATTATTTAATATGCCTGTGTGTAGTCAAGTGATCTGATTGTATTTGCATTTCAAAGTGACATGAATTTTTGCTGAAACGGGCTTATGACATGGTTTCTTTACCTTTAAAGAACTTTTGTTCCCTAAAGAGAAAGCTACATATACAGAGTCAAATCATTACCTTCATATTCCATTAGTAAGGAGAAAGTTCTACTTAAACAGCTTCTTCAGAACTGTTGCAATGAGGAATAGACAACCCACAGGATGCTTCCTTGTTCACTACAATCTTAACCTCTTCAAGCCTAGGATCAACTGTTACCTATCCTACATATCCTCATATTATACATCTTTCTTCCTCCTTGTAGGCCCTTACAACAACTTCATTTAATAACCCTCTCTACCATGAGTATCACTTGGGCTTTATATTGGGTGAACAATAGTAACAAAAAAGTTAGTAGTACACAATGAGTTCTGACACAAAGGGAGAAGTTGTTGACTGTACCTGAGTCTTTAATGATGACTTTTAAGTACTGAACAGGTAAGATGTTGATTAATTTCAGTGTTCAAGCATGAAAACCAGTATTTTTTTTTTAGTGTGACTTGAACTTGATTACTGAGTTAAGTCTGAATTAAGTTACTAAGTACCTTTTAGTTATACTGTAACTATCACACATACAAAAGCCTGCTTGGAAGACAGCAAACTGTTAATTGGAAAATTAATTTTTAATATTTGACTTTAAAATAAATGTTAAAAAACAAAACAAAATTTGAGTATTTATAAATTTAACATTTCTGTATGCTAAATACTGGATTACCTCCCTTATATCTCTCTAAAATATTTTTAATTAGTCTCATATTCTAAGTTCTGTTTTAGAGTTTAAATCAGGTATCAAAAATAAAAAGGGAAATAGCATCCGAAATGGAATACTTTATTTCGGTCACCTATTTTTCTGTATGTAGTAGTAGTAGTAGTAGTAGTAATAATGTTGTTGTTGTTGTTGTTGTTGTTAATGTTAATAATAATAATAATAATAATAATAATAATAATAATTATTATTATTATTGAATCTATTTAAACATCGAAAGAAAAAAGACACGGATAGATTTTTCCTTTTTTTTTTTTACATGGAAAGATATTTTCGGCCAACAAACAATAAAGCAAGGAAAATGCACTTGAATTGTGGAAATATTTTCTTTACATATACAATTCTTCACATTGTAGATGAGAATTCTTGATTAGCATAACTTTTTTTGTTTCACTCAATGTATCGTGTTGCTGATCCAACTGAATTCTGCATTACACACACTGAATAACCTCATGAGGGCTGCGAATATGGAATCAGTAAAAAAAAAATAGGGAAATTTAAGAAGTGTAAAAAAAAAATATTGTTTATACTATGTTGAAATTGTTGGAAACAAAGATTTCAGTGGTATTTTTTTGTGAGTAAAGAAAGTTTTTCAACCCGGAAGTGATCTCACGTGGAACAAAAGTCACGGAAAAAAGATGCAAAATGTTGATAAAATGCAAACGTTAAAAAAGTTCATATTCAAACAATCAAACACAATTTATTAATTTTGATATTTTTTATAGAATTTAAATAAATTCTGAAATATTAGTTAGACTAAAGAGAAAGAATTGACCAATAAAGTATGTATCGTAAGTGAGTGTGGAAATACACGGTTCACTTCCGCTATTCTCCTGATGTAAACAAAATCAGTGAACACTTTGCTGTCACTGTTCATTTTTTTTTTTACTTATCAAAAGACTAAAAACAAAAACAAAGGACGGCAGCCAAAATTGAATCTTCAAACTGGCCTCGGACATGTGGTCTCCCACTGATTCCCCATGGTCACCAATAGAATCTCCCCTCAATCAGGTAAAATAAAAAAGAACATATTTTTTAAAATTTATAAATTTTTATATGCCTTCTTTTTTTCAGCAAAGATTGTAAAAAATTGTTTGTTGTTAGTGAATTCGATGTAATTCTATTAATTAATCTAAAAAGAGGTCCACATAGGAATTGAATGAATATACTTTCATTGAATAAAAAAAATGACTAACTTATTGTAAAAATGGTCATTTTCTTTGACTATTGATTGAGTATTGATAATAATAGCTATATTGATTGATTGAGTGATCGATCTTCTTATTCATCATTGTTTTATTTTCTTAGAGTAGAAAAAAAGATAAAAGCTGACATGTTTTATTCAGTGTGAAGGAACATCATTTTCATCTTATTGTGATATGAATAAATAATAAAACGTTTCTCTGACGCAATCACTAGAGAAGAATGCAAGACAAATTTACTTGTTTTCCAAATTTTTACACGTTAAAAATGTTTAAAAATTATCAAAAATATATTGTTTCTTTGTTTTTAAGAATAATAAAAAGTGAGAAAATAATTTGTACTGTTGTCTTTTTTTTTTTTTCAACCGTGACTCTGAGTATGAATCAGCGATTTGGTGACAATTAAAAAAGACATGCGTGTGTCACTTAGTAGTCTTGCTTATTTTGTGTGTGTATTTTTTAGTAAAAATACAAACACAGAAAATTGAAATCGGGGGTTTCTAAGAAAAAAATTAGAACTCTTGCTTTCATTTCTTTCTCAATAATAGTACACACAAACAAACAAATAATATCCAATCGATTAAAGACTTTTTTCTGTAATTTAGGACATTTGATGATTTTTGTTATTTTTTAGGCTAACTAGAAAAACGTTTTCAAACTTTATTAAAGAAGAAATTTGTAAAACAATAAAATAACATTTTTTTTTACCTTATTTTGAAATTCTTTGTTATTTTTTTTTTGGCGAATGTAACAGTTATTATTGGCACTTAGACTGGATACACTTAAATGAAGATTTTTATTTTTTTATTTTTTTCTGGGTAAAATTCTGTACATTTGGTTTAGAATTCATTATTAGACCTTCGTTAATGTTATAATGTAAAAAAAAAAAAATTTTTTTTATTGATTTAGAGAAGTGAGGTCCTGTTCATAACAAAAACAATGTTGCATTAAAAATCGATGCCTTTTTTTACAGTTATTGGACTTAGTTGTTAATGTCACCAAGTTCATGAACCAACGCTTTAAGTCCACTACTAGTGTTTTATAGTTGATAGATTTGTAAGTATTGCATTTGTAAAATAAATAAATGAATAAATTTCCGAATTTTTATAACTTGATTCTTTGTTTTAGTAACCATTCATTTGGTTTTCTCAGAGTTATTGCAGTAGTTACACAACACATTAATGACTACATTCATTAAAAAAAGTAAAACTGTTTCGAAGAATATATTTTTTATTTTTTTATTTATACTATTCAAAAATTAAAAATTCGGGTTTTTTTTAAAAAAATTTTATCACGAATGGTCAGTTAATTAAGTGCTGTACGTGACAGTTGGGCGATTTTGTATGACTGCTCACTGACTGGGCAGATTTTCCCGCAGTAGGTGGCCACTGCTTTCTGCGGTAGACAGGTTGCCAACCAAGGCTATAGAACCCAATCTGTTCTGTTATAATTTGAATTTGATCCATAGCTAAACGGAAGAAACTGATAATACCCTTCCCAAGGGTGTTTGCTGCGTAAGTGAATGCAACGAATCAAACAGTAATTCGAACTCGACTCTCAGATTTCTCATTCCCAGCCGATATCCACTGCACCACAATGCTGAGACCTCCCTAGTTGATCATATTTCTTAGATCTAGCTATCGTAAGCCTAGAAATTATATTTGTTCATGAATTTTTTAGTGAAATAATAATTGTAAAGTTCACAATCCCTGGTGTGTACTTGAACCCAGTGTAAACAGAATGAACAATAATTGAGCAGTACTAAAAAAAAAATGAGAACAATCTACCCTCCATAGATTAAAAAAAAAGTATGGTTCGAAATTGCCTGTCTGTTACCCAACCCAAATCAACATACGCTTGTGGCTTGATGAAGGCCAGAAATTGTAATAACAACATGGGGACAATACATAATGTTTAACTCTACACTACACATAAATGGTCTCATTTTTAAAGAAACAGGGTCACTCATCAAGGTGGTGTGATTAAGATAGTGTTTTTAAAGTTATCTTTCACAACAAAAAAATCCTAGTTGGAAAACTTTAGTGGATGAAATTTGAAATACCAAAGAAATTCGATTTAAAAACTTCCGAAATTTAGACCATTAAATATCTTGTCTTTAATAATCTATTGGTGTCATATGCTCATAAATCAAGGAGCACCGCGAATAAAAGTGAGTATATACCCTCGCATGTCGAGATTTACAACCAAAAAAACCAAACTCAACTGAAATAACTCACTCAACTACCAGTGCGACGAAATGAGCGAACGAAAATTTCAAACAAACAACTTGACTTGTTTCACTATGGATGGAGTTCTTAGGTGAGTTTAAATTCTTTTTATATTTTCTTTGTTTATTTAGAAGTTGTATAAGTACTTCATTGTTTAAAATAACAAATTGAAGAATTCTATATTTTTAATTTTTAGTTGAATTTTTGTTAGTCAATAACAAAAAAATGAAAATGTAAAAGTAAAATTTTAAATGTTTTTCAATTTTTTGTTTAAATTCACGAGACCCATTGGCACTCAGGAATTAATAATTTGAACGTTTCTTTAGTTTAATTATTCTTTTCAATTATACTGGGTACATTTTATAAAAAAAATAAACAAACTAAGACTCACTCGTGCGCGCCGATAAAAAATAAAATTGTAAAAAAATGTGTACCACTCAGTTTTTTCTTTACTTTGTTTAATTTAATAATTCTTAGGATCTAGGTTCTAGCAGATATAATTATTATTATTATTATTATTAACAACTTGAACGTTTAGTCTAAATTATTTTTTTACTTTAATTAGACTGGGTACATAAAAGAATAAATTAACTGGAGCAGTGGAGAAGATTTTTAGTTGAACTTTTGTGCGTCAATAAAAAATTAAAATGTACACAAATAGACTTTAGTGTTTTGCTTTTTTTTTTTTAAAGGTAAGGTATTGTTTACTTTTTATTATCCCAAAATATTTTACTTTTAAGGACTTTCTTTAACTGTATTCTTACACCTTAAAAATTTAACAATAAAATCGAGAACCCTACCTTGACTTTTATTAAAATTTACTTACATGTATTAGCATAAATTTGAAACTTTATTACTTAAATATTGTGATTTATTTTTTTCTTTTCATTACTCTTTTTACTGTAAAGGCAGCGACAAAATAATTGGAAATTTCTGGTCCCTAGGACAATCAAACAGAAAATGTTATTTCATAAAAAAGCTGTCATTGTTATTAAGAAATATTCTTAAAATCTTTTCCCCCGTTTCTTTTGTGATACAAAAATTGTACACTTTTATTTACAGATTCTTTAGCTGCCAAAGGAGCAAATGAGTCGACCAATGGAGCAGTTCTTCAGCTCCAGCATTTCTTAACAAAGAATAATCTCAAGTTCATTAAAATGGTCATGTGGATAAATCAACTTCTCTTATCCAATTACAGTGAAAAGCGTTTATCCTCAACAATAAAAAAAACTGGTACAAGAGAGAAAATTAAGACATAAAAGAAAGGGAAGAAAGCCACCAAGAACTGCAACAATTTCTGACTTCACTCTTTCAAGAGCGAGTTAGCTTACCTTCCCAAGACGAATCAGCCACTACTGAATCTGCTTTACAAGTTAAGGTGCTGGAAGAAGACTTTGTGAAACTTTGTATCCAAGAAAGAATTACAGAAAATGAAAGGAAAAAGAGTGTCAAGCTGCTGCTGAGAAACATAGAATCATCAATTGTATCATTAACTATATCAGGTATGGTGGTCCTGTGAATTCCATTAAAGAGATGCAACTGGTTTCAGGAATTGGCTTAGAAGCACTGAAAGACCAACTGAGATATCTCAAAGTTGTCAAGATCAACACCAGCGGAAATAAAGTTCAGCTGGAAGCTGCTCTCTGTGATTACTTGACCAGCATAAAACCAGTTGGTTCATCTCCACCTCTAAAGCAACCAAAAAGTCACTCAGTGAATCTGCTGAGCATTCAAATAACCCTAGCAGTTATGATGAAGAATCATCTCAAATTATTTTAACTTACAAGCCCCAAGGACAATGAGTTGCTGTATATTATGACACCAACTTTTACATTGGCCAAGTTATTGATGTTACATCTCCATCCAGTGCTGTAATACAAGTTTTTAGCCCCAACTAAAGGTAGAAATGATTATTCGATAGTTTTTGTCAGATGATATTGCACAGGTAGTCAACATTTGTATATAGATGGGATTTTTGATGTAATGCCAATTTCAAATGATGACATGATCTGGATATAGTTATTATAGCAGAAGCCTATAAAAAGCATTCTGACTGCAAATCATTAAGGAAGGAGAACTGAAGGAGGACCATTAAATTTGCTTAGAAAATATGTTCTGTCAGTTAAAAATATTTTTTGCTCATTTCAAATTCTGCAGTTTAAAGTTTTACAATAAAAATTTGAAGAAAAAAAAAATTATGATTTTGTATGACAAATTTCTAAATTTTGTTGTTGTCTGGCCTTTTTTATCAAGTTGAAAACTTCATAATTTCATTCAAGTTAAAATGTGTCTTTGACAAAAAGTTTTGATATTACAATGAAGACAAATATTTTTTGGGAATTCGTCATCCAAAAATTAGTAAAGTTGCAATGGATACTTTTTGACAGTTTACTGACATATACTTTTGACTCTTTTTTTTTTTTTTTTTTTTTTTTTTTGTAACACTATTTTTAGCCTGGCCCAACAGAAGTAATTATATTAGTGGTGTTATTAATTGTTGCAAATAAGACGGAAGAAATTGTGTTGGTCCGTATTATTGATTTTTATAAATAAAAAAAAGAACCAACTAAAAAAGGTTGTTTTAATATGAATGTGGGTAATTAAATTTATTCCAGTGTGGGCAGAGGAAGGTAAGGAGTTGCAAAACCCAAAGCCGAGACATATGAACGAATTCATATTTTGCGGGTGTGCTATTATTTGACAAGCAGTGATGGTGGCTAGGAGAAATACAATTGATGTTTGAGATACATCGCAGATAAAAGAAAAAAATTTAAATCAAAATATAATTGTTGATTATTGGAAAGGAATGTCACCAATAAAGGAAATATTTGATAAGTGAAAACAAAAGTAGAAAAGTGGAATTAAAATTTCCAAGCCTGAGTTACACTGCAAATAAAAGTAAAAAATTTTTAAGCAAAACATAGTTTTTGAATTATCAGACAAGATTGTTCCAAACAAAAGGAAATATTTGATGAGTGTAAAAGGTTAAATTCCATGAGAATAAAATGAAATTTAAAATTTAGTTAAAAAAGATTTGTAAACATAAAAGCTAGATTTTCTTTTTCGGCATCAAAAAGAAAAAGCCGAAAAGAAATGATGTCACCAAAATAAAAACTGTTTTATTGGTTGAACTAATTTGATTAATGAGTTATTAAAGGAAAAGAACAGAGAGAAAGGTGGCTCCACCCAAAGACATGGGTGAAAGTGATTTCATTGGCAAGATTAGATTTGCATGTTCAACATCCTCTCCGCTGTGAATTTGGGGCAAGTATAAATACAGGGCCCTGAGGGGGCCACAGGTAGAGTCGAGAAAGAGTCCAATCAGCTCTCGGCCCAGAGATGTAACAACAAAGGTAAGGTGCCAAGACACTGGGTGCTCACTGTAGGGCTGGTTGCATCCCATAGAGTTCCTGACTGAAGATGTACAAAACATATTTGCCACGCCGTTGGGTGCTAACCGTAGAGAAGCCTCTGCCAACCGACCAAAAAGAATTAAAGTCAGACAAAGTGATTTTGCAGATGCAGTTTGAAACGGCCAACCAGAGTTAAAGACAGACAAGAAGAGAAAGAGTAGTTGTGCCGAGCTGAGGCAAAGAAGAATAATTACTGCCATCACCGCTGCCCACCATACACAAAGACCAAGCTTCGGCAGTGTCAGTAAAGCTTCGGTGAGAAGTGAACAAAGACCTTTTTGAATCGATACAAACTTGACGACTCTGATTGGAGTGAACTGACATTACCAACGAAAAACTCAAATTAATGTTAAAAAGACAAACACTTTTCTTGGATTAAACTTCTGTTCCGTTGTTGGCTAAGTAGAAATAGAAGATTAGCAATTGTTATATTCTATTTTTTTTTTTTTTTTTTTTTGTTTGTTTTTGTTTGTATATAAAGAATTTTTTTGCAACTTATTCAGGTGTCATACAATTTATTTTTGGTGCCGTTTTCATTAACCCAAATGTGCGCGCATCCAGTCTGGTTCAACTTGGTGAAGAGACAGCTTGCAAAATTTCAGTGTGACTTCCTTGAGATCAAAATTCACAACTTGGGTGGGGAAGAACATTGTTGTAATAGTTGACTTGAAGACCAGCTACTGAATCGAAGCCATCAATGACTAGGCGGCTGAGCATCGGTTCACATTTTTATACCCTATTATCAATTGTGTTTTCATCTGTTTTTACATGGTCCAAATAAGAGTTTTTTATTGATTTACTATTAAAAGAAAAGTTTAGCTTGATCTCTAATGTGCTATCTAAATCTATCTAATCTAAATCTAAACTTATTTATAAATGGTACTTTGTCTCTCTGTGTGTGTGTCCGTTACCTATAGACTCCGAAACGGCTGAACCAATTGAAAATTTACACAGTTGTACTATAAGCATCTGCGAGTGTTCTTAGCTAGGTTTTGTGTCGAGGTACCCCCGATAAAAATCGGGTTATAGAAGGAGTGGTCCGATTTTAATCAAATTTGATACACTCATAGACAAAGACATAAGAAACGATATTCAGAAGTCTCAAGGTTGCAGTTCTTACAATAGTGCAGAAAATCGATAATATATATATATACAAAAGGCAAGATGTTTGTGTGTGTGTGTGTGTCTGTTTATCTGTTTGTATGTCCTTTATACAAATCTACAATTTTTATCCAATTCTCACCAAACTTCACACAAATATTCTTTAGGTTGAGTCTGAGCTCCAGGACCATGGATTAGTTTTAAAGCTTTCATTACACCCAAGCAACACTGGGCTATACTGCTAGTGAATCATATTAAGAAGATTCAATGTGTTATCTGTTGAAATTAAACTTATCTGAACAGTCAAAGTTGCCCTTTTGTGTCATTCTTGCACTTTTTTTTGGGGATGATAATGGGATTTTGCCTAATGTTCAGGCTGTTTTGATCTAATAATTATTACTTCCATTAGTATTAATTTTCATTTACCACATGATGACAATACATTTGTATGGAGTTTTCACTTGTGTGAAGCCTGCATTTTCAGTTATACACTGTTAAAATTGGCTTCTAGACCAATGGCACATAAGACAGCAAATTGTCAAACTTTGAATGGTCATAACTCGGTGGCTAATTAAGCTACCAAAATAAATTTGGTACCATTGTTTATGTTTTGCAAAAATCTATATGCCTATATGAAAGGTTTTTAGATATAATGAAAATAAAATTTTTGTTCAGATACCTACTAGAAGTTTTTTTAAAAGTGGGACTATATTGGTTTAGTCATTAAATTTGCTTCATATATCTACTAGATTTCAGATGTCTTGTTCACCTTTTCCTTTGTGTGTAAAGTTAAACTCAAAAAATTGATTTACAGAACTGATAATCACAGTTGATAAAAATATTTATATCATGAAATTTCCTAGAAATCTGTTTGTGAACAATCTGGCATAATCATTTATACTTTTGTGTTGATTTGATTTTGTTTTCTTCAGTGAATTATGATAATGATTATTATCTATTTGAAATTTAGTTTTAAATTCTCTTGTATCCAGTTCTATATTCTATAATTTCAACAAACATCAAGATAAGACTCATGATGTCTACTATAACTTGAAACTATATATCAACCATTTTAAATGTAATTTTTTTTTAAATTAGAAATGACTAGATTTTTCTGAATCTAATACCTCTGGTAAATTTTGTTCTTTATACAAGATACACACAATTTCTTTCTAGTTCAGTATTTCACCTAATTCAAGAATATATTGTGTGTATTTTGGCAGCATTTTTTCATTAATACAGGTTTCATTGAATAATATAGACAAGTTCTGTCTATTTATTTTGTGTAAGATCCTTTCGTATGATCTGATTAGCTTGATAGTGTTGTCATGAAAAAAACGACAAGAAATCACAGTAATTGTTGATTTTTTTATCAGATCTGAGCTTTCGGCTTACATAAGCCATTATCAAAGGATGAACATTTAATATACGGTGAACATAGAACATTTAAATTATTAACAGAGTGAAGTTATACAGAGAAAATTAAACAGGTCCATTTTTGCGTTTGCAGATGGCCGCTGGCCGTGAACGAAATGGTGGTGGTAGGTTTTTGTTCACACGAGAGTATAGTGGCATATATAATTCAGTTTGTTTAGTGTCAGTATTGTTGGATATCCACAAATGTAAATTCAGTTCCTTATTTAAAAGAAGACCATTTTTTCCAACATTAACTCACAGAACAACATATTTACTATTTAGTTCCACTCTATCTTTGCATTCCAAGTTGTCAAGTATCGACTTTTCATTACTTATTACAATTTGATTAAAAAAAAAAAAGACAATTTCATTATAATTGAGTAGTGAGCTGAATATGGAAATATTCACTTTATTAGTTTGTTTGTTGTTTTCTCTCTCTTTTTCATGCACAAAAAAGATGGTGCAAAAGCTTTCCATCTCTTGATTTTGAATCTGTTGGTTATCTCATCTGTTGCATAATGTTACTTATCCTCACTTAATCTCTTTATTTGGTTTCTTCTTTCTGGTCATGAAAAGTATTCAGCAATAAACTTTTCAAACTTTGACACTTTTTTATCACTCACAGTATCTTCTCCATAAAATGCACAGCTCTTTTGTTTGTGTTTGAATTGCATTTTACCTTTCTTAAATAATAAAAAAGCATAATATCCAAATTTCGTATTTTAAAAATCTTTTTAAAAAACGACAAATTACAGCTGTCAAATGATAGTCAAATGACCTTTTTGAATTAACTTAGTTAAAACTACAGTACATAAAACAGAATAAACTTTTTAGACTATCTAATATTTTTTTTCTCCTGACTTGGGATAATTTATAATTTGTTTGTTTGTTGTAGGCGCATCAACAGGCTCGTCAAGCTGATCTCTATGTGAAATCAGGCAAATATGAAGAAGCTATTTCATGTCACAAACGGGCTGCAGGTGAGATACAGATTTTTTTAATATCTTATAAAGCTTTTCTGATTTGGTCAAAATAAAAAGAAAACACAAGTGGTTAAAAATGGAAAATAGTTGCTGTGAATAAAATTTATAACAAAAAAGAATGTGAAATCCATTAATAATAGTTATCAGTTTGCATCGTGTACTTAAATAAAAGAAGAATAAAAAGTATGAAGTATAAAAATATGAATTTTTATTTGTACTTGTTAGGGCACAAGACCAGAATAGTTTTTTTTTTTTTTTTTTTTTTTAAGAATGTCAAAAAAAACAGAAAAAAGCCATTATTACTTTACCTTTGTGACAGGGTTAGGCTGGTATAAAAAAAACTTCTTGAATAATGAACATACAAGAAACTGACATTTAACATTAACCAAAATTCCAATATTCACTTGAAGGTAATTTTACATTTTCAATTTACATGATTAAAAGAATATTAAGAGACTATTTATTACAAAACAAAATAATATGGTCACACTTTATTATTACCTGTCAGGTTCTGTAATAAACAATTTTTCAATTGAGACTTGTGGAACTGCAATGAAATTGTTGGCTTGTTGAAATGAAATGATTTAATAATTTAGTTGTCTCTCAAAATTTCGTAATTTGTCATGAACATTTAATGAAATGAATAAATTGTCATAGATTCATCATTTACTTTTACTGAACTTTTAACTAAAATTAAAAGAAAAAGAACTAATGAGACAAAAATCGAATAATGCTAAAAAATGTTTTTTGAAATGCTTTTGTGAGCCAGAGTTTGCCCACCACTTCTTTATGGTGCAGAAAAGTTTCCTTTTGATATTTACACCATTGTTTTTATTTTTTTTTTGAAAAAGATAATGTCAGTTTTATTTAAACATTTCAAGAAATTTCAAGATTATATTAATTGATGTAATGTCATTGCATATGATTTTTTTCTTTGCCATAACTCTGGTTTTGCCCCAAACTTTTAAAGTATCAAGTTGGGACAAAATAAATTAGTGCAATTAATTTATTTTGCTTCATTTCCTTCTGTGTAAACAACATATGCATGTAATTTTAATGTTTTGTATCTCTCTGGGTGGGAGGGTGCTGTTCAAATTTTTGGATTATTTTTTAAGTTTTGTTTTTCTAAAGGGTAATGAAGCAGAGAGGAATAATACTTGATAAATTCAAACTTAGCTATTGCACTGCTGTTGAAACTACATTTAATATTAGCAGTGCTTGAGTGGTGTGGTTAGCCTCAAAATTAATTATAAGTGCCGTTAGTTCTAAAACTTTTCTTTTGGTGACTAAGATCTCTGAGTTGAGCATGATAGTGGTTGAAAGTCATCATTTGAGAATAAAGAATAAAGAAAAGCTCTGGAGGCTCATCCAGAAACAAATATTTGGGCCTTTGGAGCAAATCTGGGAGTTACCCATACAGCAATAAGAAGATATCTAATATAAACTAATGTATGCTAGTTTAAGCATGATAGCATATTATGAGTTTATTTTTCTTTCCTTTTCTTTGTATTATCTATTCAAACAGACCACCATGGTCATAACAAATACATTGCCATTTAGTACTACCAACGAAAGTAAAATAACCGGAGTTATCTCCCTTGTATTAGTGATATTAAATGTTACCAATATTTGAGGAAAAAATAACCAAATACACCTGCCATATTACAAAGTAATAGAAATGATGGAAGTGTGATGTTTTTTTTTTTGTTTCTGTCACATTAAAACAGATATATAAAATTAACAAGTAAATCTTTTCTTGATTTGAATCTTCAGCTTGAAGATAAGCAAACAAATGGTATATCTATTACACCAGCATTCTGATGCTTGAACAACATAGTAAAATTAATTTACAAATACTAAATTAGGTGTACACAGACACTATACTGATCGGGCAGAATGTACAGATATTTTAATCTGAGACAGAAAAGCTATTCTATATGTAAATAATCCTGTATTGACAAAGATGTGTCTCCTCACCAGACTTATTCAACCTTTATAGTGAAGCAAGGCTGAGAGAACTAGAATTATTAGTTGCCATAATCTTAACAAGGTAAGATATGCAGATGAAACAGTTTTGATAGCAGCCACAGAAATGAAACTACAGGAACTGCAGAAGGTAATAAAGGAAAGTGAGACGAAAGGACTAACATTAATTGTAGGATGACAATGTATGGTTTTTAGCAAAAGGAACAGCTCAACATGCATATTTCAAATTTGAGACACCAAAATCAAGCAAGTACAAAAATCTAAATATCTACAATGTGTTTTAAAAGAGGTCAGAAAATGTGACACTGAAATATGTAAGGTGTATTAGGATAGTGAAAAAGACCTTCCAAAACCTATTAAGAAACGGGTAAATTTTGTTAGAAACAAAGAAAAGAGTACTGAACTGTTATGTATTATTCATCCTGCTATATGGCAGTGAATGCACAGATGAAGAGACTTGTGGCAACAGAAATGTGGTTCTACAGAAGGATGCTGAGAATATTATGGACTGAACATGTGAGTAACAATGAAGTTTCATAGAAAAATGGAAACAAAAGGAACACTTACTTAACATCATGAAAAGTCAATTGAAATTTCTAGAGCACAATGAGAAGAGAGAGCTTGGAAAATTTGACACTCACAGGACATACTGAAAGTAAGACAGACCTAGGAAAGCAGCACATAACCTACTTTGTGTAAATGGTATGCAGAACAGTGTTACAAAGCTTAGGAAATTGTGGAGGGCTAAAAATACTAAAGGGACACAGTACATAGAAATATATGCTAGTCTATATTTCATCATGCCTTGCCTTGTGAATAAGGATTCTGGAAAGTCTATTGCAGGAGTGTCAGTGATTGGCAAGATTCACATGAGACATTTTTTTCTATAATAGGTGCAGAATCAAGATTGGTAAGTGGAGAGAATGATAGATTTACTGGTTGTTTGATTTGGTTTTGTCTTATAACAGTTTTACTTAAATGTTTTGAAATAGCTTATTGATGTCTATTGACCTCATTCTATTCTAACAAAATGAGGTCAATATACAAGACGACAGATTGGAGAATAAGGGAATTGTTGAAGTATGAATTTTTCCCTATGGCACCTGAACTCTATGAATTTAAGTGCAGTACTAGATTGAATGCAACGAATTCAACTGGAATTTTGAGTTCAAATTCCAGTTGAATTTGTTGCATTTACTTGCACACAAATACCATTGGGAAAGGTTATTTATCCATCTCTTCTCTCTCCAGCTATAGGTTAAAAAGCAGGACAGATTGGGCAGAAAGTAATGGCAACCTCTCGTGGAAAAATTTTCTGTCCAGTCAGTCATGTTTCATTTGAGATATGATTACCAAAGCATGTATCATGTATGATACTTAACTGACTGACTAGATTGACAGCAATCATTTTACAGTTGAAATGGCTAGATGTAACTGTAAGTTCTATGCTAACAGCTTCTTGTCTTGCACTTCTCACTTGTGGAACTCTCTTCCAAATGTTTTGCTTTTCAGTCAAGTATGATCTTCAAAAACTCAATTGTTCGTGTTCTATTTTCTTAATTTCTGTTCTTTTACTGTTCTCACTCCTTAATGATTTCTTTATATTCTTTCAGAATCAGTAACCCCTGTATGTTAGTGGTTTTGTTGCTTTGCTTGGGGTGAAATGATTAAAAAAAAAACAAAATCTGAACATATAACGTGTTTAGAGAAATTGATTAGCAGGCTAAGCATAGAGATTGACAGTTTGTGAGAACCACTAATTAAGAAATAGCAAGTAAAACTTAGGATTTTAGAGGCCTGGCCTAAGTGATGGGAGCACTAGCAAAGTTCAGCAAGTACATTCAAGCTCAGGATGTAATAAACACAGAGACACCAAAACTGATATGTACGAGAGAGGAAGCATACACTCTCTGTTAAAGCATGATTTTGTGACATTCTAGACTACAGCATATACCTGAGGATGGCTGGAGAGTGCTTGACTGAAATGTCAAAAAAAAAAAAATATGCCAAAGACTAGGGAGTTAGTCTGACCCAGCTTAAATAAATTTTGAGAATGTGCTTTATTAAAATCAATAAAAACCTTTTTTAGTTTTTTTTAATTTAAATTTTAAGCTTGTAAATATGTGCCTCTCCTTAACACTTGGGGATTACAATGTATGTGCCTTAATCTGTCTATCTTATAGGATGTGTGGGTAGTAGGATGTGCGTTGTGGTGCATTGAATATCGACTGGGAACAAAAAATCAGGGAGCCGAATTCGAATTCCAGTTGAATTCCTCGCATTCACTTACGCACTTGGGAAAGGTATTAATCTGTCTTTTCCCCGCAGTTATAGGACAGATTGGGTTCTATAGCCTTGGCTGGCAACCAGTTTACTCCAGAAAGCAATGGCAACCTACTATGGGATAATCTTCTGCCCAGTCAGTCATGTCTCTTTTGAGACATAATTGCCCAAAGCGTGTATCACGTATAGCACTTAACTAACTGACTGGGTAGTGTAAATTGATAGTAGCTTGGAATGAGAAATCAGAAACTGGAGTTCAAATTCCAGTCAGTTTTGCTGTATTCACTTTGGGAAAGATATGAATCCATCTATTCCCCTTCACTATAGGTTAAGTAGTACTATTTATATGTGGAAAAATTATTATCCTCAAAAAATTATTAATGCAATATTAACTTACAAAAACAGTATTATTCATACAATGCAAAATATATTTTAGCTTTAAATAAGCTGGAAATAATTTAACTGAAAAAAAACAAAACAAAATCAATCAATGACCAAATAAAATTGTTAATGTGTGAGTTATCATTAAAAAATTTAATATTGTCTTAAAAGTACACAATTGTTACATCATTGTTAAACTTGTGCACATATTTTCTATTGCAGAATATATTTTGAATGCTATGATGAAGGCTACTTCTAACCAGGCCAAAGATTCTTTGCAACTTCAACATAGGCATCATTTCCGACAGCAAGACATTATAAGACAAAAGATGAAACAATCAAAGGTGGATGATTTAAAAAAGTCAGAAACTTTGCATACTGCTGGTGCTGGGGCAGCACCCTGTTCCTCAGATTCACCTAAAACTGATTTTGAAAACATTGACCCTGCAACATATTATCGTACAGTAGAGGAATCAGACACTCTGATTCGGTTTCTCATAAAGCGAAATCGCTCACAAAACAGCCAATTAAAAATCCCTCTGTGTCCTGTGAGTCCTGTTGAAGGAGCTACTGTCATGACAAAACTGCCAAAGGATGACAAACAATTGATTGAAGAACTTCGGATACATAATGAGGACTTGCGAAAGCATGTTTATAATCTGCTGAAAGAGGTTGAAAACTATCAGGAAGAGAATGAGGCTTTAAGGCTTAAAGTAGAAAAATTAGAGAAAGAACTTTCTGGTGTGCATTGTGAAAAACGGACTCCTAATGAATTTGAACGCTTTGTTGATGAAGCGCTCCCTCCGCTTGAAACTCCAGACTTTAATTTTGAGGGCCTTAACATGCGACACCTTTGCACTCCTCCCAAAATGGAATCCTGGTAGCTTTTGTCTAGTGAACAATAGAACTCTATTCCAAATGTAAAATTAAAATATGTCTATATCTGAGCACCTAAATGTAAAACATGTTATTTATCAAAGACTTTTTCTGAATTATATCTGCAGTAGATCTTCCAACAAAGTATTCATTTGATAACCTGGAGGTGAGGTTTGGTTTCACTGCTAGAACATCATTACCAATTTTTATCTCTGTTTTATTACACACACAGACACATTTTTGCATTTTCAATATTTGTTGAACCTTGTTGAGCATGTAAATGTTCACATAAAGGGAGCCGTTATAAAGTCTATGTGCAATTTTAAATACTTAGAGTTTTGTAACTATACATGACAAAATTAATGTGTGAAAAAGAAAAGATAAAAAATGTGTTAATTTTATTGTAATAGTGTTCTATGGATACAACACTTTTTTTTCAACTTACACTTAGTCTGCTAGACCATCATTGATGGAACCTGTTTCTTGAAACTTGTTCATCCACTTGGATGTAAAATTGCTGTGTAATATTTCTTTATTGCAATGAGTTCTAAACATTAGTTGGACAGCTGCAACAGATTTTATTGCAGCCAACCAAAGAAGGCAGTTTACTTTCTCTTTGAATGAAGTCATGGATTAATAACAATTTTAGAAAAAAAACAAGTCATTTAGAAGGTTCAAGAAAATGATAAAGAATAATCATTATTTTTTTGTGTAACAAGAAAAAAAAAAGACACATCAAGCTTATAAATATTTCTTACGTATTAATTATATCCTGTATAGACCCAGGAACAATAAGTATTTTAAACTGCACATGGACTTTATAATATAAACTTCCTACATAAGTTTACAGAGTGCATACTGTTTAACATACACATATTTTATATATAGATACATATATATATATATATATATATATATATAAACAAATATATTTGAAAAAAACAAGTAAAGAATTAGGTCAAGGTGAGGCTCATCTCACTCCAAATATGTCACCTGGATTTCTTGTTTGACTTTGATTACTCTAAAACAGAGATAACCAATTAAGACTAGTTAATGTTAATAACTATAATACATGATTCTTAATGATCTTCCACATTGCATGGTGTCAAATCTTATTAATATAAGAATGATACATGCTAGACTAGATCACTATATTTCATTGTTTCCTTGATCAAATTATATCTGTAAACTTTAACTCTCTATCCATATATATATATATATATATATATATATATATATATATATATATACACGCATATATAAGTATTGCATATATGTGTACATTATGTGATCAATAATATATATTTCATATGTACATGTTCTTTGTGTATAAATACATACAACTTGTGAAATTAATAAATAGACCTCTGTTAGTTATTTTCTGAAAAGTATTAATTTCAAGTGAATTGTCATTTTTAGTCATTAAGATGTCTAAGAGTGATACAGAATTGTGTTTTTCATACTCTTCTGTGAAATTTATGTTCTGCTGTTGAGACTTTAAATAATTAAAAAAGGATAGGTCATGTGCGTTTTTTCTTTAAAAATACATAGATATCATCAACATGTCAAGGATAAAATATAGACAATAGACTGTCACACTTGCTTAACCAAACTTGTTATGCCCTTTGAATAAATTAGCAGGAACTAAAGCCAAAGGTGAACCCATTTCCACTCCATCAATTTGGTCAAAATATTTCCCATTATACCAGTAGAGTCTATAATAGGCATTAATGGAGGTATTTTATCTGTCTTTATTTTATACACTTTAGGGCACCTATACAAATGTTGGGATAATTCCTCTGAGGTAAATATTTTCATAAGTTTCTTTGTTAATAAGGTTTTTATTTTTTAATGATAGCAAAAACAGTTGTAGTTACTTTAAGAATCAGAATAAAATACCTCCATTATACTAACTATTATAGATTATTTTGTATTTTTATAGAAAACGAAGATGTCTTGTTCTTTTCTTAATTATTTAAAGTCTCAACAAATTTCACGACCGAGAATGAATAAGCTTATCATTCTTAGGCATCTTGATTGCTAAAAATGACAATTCATTTGAAACTAGTACTTTTCTGAAAATAACTAATAGCAGTCTATTTACTAATTTCACAAGTTTTATTTCTGAAATTTATAAAATATATAATGTGGGTGCGTGTGTGTGTGATTTTTGTTATTTACATGATATTTTTCTTACTACTTAATTGGAAATGTGAAAGTGTTTAACTGAATTTAGTTGAGTATTAAGTGTTTTTTTGTATAAACAAAAATCAGTTATTAAATTAAAATTTTAGTCAAATTGATAAAAAAATGTTGATAAATTGAAAGCAATTCAGATGTTTATCAATGATTTATGATAAATTCTTTAGAGTTTCAAAATTATTCAATCAGTTGAAAAATGAATATTTGAATTTTATTGTTGAATGTATTGATTCTAAGAAAATTCCATCTAATATTCTATAAACTGTGTTGTTATCCTTTGTGCTTGTTGCTTCTGTTATTACTGTTTGCTTTTTTTTCTTTTAAAGTGTTCTTCAGACTGTGAGTTGATTTTGAATCATTTTACTAACCTTTTTTTGAAGGTTAAAAGAAAGTAGCTTTGAGGATGAAATGATATTGATAATGAAGACTGAATGTTTTCTCAATGCATTTATCTTCTTCACCTATGTATTCTGGGCTATATACTGTTGACTATGTCCAACATAGTTTATAAACATAGAATACAGTGCAGTATGTAATCTGTTCAATGAAACAATGTCAAAAATTAACACTCATGAGTCAGACATTCTACTGAATCGGACTATATTGCCAATACTTGAGAAAACTCTAAATCTAATTTTTTATTGTTATGTATTAATAAGATGTCAAGGAAAGGTAGTGATTTGTCTATTTCAAATTCATGTGTGAATTCGATGGTAAGTTCACCGTTATTAAGTTTCTTTATTATGTTGATTAAATTTTTATTGTGAGGATATATTAGAAGAATGTCATCTATTTATATTAGGTTAGTGGAGTTTTGGGGTATGATGTGTTTAAATGGGCTGAACTGTAAATATTTTAGGAAAAATCAAGCAAGGACACCACTAATAGGTGACCTCATAGGTAAGCTGAAATTTTGCTCATAGAAAATTTAATTAAGAGAAGAAACTGATTAGTTTATGTAGTTGCATAATTTTATGAACAAGTAAAGGAAGTTTTTTGAAGTGGTTTCTTAATATGTTGAAATGTTTTGTAACGGATATATTTGTTTATAACTTGATATCTAAGCTAGCCATAACCTTGTTTTCCATCTTTGTTTCATATTCCCTGGATTAAGTCACTAATGTGTGTTGAGGTGATGGTGGCTAAGTATGGAGCTAGGGTTTTTGCAATAGTTTTGCCTAATTTCTGTGGTACAGTAATGATGAATGAGGTAATACATATGAAGTTAAGATCAAGAAGATAAGAACAGATTATGATTGACCCTTTACTTGAGTTTAAAAGTGTAGCATTCAGGGAAGCACCCATGTCAGAATCTGTTCAACTCAAAGTAGCATGTTTGGTAGTTCTTTTTTTTTTTATTATCTAAACCAATGTTTCTCAATCAGTATTATTCCGAAATTTAAGGTTCTGCAAGAGGTCACTAGGGGTTCTGTGCAAAACTGTAATAAATAGAGTAATGTATTTTTGATTAATTTTTGTAATATGGCATATTGTTGGAAAATCCTTGGTCAATATAATAAGCAAGTGGGCCTGTACCATAAAAAATGGTGAAAAATATTTATGCCGATGTGCTGTCTAAAATGATGGCAACATATATATTGATGTACTTACTACTGAGTATCTTACATTAAGACATAAGAAAAAAAATAAATACACATGTCTTTATTACAATAGATAGGATATATATATACATATAAAACGAAATGGTTATAAACAACCGACAATTTGAAATTATTTGTTTGAACATTATTTTTGATCGATACTCGTATTTAAGTAGATATTGTGTTTATAATCAAACAATATATATATTTATTTCTACCCGGCCTGATTATTTATGATAAATTTTTGTTAAGAAAATGTGTTTCATTCGGTAGGATTTGAACCTGCAACCCCTATCAACATAAGGGAATCCACCAAATGATCTGGTGCATCTTAGATTATAAACAGAATATCTACTTAAATATGAGTCAGTCAGTTAAGTGCCATACGTGATACACGCTTGGGCGATCATGTCTCGGAAGAGACATGACTGACTGGGCAGAAGATTATCCTGCAGTAGGTTGCCATTGCTTTCTGCGGTAGACTGGTTGCTGACCAAGGCTATAGAACCCAATCTGTCCTGTTATTTAACCCATAACTGGAAGGAATAGACCGATTAATACCTTTCCCAAGGGTATTTGCGCATAAGTGAATGCAATGAATTCAGCTGGAATTCGAACTCGGCTCCCTGATTTCTTGTTCCGAGCCGATATCCAATGCACCACAATGCACATCCTCTAACAATTTCAAATTGTTGGTTGTTTATAACCATTTCGTTAATTTCTGTAACATTATATGTTTACATTTGTTGACATTACAATACATTTCAGTGTGTGAATTGAAAATTGTGTTATATAGGTTTGATTTGATTTCGTTTAGACTGTTGGTCATTTGTGGTCGAGAGGTCTAAGACGTGCCAGATCAATTGGTTATCTGGTTACAAGTTAGTCATAATAGTTTTTATTTGAAAGCATTTTTGTTTCAATCAATATAAGGCCCAAGAAGAATTAGCTGAAATAGAATGAAAACTTACAGTAGAAGGTTACTGAATGAGGTTGTTGAAAGGAGATCATGATTGACCCAAGATTTGAAGAGGTCAAGATCTTAGCGATTGGAGAAGCAACAAAGTAGGGGTTCTTGGGAAGAATGGAACTTCCTTCTTGTGAGGATGACTCAACACTGTATACATGTCATAGTGGCTCTTAGCTGTAAAAGCCTGAACTGGCAGCACTAAGGAATGTAGCATGTTTGAACATTTGCCATGGAATAGCAACAGAGTAGCAAGAGACTTGCAAAGTTTCATCTTTGGGGAAAGAGGCTGTAGAGTGCGGCCATACACAGACGTTTTTGAAAACTCTGTCATGGCTGAAAATTGGAGAATGAGAAGCTCTAGTAAGATACAGCAGTTGTACTTCATTTCTTGCCTGATCTGATTCTTTTAAAGATAAAGCATGTCAGAAAGAGTCAGATATTTTTTGGAGTAAGACAAGGAATTAACCATTTCTCCAGTCTCTAATGATGGATTGTATATACAGGGTGTCCATAAAGTTCATGTGCACTTTAAAAAAATTTATAACTTTATTTGTATTTGTGATAGAAATAATTTGTAAAAAGGATTAGAAAGAAGTAAACCTATATTTTTTTTAAGGTTTTATTGAAATTTTATTTAAGTTTCCATCTATCCTCCATCATTAGCAATACAAAGGGTAATACGATTTTGCCAACTGATTTACAGTAATGCCTGGAATCACATTAGTATCAATAACTATACTTAAAACTAGGTACATTAAACTTTATAACATTTTTTTTACAGATTATTTCTATCACAAATACAAATAAAGTTATAAATGTTATAAAGTTCACAGAGACTTTATGGACACCCTGTATGAGTTGCACTTGAAGTCTGGATAAAACTTTAGTCCCAATTGTTGATCAAAGCAAGGAACTTCATTAAGAGTACAACCAGAGTCAGCTTGTAGTTAGTCTCGATAAAAATAAAATATAAAAATAATATATATTTTTAAAAAAAAGAAAAAAGAAAAAAAAAGCCATTTACACTTTCCTTTAAAACCCTTATCTCTTTTTTTCCCCTAAATTTCTGTATATATACTTCTCTCTCAACTAATGAGAAGGCAAACCTCAAATAAAAGAATAAAAGACTGAACCTGGCTGAAAAATAGCAGAAGTTTGCAGAACTACAGTCTATTAATTTGGGACTGAAAACAACTGAAAATCAGGGAGGCTCTATACATAACTTCCGCGATATAAAAAAGAAAATGCATGAAAATAAAATAATTTTGGCCAATTGAAAAAATTAACACAAGGAGACTTGTGTTGTTAGTTGAAACTGGTCACAGTAAGTTTGGTTTCCTGTCAAAAGTATATAAGCTCAAATCTCTAAGCTAGACAAGGAGAAGGGACTGCAAGAGAAACTACAGAACAAAAGATATGACCACTAGAGAAACCAACCATGCATGATAAAATATTTTCTGTCCTTAGGATTAAGAAAAATTAGTAAATTGATGCAGACCTATTTCTAAGATGACTGCTACTAGCAAGGTCTGACTTCAAAACTACCCACTATGAAACTGAAATGAACATCCCCCCCCCCACTGCTATCAATATCTGTCTTATAAAGGTACATTTTACTACACTGAATATCAACTACTCACTCTAAATCACATAAATAAGAATATATTATTTTTTTTATACCCTTGAGTCAGATCATTTTATTTCTGATAAAATATTCACCAAGAATCCTCTGGCACAACACACCACAAGTTTATTGATGATTACATGTTGTTAGCTTATTTTAGAGGTATTGAATGTTACAACCCAATTTTTCCACTATTGAGATAGCAACTGATCTCACTGCTGACCTTGTTCATTAGAATGAGGTCAGAAGTGAGATCAGTTACTATACTGAAGTCATTTAGATTTTTGGGAGGTGAAGACAGTTTAGTGCCATATGTGATACACACAATCATGTCTCTTTCAATTTATGACTGACTGGGCAGAAGATTTTCCTGCAGTAGGTTGTCATTTCTTTCTGTGGTAGACTGGTTGCCAACCAAGGCTATAGGACCCAATCTGTTCTGCTTTTCAATCCATAGCTGGAGGGATAAGAGATAGATTACCTTTTCTAAGTGAATGCAATGAATTCAACTGGAAATTGAACTTAGCACTTCAATTTCACATTTTGAGTCAATATCCATTACGTTACAATGCAGAGGTAAGTTAATAATTTTTCAAAACAGATTGCTATATTCCATTTAACTATTTTATAATTTTTTTTTAATTACTTCTTTTGAGTAGAGTACATTCTCTGTCTTTACAAAAGTCAAATCAAACCAAAAAATGGAAGACTACTGTCATATCTTGGCTGGAACTGCACTTTCTAATCTTGATAGAGTTAAAAAGCAGCCCTGTAGATGATGAATTATGTTCTTCCCTACAACTGCTTTCCTATAGACAAAACATAGCAAATTTCTCGCCACTCTCTTGCTATTCCCAAGGAAAAATGTTCTGATATATATTAATATATACAACAAATTCCTTCAGTGGTTCTTGGGCCTTGTATAAAATATATATTAGTAAAAAAAATAAATTCTGTAGCACTTTTTTCAAGAGTTTTGATAAACAACTTCAAATATTGTTTTGGAGAACATTCTCTTTATTGGCATTTGACAAAATGTCTTTCAATATTTTATTGTCACAATTATTGAAAATGCATTTATAATAGAAAAATATAAACATACAAATTCACTCATACACAATACATACACACACTGTGTGTATATATTAACAACACAATGTAAGCTGTGATACAATCAGAAATAAAATAGAACATTCAAAAACTTTTTACATCTGTATAAAATTTAAATATGCAGTAGATTTTTCATTTATACAAGTTGTTAAAAGCAAAACTTTTTTAACAATTGAGTTAACTTTTCTAGTTTATGTACTAAAAAGCATACATTTTGATTCAATAAGCATAAATATTATTCAAACATTTTTGACTAGGCGTCTGGCCAGTTTCAAGATCAGAATGTAAAATCTATGGCAATTTTTTTTTTTAATTTATAAATTTGGAATTCTAGTGTTTGTACATTATAACTATGTAAAAAAAGCAACAGAGAAACAACATTTTTCACAGGGTCGAATGCATATCAGTTATTAAATACATTTAAAAATACATTCCAATGACCAAACATTTTATTTCAATTTTGATTTTATAACAAAGAATAAAAAACATGGGAAACCTTTTTATTTTATTTTGTAACAAGTTCAGTATTTGTTGTTGCTTCACTGACAAGCTATCTGGGTTTAAATAATCATAAGACACAAGAGCAAATTGATGTTTATCTGGCTGTAATGATGTAACCATGATTTTGGGATTCTGAACAAGTCATAATACTATCCAGTCTCAGATGTTACAGAAGTTGTGGGATATATTGGACCAGAAATGTCAAACTTTATTTGGTTCAACTCTAATCAGGTTATATATTTACACTGAAATTTGAGAAGCAAAGATCTGACATTAAATAGTAAGTTGCTAAGTATTAAAAAAGATTTCTCGAAAAGTAATCATTTTCAGATAATATGAAACTTATGTTAAATTTTATATATATATTTTTTTTAATAATTAGTCCAATTATTTTCTCTTTGTATTAAGTTGAAAATAAATTTTCAGACATTTTGTAGTTGAAAATCAACTGGGATGAAGACTTATTTACTAATATTACAGATTATTTATTTTATAACTAGATTTTAAGAAAACATCTGGATTTGTAGAAAATATTGATTAAACTGTGTTTTTAAATACATTACTTACAAATAAAAATATATATGATTGTTATAAACAGGTATATAAAAATATATAATAAAATGTATGTATTTATGTATGCTAAGAAGGAGAGTGAAATAAACAGTAGCAAGCATGTGAAAAAATCATTTAATAATAAATGGAGAATTTTAATATCAATTAATCAGAGTTAATAAAAAGATAAGGTTGTGACAATTTAAAAATTCTATCTGGGAGAATGCTGTTGTGGTAGTAATAGTAGATAAGTTCTTCAACGGTTTCAAAAGACAATTCCTTTCTCAGGTAGTATGGCTTCTGAAATAAATAAAATTGTGATTATATATTTCATTTTGGAGTATTTCCAGGGGCTTTTTTCCTGGTGACATAAAGGTTTACCTTTGTCTATGAAGTGCTGCACAAAAATAAGTGAATCCCTAAGAAAATATTTTAAAAAAATTATTTGCTTTTTCCAGATAATCAACAAATCTTAAACTATTTATACATTAGGAAAAACCTTTATCAAACAAAGTACAACCATTGTCAAAATTTTTTTATCAAGCTGGAATAAAAATATTAATTAAAGATTAAGATATGCAAAAGCAAGTGTACCCTTACATTTACACTTTGTATTTTTGTTTTACATGGTTGCTTGTGCAAATAATTATTTTGCAGGTGTAAAAATCGAAGTGGCACATGTTCATTTTTTTTTGATAGGCTATGTATACTGTAGTCAACCAATATAGTTCATTGTTTATGCAAAATAATGCATTTAGAGACTAAATTAAAAAAATATATATGCCAAGATCAAAAGAACCTCCTGAAGCTTTAAAAAAATCGCATAGTTGAAGTCTTTAATAATGGAGAAGGTTACGAAAAGCTATCAAAACAATTTGGAGTACACATCTTCACCATGTGACAAATTATTTATGACCTCTATGGTTCTCCAAGTTTTCATGGCCAATGTTGGAATCAATATGCATACACCTACAGTGCAACAAAATCTGAATGATGCTGGTCTTCATAGCAGAATGCCTAGAAAAATGCCACTTCTTACAAAAAAAAAAAGTATAAAAAGCTCACCTCAACTCTGTCAAAGCTCATTAATACATGAGAAATTTTATGGCAAAAGGTTTTATAGTTGGATGAGACCAAAGTGGAGTTTTTTGGATAAATGACAGGTGACAAGCTCTTAATATGCTTTTGGAAAGAAGAATTTTTCTTTTTTTTTTTTATAAGCGTTTCACCCTGAGCAAGGCATGTCACTGCCACTACTGCGCAGGGGGCTACATAGAATGGAGAAAGGATGATTAAATATAGGAACTGTCAGAGGGTGGGTGATAGGCGGGTAAGGATACAGAGAATGAGGGTTGGGTAGATGAGTGTTCTGAGAACAATTGGGAATTAGTGTGATAGGAGGTGTCTATTGACCCTACATTTAAACACCTGGAGATTGTAGATCTCTGGAAAGCAAACTTGTGGAAGGGAGTTTCACAGGCGAGTGTAATATAACAATCTGGCCCCACCCGAGGAAGTGATGCAAGCGATGGTGTTTTCCATCGGTGAAGGGGGCGGCGAAGCGACAAGACAGGTGTTGTGAAATACATCCTGTCGAAAGCCGGAGCGGATGTCATTTTGACCTTATTTCCGACAGCGGCGGAAATGGCTACAGAGGCAAACAGATCAGGTGCCTCTTAGAATTATGTGGGCGAGGCAAAAAAACCGGAAGGAAAGTCCCGGTTCTAGAGGACTATATAAAGACCTCGGCACACGGATTCGCCAGTAGAGAAGCAACAGAGATCGGCTGGTGAAGAGAGACACAACAAATAAGACTACACTCCCGTCAACCCATTAGAAGCGCGCTCTCTCAATTCTCTGTTCCCTATTCTACACGGTTCATCGTCATTAATAAAAATATAACCTTATATTTTTATATATGCGTGTTTGTTGTTCGTCGATATATAACAGATGCAAATTGGTGCCCAGTGACTTGCTGTTTTAAAACAACAACAACAAAACAGATAGATACGAGCTTGGTTACCACGGCGACAATTGAAATTCGACGGAATTAAAAACTACCAGATAGAAGACGAAAATAGTAAACAACAGGACGACAGCAGCGAAAGGTAGGTGACTTTTGATTCGATCTTGTGTGTGTTCTGCTCTTGTTCATAAGTTATATTTTTAAAAAAAAAAAAAAATGGAACAGCATACTTTTGCCGATTTTGTTCAAGGTCTGACCCTAGAATTGAGAAATGTGGCTTGTTCGGTGTCGAACACTTTAAGGGGAGAATCTTTTTTAAAAAATATACAGCCATTAGCATGCAAAGAAGATGGTGGTTGTAGTGCTTGGTTGGAGGATATGGAGAGGTATTTTAGAGTTGTGCGCGTGGCAGAAGAAGACAAGTGTCAGGCAGCTCTTCTCACAACAAGGGGAGCTGTTGGACACTATGTATATAGACTAATCGCTAGTAACCCACAACTCACATGGAAGGAGTTAAAAACTTCTTTAAAGGAATATTACGGATTGGTTTTAGACCCCGACGCACGGTTAGTCGAATTAGTGAACATTAGGCAGGGTAGAACGGAGGGGGTGCAGGACTACATGCAGAGAGTAGTACGCCTAGCGGAGAGCGCATAGGTTGGGGTTGACGGGAGGAATAAAGTTGAGATATTTACCTATCTGTAAGTATAAAACATCTGAGTTAATGATTTATTTTTTTGTTAATATTTTACCATATATGTGAAGTGAGTTTACTGGTACGTTGCTTAATTAATCTTACTTTTATTGAGTAAGTGAAATGTAAAATCATGTAAAGGAAGTTTCTTCTACTCTTTAAAGTGGATAATTGGATTAACTTGTTGATAACAATGTTTTCTTTGGTTTGTGTAGTGTTAGGTTTTCTTTTTTTGGATTTCTTTTCAATGACTGTACACTACAAAATGATTTACATTTCTATGTTTGTGAATAGTACTCCGGGGTCAACGGGTGTTCAACACTCAAATGTCTCTGCGTTAAACAGAGAGATGTCAACAAATCAGATATGCTTGGATTCGAATCCAGAGGAAGTAGTTCAAGGAATAGAAAACATTGTACAAACTAAGGAACTACGAGTCACGAGTCCATTTTTTTAGACTAAATTAATATAGATGAAACCTCTAATCCTCCACAAGTAAATTGCATGCGGATTAACGTTGGAATCTGGGTAATTTTCTTCATTTTCTATTGAACATTTCTCGGTCAGACTATGAATGATATGTACTGCAGATAATGGCCATTTTTCTGTGTTCAAACATAGTATGTTTGAAATTAAATTAAATTAAATGAAGTTACATGTGTAACAATAAACTCGAGCAGAAACACGCATGGTGTTGGTCAAAGGTCATTTACTCGATGTCAGTTTGGAAACTGGGGCGCGGTTACCGCCTATGATCATATGGTCGTGCATCGAGGCGTCTACGCGGATGGACAGAGTCGAGAAAGAAAACGAACATTGAAAGTTACAGAAACTTTAAAAAAAAAAAAAAAAAAAAAAGAACAATGAAACATCGAGCTGGGAGAACATTATTCTACATTGGACACGAACATTGTTGGGTTGCCGATGTAGGCTCCCCTATATTTTTTGTTGTTGTTTTGTTTGTTTCGACACATGTTTTGTACAATTGTCGGGCTTGTGTGGCATGGGGGGTGTGTGAGGGTGTTGCGCTTAAAATGTTCTTAGGTGAACATTTTGGAAAATGGGAGGGCGAGGAGTGTAATATAACAATCTGGCCCCACCCGAGGAAGTGATGCAAGCGATGGTGTTTTCCATCGGTGAAGGGGGCGGCGAAGCGACAAGACAGGTGTTGTGAAATACATCCTGTCGAAAGCCGGAGCGGATGTCATTTTGACCTTATTTCCGACAGTGGCGGAAATGGCTACAGAGGCAAACAGATCAGGTGCCTCTTAGAATTACGTGGGTGTGCGTGGGCGAGGCAAAAAAAACCGGAAGGAAAGTCCCGGTTCTAGAGGACTATATAAAGACCTTAACACACGGATTCGCCAGTAGCAGAGAACGGCCGGTGGAAGCAGAGAGAGACAACACAGGCAGACTACACTCCCGTCAGCCATTCTATATGCGCCCTCACCCTTTCCGTTCTCTATTCCACACAGTTCGTCGTCATTAATAAAAATATAACCTTATATTTTTATATATGCGTGTTTGTTGTTTTGTCGTCATAGGGCGATATATAACAGCGGGAAGCGCGAGAAAAGAAGCTGTTGGAGTAGAATTTACGGTTACATCTTATTTGTTTAACTGTAAAAGGGTGGGACCTAGTTGGTAATCTAGTATCTCGTGTAAATTCATGCTTAGGCGGCACCAGTGATCTAAGCTCATCGGAGCAGAAGCCATGAAAGTACTTGTAGAAGAAGCACAGGAAAGCCACATCACGCCGGTGAGAGAGTGGTTGCAGCCGGTCTGCCAAGTCAGTATCAACCACGTTACAGAGTCTCCTTTGTATTTTGTCAAGAAGCCCAAGGAGAGCAGCAGGGGCACCCGACCAGATATGGCAGCAATATTCTATACACGGGCGGATGGTAGATTTGTATATATGCAGAATAGATTCAGGTGGGAAAAACTTCCGGGCCCTGCACAGAGAGCTGACTTTTATAGCAGCAGATTTGGCAATGGATTCGATATAGTCATTCCATTTGAGGCCTGCCGAAAGGGTAAGGCCAAGGAGGCGTAGTATTTTACTCTCTGGGAGGCTAGCCTGTCCCACGCTAATGGGAGGTAGATGCGATTGTCTATGGTGGTTAGTTGATAACAGCTTCATTTTAGAGGCATTGAAATTTATCAGCCATTTCCTACACCAGGCCACTACGGATTGGAGGTCCCTTTCAAGTACGGCAGCGAGGTTCACTTTGTCGTCCACACCTGGTTTTTGATCGATGCGGGAATAGATTGTTGTGTCATCGGCATACATGCCAACTTGGGATCTAATGGTGTCGGGGAGATCATTAATGTAGATCAGAAAGAGCGTGGGACCTAGGATAGAACCTTGAGGGACGCCTGCGTTCGTATGGTAGTTTTGGGAGGCATGCCCATTTAATACCACCTTCAATGTGCGATTAGAGAGGAAAGACTGGATGAGGTCAAACAGATGTCCAGTTATCCCGTAGCTCCGCAGTTTGCATGAGAGGCCAGCATGCCAGACCCTGTCGAACACTTTGGAGATATCCAAGGCAACGTTTCGGGCTCAAGTGCCCGGGATATGTACTCGGTAATAGTCGTTAGCATATCAGCAGTAGACCTGGTGAAGCGAAACCCGTACTGTTTGTCAGAGAGAAGCCTGTTGGCCGTGAGATGCTGAATCACCTCGGCGTTGATAATGGCTTCGAAAACTTTGCCAAAGATCGGAAGGAGACTAATAGGATGGTAATTGGTGGGGTCTGAGGGTTCGCCAGAATTCTTAAATATAGGAACTACATGGGAAGACTTCCAAAAGGCAGGAAAACAGGAAGCAGTTAGGCAGAGGTTATAGAGTTTAGAGAGGACAGAGGAGAGTTCTGGGGCACATTTCTTCAGTACTATGACTGGGATTCTGTCACCGCCGCTCGCTTTGTGTGGGTCAAGTTGTGCAATTTGGTGCCAATGATTAAGCATGATGGCAGCAGCATTATGATTTGGTGCAATTTTGTTACAACTTGAACCGGCAAAATAGTATGCAATGACAACACAATGGACTCTGTAAGATACCAAGTAATTTTGAATGAAAGTCTCTTGCCTTCATTTCAAAAATTGGGTTTAGGTTGTGCTTGATTTTTCAACAGGATAATGATCTGAAAGCAAATCTACAATAGAACGGACTCAAAAAAAGACATTTCAAGTCTTGGAATGGCCTAGTCTTGATTTAAACCCAATTCAAAATATGTAGTTCAAGTTAAAGATGGCATGAAAGTACATGAAAGTAACCCAGGTAATATCAAGCAATTGTGGGAGTTTTGCCAAGAAGAATTGTCAAAAATTAATGCTAACTACTGCCAGAAACTTCTTAAAAATCACAGAAACAGACTAGATGACACTGGAACCTCAAAAGAAGGAGTCACCAAATATTAAATGAAAGAGTTCACTTACTTTTGCACATCTTAATTTTTAATTAATGTTTTTATTCCACATTGATAAAAAATTTTGGAAGTGGTTGTAATTTGCTAAATAAAGGATTTTCTTAATGAATGTATAGTTTATAATTTGTTGATTATCTGTAAAAAAGAGAAAATTAAAAAAAATATTATCTTAGGATTCACTTACTTTTGTTTAGCACTATATATATATACATATATATATATTATGATAGAACATGTGAAAACTACAAACTACTACAAAATTGTACATTTTATTTCGAAATTGCAAGAACAACGTCTCATCAGGTAGTTAACAATGATGGTAATAAACATTTTTATTTTAAAAATTTTCTTTTAAGAACAACACTTCCCTTTATTTTTGGAATTTTTTTCTATATGAGGTAAAAAGATATTAAAAAAATAGGAGAAAGAAGAGGGAAGAAAAGATCAGAAAAAAGATGAGAAATCAAGAAAAGGAAAAGGAAACATACAGAAGTAGAAAGTGAAGAGGAAAATAGGTTAGAAAATGTAGAGAGGGAAGAGCTAATAGAAACGGCTAAGAAAGAGAAATTTTAAATTTTGGCTAGGAATGAATTGCAGGAAGATATTGACATTGGTTACAATGTTTCAGCTAAAATCTTTTGGCAATTTAAAAAAAAATGATGAGATCACAGACAAACAGAAAAATTATTCATAAAACTTAAAATAAAGGATGTTTAAAAACCCAACACAAAGGTATAAATTCATTTGACCTAATATAATAGATTATAAAAAATAAATTAATATTAAATTAAATTAAATTAAAATAAAATAATATAGATAAAATAAAATAAACAAAAAATATATTATTAAAATAATAAAAAATATATAATAATAATAATGATAATAAATATAAAAATAACAAATACATAAAAATATAAATAATAAGCTAATATATGGCTAAACATACAAACAGAATTATCAAGTGCAATAAAAATAAGGCAATAAATAGATCACAATTTGTAATAGAAAATAAAGATAAAATAACATAAGAAAAAAGTTTATATAGTTAGAGTATATTATCAAGATAGTAAGGTTAATACTACAAAATGTTTACAATTGCTATAGTTTCATACCTTAGATTTAGTAATAGTAGCAGGATTATAAGGTTAATTCTTTAATATGTTTACAATTTACTGTAGTTTCCTGCCTTTGATATAGTAATATGTCATTTTTAATGTACTTTATAATTTCCATTTTCTCTTGCAGACAGAGCAAACATGGTTTGTTCACCAATTTAGAGATTCTAGCTTGTTTGAGAATTTTTCATTTAACTTTAGGTGTTTTATTCTCCTCTTTTAACTTCCAAAAATATTTAGGAAGTGAGGTCATATTTCATTTGTCCTTATTAGTAAAGAATGAGAGCTGATTGTAAAAACTAAGCAGGAGAACCCAGTCATAGCTGTCAATTTCTGCAATGACATCATCCCTTACATCTGGCCACCTAACTCTCCAGACTACATTCCTCTCCGGATTATTATGTGTGGGATGCAGTTGAGTGAGAAACCAACCAAACTCTTTATAACACCAAAGATGAACCAAAGGCAAGGATTATGGCAAAATTCACCATCTTAAACAAGGAGATTGTCCAGAAGAGGTGCAGGAGATTCCAAAATTGTCTAAAGACCATGGCTGAAGTCAATGTGATTTTATTGAATAAATTTACTCTTTAGAATTTCAAAATATTTTGGTGTAACTTTGGTAAATATATCTGTTAAAATAAGATGTCAGTGTTATTGTTATTTTTGTGTAATTTAGGCAACAAATTATCAATTGCACCCTGTGTAAAAGTGGACATTGAGGTCAACACCCAGCAGTGACAGTCTGTTTCATGCTATTTACAGCCTGAAGATTTTTTTAATATTAATACGCTCAGCATGTTATGGCTGTGTTCATAGTTGATATTAAAAAGAGATGGCTTCTTTTTGACTATTATTAATACTTCCATATATATATATATATTTAAACAAGTTGCTGTTACCACATCAATATTTAATACATTTAAAAAGAAATAAAATCATAACAAAAAGATCATATTTCACTAATAAAATGGGATACAGAACTATCACAATGTTTAAAATTTGCTAGGCGCCTTTCAACCGATCCTTCTTCAGAACAAAAATCATTGGTAATATAAGACTGAGTAGCTAATAAGAAAAATTTTTATTAGCGATTGAAGTTAAAAAGTAAGAATAAGGGGAGTGGGAAAAGAAAAAAAATCCTCCGTTAGGTAATGGCTTTTTCAAAAAGGGCCAATTTATGTTTTAATTCTCGTTGCATGCACAAGGCAGGTCTCTGCATGTTAATAATAACAGACTTCAGTAAATCCAAGTGTTTTTTTTAATTTATTTTTATATATATATAAAATGGCTGTGAACATGAGAGAAAATGACATGTAATGATTGTAATTACATGCAAAGCAGTGATGATGAGATTGCATTTTATTTTGGAAGTCACTAGGTCACTTGTGCAGAAAGTTCAGAAGAAGTTAGAAGCCTCAAAAAGAGATGGGTTGCCTATAGCGAAGTACAAAAAGCATTCTCAGTGTTCAAGCAGTGTATTATCTGCTGCTAGGAAAGTGGGTTCACTGTTTTGTACCAGATAATTTTTCTCTTCAGAATCTATCTTACATATTTATAAGTCTACCATTTGTCCATGCTTCAAATATTGCTGCCACATATGGTCTGGTGCTCCTGCTATATATTTAGACATTCTTGAAAGAACATCCAAAAAAAATTCTGCAATGTTATTGGTTCTGACCTGGCATACCAGCGTTAGTTACTTTCCCACTGTTATAATGTAAATACTCTTTGCTTTTGCTATAAATACTTTCAAGGTAAATGTTCTGATGGTGCCTAGATGTTATGAATTTAAGTGCAGCTTAAATTCATAACAGATTGGCAGCTGTCTTAAAATTTTAGAGTTGACTTGACTAGATGTAACCATCAGTTCTTTGCTAACAGTTTCTTTTCTCATACTTTTCATTTATGGAACTCTTCAGGCTTTTTGCTTTCCATCCAATTTTGATATTCAAAAATTAAAATACAATGTTAATCATTATCTACTGTTGTCTTGATTCCTTTTTTTACTGTTCTTGCTCTTTAAAAATGTTTTTCTTTTTCTTATTCTTTCACATTTAGTAACCCCTTGTATCTTAGAAGTTTCATTGCCTTGCTTTGGGTGAAATCATTAAATATTATAAAAGTTATAAAGCTGTTCATTTGATGTGAAAATGTTTAATACTTACAGCTTCATTTGCCTTCATGAAAATCTTAAACTTTTTGACGCGTTGTTCTTCTGTTGAATAAGTGACCAAAACCTAGAAAAAAAAAAAATGAAATAGGTTTATGAAAAACAGTCTTTTGAGAGAAAAACCTTCTATAATCTCTGAATTCTGAACTTGTAGAGCTTCTAAAATAAGCAGAAAAAAAAGAAAAAGAAAAAAAAATGAGCCTTCTAGTAAAAAGTCAATCATCATCTTTGCTCTTTATCTTCACTTCCTACTATATGCATACATATACAATATGTATGTTGTTATAACTTAATAGCCATAGCATAAAATATTAAAAAAAAAAAGTAAAAAAAAAGTAAAAAAAGAAAAAGTTACACTTGTTGCCAAGAGGTATGGTCAAGGTTTTCCATTATTATTATAATTATTAGATGGTTTTCTTGCCGGGTTAGATACACAGATAAGAAAAATAATTAAGAGAGACAAATGACAGAAACCAGAATTATAATTTATATATATAAAAGGCAATCTGTGAGTCTGTGTGTGACTCTTCCCTATGCACGCCTACATTTTTAAGCTACACCATTCAAACTTTCTAGGGACACATATCTACAGGGAAGCCAGGTCAACACATACTTTTTGAGTTTAAGTTCAGCAATTTTCCCTTTTGCACTTTTTGGCCAATGGGCCCGATTGTTTACATTTGCTCCGTAAAACATTGAAGCTCTAAGCTGGTTGCTAAATTATGTCACAGAAATCAAATCACATGTGTCAAACGTGACTAAAATATTTTTTTATTAAAAAAAAAAAACAAAAAAAAAATAAGCGTTTATATTTAATTTTTATTCCGACATTTTAAAATTTCATTTGGTCAACAAAAAAATGTGAATATTATATTTTTTGAAACAAAAGAAATATTAAAAAAGTGTTTTTTCAAACAAAAACAAGATATGTAAAAATAAAAATTTCAATGGTTAATTTAATTATTTAAGTTTTTTTTTTTTCAGATTTAATATGTCATACTTCAGAAAAATAAAATTAAAAAATAATAAAACTTTTTTTCGCTAAATATTTCATGCAGGAAATCAACTGTCTGTAATTCGTGTGGCATTAATGTAACTTTTTCCTCTAAAATTAAATGTGTACATTTTTAAATATTCTTCAAAAATTTCTGAACTGAGAGCATAATAATTTTAAAATTTCTAATTTTAAAATAAAAAAACCAAAATAAATAATTTTATTTTTATGTTAAATTCATTTAGTCAACAAAAAATGTAAATATTTTCCCCTGTAATTTTGAAACAAAAGCGCAATGTTGTTTACAATGTCACACAAAACATCAAATCATGTTTATACAAATATACTTCTCTCATTGGCATCTTCTACTACTACTAAAATGTTCTGAGTTGCATGGGCAATACCGGGCTATGATGCTGGTTTAATATAAAGCAACAATGATATGAGGAAACATGTCTGTGTGGAAAGGTATGTTGTGTATGGGATATGAAGATAAAAAAAGACACTTAACTTTTGTCTAAAATCTGAAATAAATGAAATATAAACTTTTTTCTTCTCTCATATTTTATATTTTACTTTTCTTTTCTTTTAGTTTAGTTCTTTCCAAAGTTTCAAACTTCTGTTGCCAAATGATGTTTGTTTCCTTTCCAGTCTCAACAACATAAAAATTTTCTTTCAGATGTATAGATTTATTGTTGAGTTGACCAATGTGTTCTCAGTTTTCCTTAACTAGAAGAATCACACAGCCCTCTTACATTCACTGATTAGTAATTAGTAAAGTTGATTTTTGGTTTGTGACTATTTAGTCAATGGCTGTATGTGGCATGAGGTTAATGTTGGTGAGTTGGGTGCAATTTTTGGTTCCTTCATAAAGCAAACCTCATATTTTGATAACATAAAAAGGTATGTTTATTTCTTGAAGTCCTCTGTCCAACTAGTTCTCAAGTATTTTTCCTGAGTAAACCTTCATACTGGGTCATGTGACTTTGCATATGTATGATGTGCTATTTTTGGTCATCAGCTGATCCTGATTCTAAGGGTCATTGTCTGGTTTATATTAATTTGACTGCTGATTTCATAAGATTTCCGTGTGCTACGCTTCACCTTCTTCGGTCTTCAGTCTACCCAAATCCCGGAACTGAATCAACAGATTAATTGCCTCAGACCACACCCAATCTTATCCTACGTTGTGTTTTGTTTGATCCTAAGACGAGTGAAGCCGACTGCTGCCACATCTGGTCGGGTGCCCCTGCTACTCTCCTTGGGCTTTTTGACAAAATACAAAGGAGAATCTGTAACGTGGTTGATACTGATTTGGCAGACCGGCTGCAACCACTCTCTCACCGGCGTGATGTGGCTTCCCTGTGCCTCTTCTACAAGTACTTTCATGGCTTCTGCTCTGAAGAACTTAGATCATTGGTGCCACCTAAGCACGAATTTACATGAGATACTAGATTAGCAACTAGGTCCCACCCTTTTACAGTTAAACAAATAAGATGTAACCGTAATTTCTACTTCAACAGCTTCTTTTCTCACGCTTCCCGCCTGTGGAATTCCCTTCCACAAGTCTGCTTTCCCGACAGCTACAATCTCCAGGTGTTTAAATGTAGGGTCAATAGACACTTCTTATCACACTAACTTCCAATTATTCTCCCAACACTCATCTACCCAACCCTCATTCTCAGTATTCTTATCCGCCTATCATCCACCCTCTGACATTTCCTATATTTAACCATCCTTTCTCCACTCTATGTAGCCCCCTGTGCAGTAGTGGCAGTAAAATACCTTGCTCGGGGTGAAACGCTTATAAAAAAAAAATAAAAATAACCTCCAGGAACCGCTGCAAATGAATTCAATCGGGCTGAGGAAGTGACGAAGAAGAAAAATATTTTCATAAAAATTATCTATATTTAATTCTTGGTATAGGTTTATTTGTTCCAGTAGTTGAATTTTATCTATTTCATGCAGGCAGCTATCTTCCCAACCCACGTCTAAGTTGAAATATAACACTTCGGCTGGTTCTGTTAAGTTTGGCACAAGGTTTGAGTTTTACTTAGGCAGGCAATCACATGATGTTAGGCAGCGTAGTCTCTCGTCTCAAATGCAAATCTCTGGTGCTTCAGCTGAACTGCTGTCTCTAACTCACTTTGGGCGCTTCAGGCCCTCGCTTGTATGGATTTCTACTCTAAACTGGTGTTGGGTATGATCAGTCTGGGGAAATTGGTGAACTCCCTAATTCCAATAAAGGTCTCTTTGTTGTCTGGCTTTTGAAGATTATCTTTTTCAATTCGGGGTTTTTTCCTTTTTGTGAGCAGCTGTCACAGGCATCAATTTTCCCAAATCAACTTCTTTCTTTCTTCATTGGTATCTCAGACCAATAACCTTGAAGTGTACAACTTCACCACCTTCCTTAGTCTTCCATCTCTGCTCCACCACCAACCATTTTCTTCAACTCATTTGATTTGTCAGTCTCAGGTTGCATTTACTTGTGGTTATTAATTCTTATTATTTCAAAATTTCTCCTATGCAAGAAAAACTCTGGTCACCGGTCAGAAGCTTGCCAGATGTCTCTCTCTCTCTTGATTTCATATTAGGGTCATTAATTTCTCAACCCACCAAAAAATCCTTATTTCTGTCCCTGTCTATAGTGCAGTCTTCATTGTCAGCTTTGGCTGGTCACCAAAACTTTTTTATTATTTCAATTTTTTGCTTGTATAAAATCTGTCTATCAGGCCCTGTGTTTTGATAACTTGTACCAAAAGACAAAGTCATTAATCAATTGTTTATATTTGCCACATGGCCTCTTTTGCACTCTGCCTCTCCATGGGAACTTTCTTTAGGTTTTTGAGATTTTGCTTTTTCTAACAAAACAGAAAAATCTGTATGTTTATCTGTGTCTTTATTTCTATTTTTCAACCCTTTAGTGCCAAATAGTGTTACATTGAGAGAGAAAATAAATATTACAGAGAGAAAGAGTGATAGTTTATTGACAGTATGTCCATTTAGTATGGTGAGGGTTAGAAGGTAATATATATATATATATATATATATATATATATATATATATATTGATGTATACTTGGGCATCAACCTTTCTTTCAAACATCTTTCATTGAATATGGCCGACAAGGAAGATTTAGTTATTTTAATCATTTTTCCCAGCAACCAAACATTTTTCCTTTTCATTGGAGATAAGGAATATAAAAATTGTCCATAACTTTTATCATCCCAAGTGCTTTTGGCCACTTCTATAGCCATTTGCAAGGGTGTTTATGTCTCTGGTGTTGTTTTTTTTCCTTATATTTTGACTGTTACCTAGTAATTTATTTTGTGCTGTTTTGAAAAAGAAGCGTTCATTCCAAGCTCTCAGATGTAGTACGCAACTGGAAATTGCATGAGCATTTTTCTATTTAAAAAACTTTCAATACTCCATTTCCTCTATTGAATAACATAAGATTGATGATAGGATATATAAGTATTCTTTTTCAAACCAACGCTTTTCTCTTTTTAAACCTCTTCAGTATTTCCCATTTAAATATTGCAAAATATTATATTGAAACAGCTAGATTATGGAACAATGTTACAAAAAACATTTTTTAGTTAAAGAAAAATATGGCATTAATTGGCTAATCAATACCTTCAAGCATACTCTTTTCTCTTACACTTACCTTCATTCATTGTGTCTACATATCTAAACTTATTTATAAATGGAACTTTGTCAGTGTGTGTGTGTGTGTATCCATTACCTATAGACTCTGAAATGGCTGAACCGATTTTCTTGAAAATTTACACAGTTGTACTATAAGTGTCTGCAAGTGTTTTTAGCTAGGTCTTGTGTCGAGGTACCCCCGATGAATATCGATAATTGAAAAAATCGTGTTATAGAAGGAGTGGTCTGATTTTAATCAAATTTGATACACTCATAGACAAAGACATAAGAAACGATATTCAGAAGTTTCAAGGTTGCATTTCTGACAATAGTGCTGAAAATCGATAATATATATATATATATATATATAAAAGGCAAGATGTTTGTGTGTGTGTTTATCTGTCTGTATGTCCTTGATACAAATCCACAATTTTTATCCAATTCTCACCAGACTTCACACAAATATTCTTTAGGCTGAGTCTGAGCTCCAGGACCATGGATTAATTTTAAAGCTTTCATTACACCCGAGCAACGCCGGACTATACTGCTAGTTGTTTGATAAACAAGATTTATTGAAGTATCATAATACCAATTAGAAAAGTAAATTACAACAACTTTCAGTGATTGTATTTATTTGTGGCATATTTGTTTAATTCTCGAGGGAAATGGTAAGAAAGATATTAACCAATTTTAATATTAAATAAGCTGTGAATACTATTGTTGTTATTAAAAGATGATGAATACACTCATAGACTGAAAATATTTACAAGTTATTTCACAAACAACATCCATTTTCTGTGGATCAGTAAGATTATATTTACCTTTGGGGCTTCAGGGTTGTCACTGTCTCGAACCAAGTATACACCATCCTGAGCAAAATTTTCAATAATCCTAGTATGTAAAAAAAGAAAAAAAAAAGAAAAGAAAAAATTACCAATAACTCATAATTATTATTTTTATTCAGTCAAACTTGCTCAGATATTAATGAGTCTACCATACCAGACATTACAGTCAATAGGTCATTAGGGTGTCATCCCATGTCATATTATAGTTATTCAATGTTGGTGGTTGCTGGGTGACCAACCTGTCCTGCACTATGACTAGATGTTCAGAGCAGTAGATAATTAGCAAGTTTTTGTTTTTCTTGCCAGTCGTGCCCAGCAAAGCACATTATGTGTTCTGATAGTTGGTTGCTTGATTTTGCTTAGCAGCAAATCAACTTCTATAGGTTATTTAATAGCGAAATGTAAATATTTTGAATGCAATTGTATGCTTTCAAATCTAAAAATGTATTGTTGGTCATTCTACTATAGAATGTGTTTCTGGTCATTTTGCTTTAAAAATGTTCTATTGGTAATTTTACTATAAATAGGTATTGATGGTAACTATATAACTTTGTTTTTGGGAGTTCACTATTTGCCCATAGATAGGACCCTAACAGATGCTAGCAATCCAGATCAGGGTGAACCTGGGAACAGAAATTAAGAGGTGGTTCCACACTCCTTAAAACCTCCAATCTTCTAATCAGAGACCTTGCTGCCAGATGCAGTTTATCATCATACCCAGGACTAGTGTTCACATAAGATTATAGAAATATTAGGGAGGGGTTCATAGAGCTGTGATTTAGTTGGATGTCATCTCCAATAGATGTTAAGTATAGCTCCGAGTGTAGGGTCAATCAAGCTTAGACTGTAGGGTTTTAATGGTCAAGCAGTGACACCACACATTAAAATTAACTCTACAGTGGCATAAAAAATCCTCGTTTGAGGTTGTCTGGTAGATCAGATTTTCAGATTATATCTATTTTATTCAAGTTGAACCAGGTTTTAGCTAAGTGAATTTTCACATCCTTTTTAGTAAAATTTATTTTGCTTCCTAGATATATAAAAGATTAGAGAGATTTTATCGATTCTCCTGAGACAGTTTGTGTAGAACTGTTGTATACAATCCATTGCTAAAGATGCATGTAAAATGATCAGCTCCCTCTACTGTTCCAGTAAGTACCTCACTCGTCATGCTCCTTTATTTTCATAAGAGCCAGATCAGGCCAAAAATAGAGTACTGTTGCCATATTAGGATGTGAGCTGCCCAGTCCTCACTTTCTAGTTTTGATAGATTTCAAGTGTCTCTGAATCCTTGTTGAAGAATTATTTTCTCCACTTTAGTTTTCAAAGTTACTTGTTTTGTATTTATAGATTCTTTTTTTTCTTTAAGGTTGACAGGATAGGATTTGTTTTGACTATGAGTGTTTGATTTATGTATGGTATACTAAATTTTAGTTGTTCTATTAGGTTTTTAATCTATTTATTAAAGTTGTAAGTTTTTGGTTTCTTATTGTGTTGTTTACTTGTACGCCATTTTGATGACTTGTTATTTTAGTAATATTTGCGTATGATGTTTGAAGTGAATTAGTTTTGACCTGTTTTCTAGCTTCTTTGGAATGAGATGTTTCGTGTATTTTATTATTATTATTTGCTTTTCCTTTTTCCAGGTGTTATATTCTATAGAATCTGCTGAGTGGTTTGTTTGCAGTTTAGAGCATAAAGGAAACTTTTCACAGAGTGATTCTTCATGATCAGTCTCAAATTCCCCATATCTTCAACAGACTGGTACTCTCGTACATTGATCTTGTAGATGGTCAAACTGCCTCCCATAAGCATGGACCAAGTGATTCTCCCTGAGAGCAATACACTGCGCCTCCTCGGCCTAACCCTCTTTTCTGATCTCAAATGGAACCACTACATCGAGTCCGTAGCTAAATCCACTGCTAAGAAGGTTGGGTCACTGTGTCGGGCCAGGATGTTTTCCCCGCCTGAATCCATCCTGCATAAATCAACCATTCATCCGTGCATGGAGTACTGCTGCCATACATGGTCAGGCGCCCCTGCTGTTCACCTCAGTGTTCTCGACAGGCTCCAAAGGAGAATCAGTAATGTGATAGGTTCTGACTTGGCGGCTCGACTACAGCCACTTCCCCACCGACGAAATGTGGCCTCCCTTTGTCTGTTCTATAAATATTTTCATGGCTTCTGCTCGGACGAACTTAAGTCACTGGTGCCTCCTCAACAGGTGTTTACTCATGCAACCAGATTGGCAACTGGGTCCCACCCAATCTCAGTTAGGTTAGCCAAATGCAGACGACAATTCTAGTCCTGCAGCTTCTTCTCTCGCACTTCCCTCCTGTGGAACTCGCTCCCATATTCTTGCTTTCCTGACGGCTACAACCTCCAGGAATTTAAATGCAATGTCAATACTCATCTATTAACCACTTGACTCTAGCTCTTTCCCCACCCTGTAAATCCTTTCCTTCCTCTCCACCTTGAAACTGTCATCACACCTGCATTCTCATCTTTCTATTGCTCCTTTCTAACTGCTTCGTATTCCTCTTCACTCTCTTCTAATTAATCTTTTTACACTTATGTAACCCCCTGCACATCAGTGGCATTTCCACCTTGCTCGGGGTGAAATGATTAAAAAAAAAAGAAGCAATAATCTATCTCTTCTCCCTCCAGCTATGGATTAAATATGATGGATTGGATTCTATAGCCTTGGTTAGCAACCAGTCTACCACAGAAAGAAATGGCAACCTACTGCAGGAAAATCTTGTCTAGTCAGTCATAGATCAAAAGAGACATGATCATCCAAGTGTGTATCATGTATGGCACCCAACTGACTGAATGATGGGTGTTAGGGATGCATGGCTCAGCTTTGGATATTATGTATCCAATTTTTTTTTCTTTCAGTAGTGTATATTCGTTGAAAGTCAAAATTGATGTGTTTGTATTTATTGACGTGTCATTTCTTTTTATTTGTATTCTTTTGACATGTTTTCTGCATCTTTTTTGGTTTTTACTTGAATTAGAAGTATGTTATTTTTCTTTATTTTATTTAACTGATTTTGATTCTATCATGGCTGATATAACCTTTTATAACACAAAAAGATGACACTTTTGTTATTTTGCCCTTTAATGTTTCTATGACTATGAAAATTGGAAATTGTTTTTCTTGATATTTTGTTGTAACTTATCATTTCAGAGTTTTCATGTCTCTTGAATCGTTTATAAGAGTTATATGATTTTGCTTTTGTATTCACTTAGGGTTCCTTGTTAAGGGACGCAATCAGTGGGGACTAATCCCATTCACTCTGATCTGCCAGGGCTACACATTGGTATAGTTGGTCTGAAAGTGACCGCAAACATTCACATTCCCATACCATACCTATCCAAGTGTAGTATGCCATAAGGATTCACTGCTATGTCATAGTCATTCTCTTCCATCCCAACTAACCCTTGCCACTATGTGACACTGATTTAACTGGATTGAGCTATTCCATCCACCCATCTCTTCCAGGTTGAGACTGAAGTGGCATGTTGTGAAAACTCTTGGCTATTTTATACAAGATCAAGAGTCACTCACACACCAGGCGTCTATCCCCAGGCATTATGGGACACTACCCACAGCAAACAAGTGGCTTCATTGAGGAGGGGGATTTGTAGTTTTGGGGAATTGGTTTTTGTAAAGGTGTGCTTTATATATTGCAATTTTATAGGTATTTTTGTATGGACAGGTAGTTTATGCATAGCATTTTATGTAAACAGTTTGTGGATTATGAATTTGCTAGTAGTTTAAAGGTGTCTATTTTTTTCCAATAAATTGTTTGCATGGAAAAACTATATCATTTTTCCTGAAGTCACCATTCCAGGTGTAAACGGATAGGCTTATCGTATAATCCAATATCATGTAGGTGAAGTTTCCTCATAAAAATAAGTAGTTTCTAATCCATCTTCCTATACTACACCTGGTAATTTAATGTCATTACCCAGGACATAGGTGAACTTGTTTTGTAAAAAAAAACCCATGATTGTAGTTTAAACTTACACCCAGGATGTGGATGCAGTTTAGTGTCATGCTCAGAACAACAATTTCAAGTGTTTCTGTTTGATGGACTATCAGTTCTTTTTGAAATTTGGTCTTCTAAGCAGCATCTACTTTAGCCAAATAATAATGGGAAGTATGAGGAGGATGAGCCATTTTTAGAGATAAGGTGGCAACAAAACTGGAAATAGATTTTATCGCAATCAGTCAGTCAGTTAAATGTTGTACATGATAGACGCTTTGGGTGATCATGTCTCGAAAGAGACATGACTGACTGTGCAGAAGATTATACCACAGTAGGTTGCCATTGCTTTCTGTGGTAGACTGGTGGCCGACCAAGGCTATAGAACCCAATCTGTCCTATTATTTAACCCATAACTGGAGGGAAGAGATGGATTAATACCTTTCCCAAAGGTATTTGTGTGGAAGTGAAAGGAAGGAATTCATTTGGAATTCAAACTGGCACCCCAATTTGTCGTTCCAAGTTGATATCCACTGCACTGCAATGCACATTTATTACAATGCTGGTCTATATTAACAGTCATGCTTGGGATTAGAGATATATATATATATATATATATATATATAATTTTGGGTATGTCTTAGCAGCATAAAACTTTTTTTTGAAAACAAAGGCTATTTGCCATTCTTTTTCATTTCAGCTATTCCATTTTCTCTGTTATTCTATTATGCCTATAATGAGGAAATACAAACAGAAGAATAAACTTGTTTTCCGATAATACAGTCATTAGGTGTGTACTGACAAGATTGAGGATCAGAACACAATGTGGTGTCATCATTAGAGTGGAAAGCTTGATCAAGTGTCGCCTTGTATGACTAAATATCAGGTTCATTCCTATTCTTCAATATCAGGAAAAATTAAATATTTTAGTGAAATATATAAACATTGGAATTTTAATGGATAATCTGGTATACCTTTTCCCCCAAAATTTAAAAAGGGATAGCTTATTATTATCAAGGGGTTGTATTATACTCAATGATGTAATTTATTACTTGTTTCTAACTTCAGAACAGGGTTGTATTATTCACAAGAAATTGCAGCACATTTAAACAAAGTTTGTTAAGCATGAATGAAATTACTTACCTTGTGGCTTCATCTTTGTCACCATCATAATAAATTGATTTCCAGTAATCCTTTTCTTGTAATTTCTAAAAGAAATATATACTTATAAATTTTATAAAGTTCTGGAGATTTGCGAAATGAATTAACAACCAACATATTTGTTTGAACATTATTTTTAATAGATACTCAAATACAAGTATCTATTAAAAATAGCGTTTAAACAAATAAATTAAATATATATAAATCTATTAGACTAGTATTATCAACTGGTATAAGAAAAAAATGGTTATTTAACTCAATATAAAACTCATTAGATTATTTTAATTTTAACGATTTAAAAAAAAAAATCTATATTCCTTTAGGAGAGGTATAAGCAATTTTTTCTGACCAGCGGGTAATATCAGATATGGCTCCTCATTAGATGGGACACACTAATAAAAAGGTGCAAGGTAATTTTTCATTGAAGGTGCCATTTTCAGCACAGGAGACCCTACTCCCAATCACATGCCTTAGAAAAAAGGAAAGTTTGATTATTTTTTTGAGAAAAGCTTTCTCAATAATTGATCAACATAAATTGCAGCATGTAATTTGTTTTTTGTTTATTTAACGATACAAAAAATATATTTCTACAGAGAAAAAATTATGAACATTGTTTCTAAAGCAAATGATATTTACAAACATAATCTTCCTTAGTGAAAAGATGGGCACTGGTTTAAAATTATGAAAATGTTACCTTAAGTGAAACATTACAAAATATTTATGTATTTGCTTAAGTACAAGAAAATGTAAGCGAAACAAGTGAGGATAAAACAAAACAAACAAAATCTTAATGTTATTTTTCCCATGAAATTTAGTGCACCGTTTAGAAAAGCCAAACAGGCCACAAATGACTTGCAGGCCACATTTTACCCATAACTGTTTTAGGACATAGCTGATCTTGTGTCTACACAAATTCTTTATCTGTAAATCGTCATGTCTTCTTTGGAAAGATAGCCAAGTGCTTTCTTGTAACCTACTCCATTGTTTTACTTTTTAAAGAATGGTTGTCAACCAAGGTTAGAGAATCTAATCTGCTATACTATTTTACTTAGAACTGAAGAAATGGATTCTTACCTTTTTCAAGAACCTCAGTTTCAAGTTGTGATTGATCCTAAGATGCTTATACACACTATGGCAGTAGGAAAATGACTGAAGTTGTGCCTCCTTGTTATTATTATTATTATTATTATTATTATTATTATTATTATAATCTGCTGACTTTATCTCCAATTAATACAGGAAGTGCTTCTCATAATATGAAATGTAAACATTATATACTGTCCAGAACAAATAAGGGAGACAACAAAAAAGAATATATAATAACTAAGACTACATTAAATGATTTTAAAATTATTTTGTTCCTGAAGAACAATTATAAGATAAATTTATTTTAGACAATTACTCTGTTCATCTAAAAACAAAACTCCTGTTAAAAAAAAAATTTAATCTTCCATTTAACTTCTTCTATGTGCAGTGTCCCTTCAGGACATAGGCGATCATGGCTCTCCATAATTTACTGTCCTTTGTAGCTCTTAAAATGTTTTTCGCTAACTCTCCTAGACCTGAATCCACTATCCATTTACTCAAGCACATGAGGTAGGTTATTTATGATTTTCCTGTGTTCATCTTGCCTGTCCTGTGAGTATCAAATTTGCCAAGCCCTCTTTTCACATTATGTGTCCTAGAAATTTCAACTAATTCTTTGTGATGTCTTTTTTGTTTCTATTCTCACAAAAAAATTGTCATTGCTGACATAATCAATCATTGGTATTTGCATCCTTCTATGGAACCATATTTCTGTTGCATCCAGTTTCTTCTTTATCTGTGAGGAGATTGTTCAGCATTCATTGACATAGAAGAGGACTGATACTACATAACAGTTTAATACTTTATTTAGTTAAGTCAATTGGTATATTATGTTTTTGGAAGTTTATCTCAGTAATTTTATAAGGGTGTATACAGAGTGAAAATCCAAACCATTATGTGCATGTAATGGTCATCAGCAAAAAAAGCAACCCAAAGTATTAAATACAGGTGGGGGATGTTAAAATCAAACAGGTACGAAAATTTAAATATCTAGGAAGTGTTCTAACTGAAGATGGAAAGTGTGACACAGAAATCCAAAGGCAATTGGCATGGCGAAGGACGCGTTCCAGAAGTTGAGTAAAGTATTAAGACACAGAAAACTTTCACTAGAAACAAAGAAGAGAGTACTGGATTGCTATGTGATGTCAGTTCTTCAATATGGCAGTGAATGTTGGACAATATCAACAAAGATGAAGGGAAAACTTGAAGCAGCTGAAATGTGTTCTACAGAAGGATGCTGTGGATATCGTGGACCAATAGAACATAGAAGAAGAAGAATTTACCTGTGACCTTTATGTGTATATAATCTTACCTGTAACTTATTTTACCTCAGTTTCATTTTGGAGATGACAGTGATAAACTTATGTGAATTAACAAAATTAATTTTGTTTTACCTAAGTTTCATTAAAATTTTACATGATTTCATTTTCCTTTACTAAGTAACATCAATTGATTTGCAGTGTAATTTAAAATTGGGATTAAGTGGTTAGCATTTAGTTTAAGTCCATCCTAACAAACATTAATAATCTGGCAAAATCAGGATGCCAAATTCATGATGGCTAACATGTAGAACTTTTGTCAGTATCACTCATGCATGCATAGCAGGTTGAAAAGTGGTTATTAACTAAAAATGTTATTAACTAGAAATGGAGGTTGTGCAGGATATGAAGTAGTTTAGTGTTTGTAAGTCGTGGTGAGAATTCATAAAAAAATATTGAAGAAAAAAAAAAGCTTTTGTCAAAAAAAGTAATTAATCTAAAAAATACTTCATAACTATTTTTACCCCACCCAGCAAATTATTTTGGCATTGTTAAAGGCACAATTTCAATGAAAGGGCCACAGTGCTACATCCCTGTTGCCCAATGTTATTTTAGTTCTTATTTTGTCAAGCTAGCTAGGACATTCAGGAGTCTATCACACCAACCCTCATGGTTCTGCATCAAGATTGGAAAGTCATTTTTAGTTAGTTGCTGGGGGACCAACTAATCTTGCTCCATGGCTAGGTGTTCAGAGCCATAGATCAATTGCAAGTTCTTATTTTGCCCAGCAGCAGTGCCCTGCAAAGTGCATTCTGCATAAGATTGTAGAAATATCACAGATTGGTTCATAGAGCTGTGATTTAGTTAGATGTAGTCTCTAAGAGGGGTTTATAGCTCTCAGCATCCGAGTGTAGATTCGATCAAGCTTAGACTGTATTGTCTTAGTTAATGTCCAGGCAGTGGGACCATACATTAACACTGCCTCTACAGTGGCTCGGAAAAAAAAAAAGCTTCATTTGAAGTTGCCTGGTTGATCAGATTTCCAGATTACATTAATTTTATTCAAGGCGGACCAGGTTCTAGCTATGCAAATGCTTGTATATGATTAAAGTAGAAATAAGTATAAGAAATTAAAATAATTTTCTCGTTTTTTACCTGTTTTGCGTAAACGGGTTTTGGAACCTTTTTCTGCTGTTGATAGATTAAAAAAAAAAATTACGGCTTTACTTTGGCATTTCTTATTGACAAAATCCAAATGGTCTATAATGCAATCGATCTCGACCTGGAGTCTTGATATCCATCACTTTTTCACCAACACAATATAGCTTCCTTTTGTCTTTTCTACAAATATTCTCATGGCAACTGTTCTGATAAATTTTTTTCCTCATTGCCTCAACCTTTTTTTTTGTATAATAGTTTGTAGAAATATCACTTGTGTGTCCACTAGCAGTATAGCCCAGCGTTGCTCGGGTGTAATGAAAACTTTTATATATGTATATAAATTATCAATTTTCTGCACTATTGTAAGAACTGCAACCTTGAAACTTCTGAATATCGTTTCTTATGTCTTTTCTATGAGTGTGTCAAATTTGATTAAAATCGGACCACTCCTATAATCTGATTTTTTCGATTATCGATTTTCAATATTTTGGGTGGGTACCTCGACACAAAACCTAGCTAAGAACACTCGCAGACGCTTATAGTACAACTGTGTAAAATTGGTTCAGCCATTTCGGAGTCTATAGGTTACAGATACACACACACACACACACACACACACACACAAAGTTCCATTTATAAATAAGTTTAGATTAGATAGAGCTGTGATTTAGTTGGGTGTTGTCTCCAGGAGATGTTAAATATAACTCTCAGCATTCGAGTGTAGGTTCCGTCAAGCTTAGATTGAAGGGTTTTAGTTAATGTCCAAACAGTAGCACGATACAATAACACCGCCTCTAAAGTGGCTCGAAAGAACCTCCTCTTGAGGTTGTCTGGTTGATCAGATTTCCAGATTACATTTTTTTTATTCAAGGTGATCCAGGATTTAGCTATACGAATTTTCACATCCTTTTCAGTAGAATTTATTTTGTCTCCTAGGTATATAAAAAGATTTGAGAGATTTTATTTAATTTAGCTGAGAAAGTTTGTATTGAGTCTTGCTGGTTGTAGCCTATGAATTTAGTTTTAGAGGCACTGATATAGAATCCTACATCATTAGCAGAATTTTCTAGATGATGTATGAAAACTGTGGCATTGGTAATGGTTTCTGCAGTGACAGCTAAATCATCTGCATAATCAATATCTGTCAACTTTTTTGTAGGATATCGACTTGAGTCTTAATGATATAACCTAGATAATGATGTTTGTCAAGGGGAATTCTTGATACATTGTCAAGGCTAATAACAAAGAGAAAAGGTGCAAAGGTTTTATTCTGAAGGACCACTGCTTTGATGTTGAAGTTAGTCACTCCATCTGGGGATCTAACCAAAGATTTATTATCTTTGTATAGCATCATTATGGCAGTTATTGTCACAGTGGGGATGTCACATGCTAGAAGGATTTTCTCTATTTTCCCCCTGTCACTCTTTCTCATAACTTTCTTCCTATGTAACCCACTGCAAAACAGTGGCAGTAAAATGCCTTGCTTGGGGCAATATGATTATATAAAAAAAAAAAATTTGTCTAATGATTGATCTATTCTTTAAAAAGCCATTTTGATTTTTTTCGAGCACCTTTTCTACTTCCAGCTGTATTCTGTAGAGAAGTGATGAGTTGTAAATTTTTGCTGCAATGGAGGTGAGCATAATTCCTCTATAATTTTTTGTCAATCATAGATCTCCTTTCCTTGGGAAAGGAAGTATTCAGCCTTCTGTCCATCTTTCTATCATTTTTCCATTATATGTGGCATTACAGAGTTGAAGTAGAATATTGTTGAAATCCTGAATCTTCCAAACCTCTGGAGGAATGTTATCAAGTTCTGCTGCTTATTATTTTGCTGTTTGTTTTTAAAACCACTTCATGTTCTGCATTGGTAAAATTTTGAGGTTTAATGTCAATAGGATGTTCAATAGTATGACTTTAGTATCTAAAATGTCAGGTACATTTTTGTTCTAATAAATTGAAATTATATAACTGTTATGGGACCTACCCTTTTTGGACTATAATGATTTCTTCCTATTATCATGAATACCAGAAGAAGATGCATCTTGGGATGGAGTTGAGTTGGGTTGAGTCACCCTGGTCTAATACTTGCCAGTCAGATTGACGTGTAACACTCTTGCATTTTGTTTTCTGTTTAATATATATGTTTCACTAATTCCCGAGTTTGAGTTTTCTTCCGGACCTATTCTGGGTCCACAACAATAACTGAAATATATTTTTGAGCTTTATTTACAAAAGAGATGATCTTTATTCATCACTGACAATGTTTTGAGTCTGGTACTGAAACACTTGCAGATGATTATCAGACTCAAAAAATCCCATTAGTGATTAAATAAATGATAACATTTTTCTCTCCATGTATTAAGTATGGATTACCAAATAATTTTCCAGTGTCTTTTGTTACTAGTGTGGATTTAAGTAAAATTTATGTGCACAAAACTTTTTTTTTTTTTTTTTTTGCAAAAAACTTCTCGGTTTAATTAGAGAATACAGGAGGAATTAATATGAGGAAAGGAATATTCAATAGAAAGAAGAATGGGTAAACAATTTCTTTGTGGATAGAGTCATTCTCGGTTTAATTAGAGAAGACAGGAGGAATTAATATGAGGAAAGGAATATTCAATAGAAAGAAGAATGGGTAAACAATTTCTTTGTGGATAGAGTCATTCTCGGTTTAATTAGAGAAGACAGGAGGAATTAATATGAGGAAAGGAATATTCAATAGAAAGAAGAATGGGTAAACAATTTCTTTGTGGATAGAGTCATTCTCGGTTTAATTAGAGAATACAGGAGGAATTAACATAAAAAAAGGAAAAGACAAAACTTCAAAAGGATAACTGGCAGATGTTCTGGATAATAGGGGGATTTTTTACGTACTTTGGGAATTGAAGAAGCTTGTTCTAGAGGAAGTGCAATGGCCTGAAAAGTAAAATAATGTCTTCAAGAATAAATAGAATATTTCAAGTTTTTCTCTTTTACAGAAATAAGTAAAAGAAAATCATTCATCATAAATTATTTAAAAAAATGAAAAAGAATTTTAGTGTATAAAAATTATTTTTTCAAAATTAAGTAAACTGTAAGGATGATGAATTTTATAGTGAAGCCATAGTTAGTAAGTAGACAATACTATATACAAAGCATAGTATTTGTAATGTCATAAAAAACTGCTTCATAGTATAGCATGTCTTTCTATTAGAACTTTTAGTTTTTGAAAGTCTTAAAAAACTTGAGAAACGAATTTGTTGAACAACATGGTGAAAGTGTGGTAAAGTATGTATATTTCATGATTGTTAAGTTATTCTAGATAGTCAAGCATTCCTTCATATATTTTAGCAATGTAGTAATGACTGATGTGATAAAAGGATATCTCTCATAGTTAGTAATGATATGATAAAAGGAGTCATTCATTCATGTAACCAACTAAGAATACAATACACAGTGAAAGACTTTAGCCAAGGAACATATATAATGAAGTGACAAGTAAAAATTCAGGAAATGATTTTTAATGGTTGTAGGAATAATAGTACCATAGTACATGCAAACATCAATGTTTGTTGTATAATGAAGTTCAGTTAAAAGAAAAAAGAAATCCTTTCTCTTTAAATCTGTCAGATTTCACTCCAGCAAGGTGGGTATGCCACTAGTAGGCAGAGGGTTACTAATAAAGTAAGAGAAATAATGGGTATAAGAGGTATTGAAAAAAGGATAAAAGATGAATGGGATTCAAGAAGATAGAAGATGGGAATTGATATTGCATTTAAATTTTTTGAGATTGTAGCTATCAGGGAAGCAAGGTAGTTCTGGTCAGGAAGTGTTGAAGTAGAAGTTGTGGGGTGGTTACATTTAGCTATTTTAATGGTAAAAAGGTGGGACCTGGATGGCAATCTAGTAGCACACTTAAATTCATGTGATCAGAGCACCAGTAAAAAAAAAAAAAAAAAAAAAAAAAAATTCATTTTATAACAAAGACAGAAGGAAGCCACATCATGTTAGTGAGAAAATGACTAAAGCTGAGATGTCAAATCTTGATTGATTATGTATCGAATCATTATTTGGATTTTGTCACAAACCTTGAGATGAATAGCAGGAGCATCCAATCAGATATGACTATGGTATTCACTGCCAGACAAATGGCAGATTTATAAAGTCTGATGAGAAAAACTTTTTGGCCTGAAACAGTGACCCAACCTTCCTAGCAGTAGATGAAGCTATAGATTCAATGTCGTCATTCCACTTCAGGTCAGTTAAAAAAGTGAGTCCAATGAGATGCAGTGTGATACTTTCCAGAAGACTGGCATCACTCATGCTGATGGTGAACAGGAAAGTTTCTATTTGGAGGTTAAAAGAGAGCTGTTTTGTTTTGGAGATATTAAAATTTACAAGTCATTTCGTGCCCTAGTTAACCACTGATTGGCAGTCCATTTCAAGAGCAGCAGCTAGGTTTATTTTGTCAGACTTAGCAGAGTTTCTGAGATGGGAGTAAATGGTGGAGAAATTTGCATTGATGCCTACTTAGGAACTGATGACATCAGGAAGATCATTGATGATGTTCAGAAACAGCATAGAACCTAGAATAGTCTTGAGGGACACCTGCCTTTGTGTGAAAGGATCTGCAAGCTTGCCATTCAAAACAACCTTCATTTTGTGATTTAATAGAAATGACTGGATTAAATTAAACAGTCATTCAGTAATACTGTAGGCCTGGAGCTTGTACAGAAGGCCAGCATGCCAAACCTTGTCAAATGCTTTCAAGATATCTAGAGCCACAACTTGAGCCTTGCTGTTATTATCAAAAGCCTGGTATACATATTCAGTGATGACCATTAGCATGTTAGCGAGAGACTTGGAGAAGTGGAAGCCATGTTATTTGTCAGAGAGTAGATCATGAAAAGTGAGATGCTTAATCACCCACTTAAGAATTGATTAAAGCCTTGAATACTTTGCCAAAAAGCTGTAACAATCTAATAGGGTGATAGTTCTCTCAGAAGGTTCCTCGGAGTGCTTAACAAGAACTACAAATGAGGACTTCTAACAAGCTGGAAAGCAGAGAAGCAAAGCTGTAGAATTTGGAGAGGACTGATGCCAGCTCGGGTGCTCATTTCTTTAGGAAGATGGCTAGGATTCAATCACCTCTACTTGCCTTATGGAAATCTAATTTAGAAATGAAGCGTAAGACCAGGGATGGAGTTAAGCACATATCACTTAGTAGAGTCTTTGTGTTGAGTTGAAAAAGAATTTCCAAGCAAACCATTCAACCTTGTCTGCAGTAGATGTGAGGTCTTTGAATTAATTGAATAAAAGAGGAATTTTTTTTTTTATAATTGTGTTGCCCCAAACAAGGCATTTTACTGCCATTGTTGAGCAAGGGGTTACATAGGAGGTAAGTTATGAGAAAAAGTGACATGTTACAGGGGGTGTCAGGAAGAGGATAGGAAAAGGATGAGAATGCTGATGAGAGTGAAGTGGACGAAGAAAGGAGCATGAGAGAGAGAGAGAGAGAGAGAGGGAGAGAGAGAGAAATGCTGTTGTTCAGCACACTAACAGAGCTGCCAACAATCTCTAAAACCAAACTTGCGGGATGCTATACATTGTTTCATTCTAGCAGCAAACAATAACTTCACTTCCTTGTGTTTTGTCTGTTTGTTTTTACTTGTGTTTGGGTGCATGAGTTTGTCTACATATAAATGCATTTATGTAGGTGTGCCTGTGGGTTTATTTACTACTCGGCATATTGATATATTGTTTTACATGCAGATATATATATATATACCCCGGCAATAAGAACCTTGTTTCCAAGGTTGTTATTGCTGGTGTGATTTTAGTTTATCTTCTGAATTCAGTCTTACATGTATTCAATATATGTAGTGATCATAGACGCTTTTTTAACTTGGCTCTAAATGTAACAGATAAATTGAGAAGAGTTAAAAAATTTGTGTATGTATATATGTGTGTATATGTGTATGTATATGTTTGTATATATTTGTCTATTTGTCCATTTATGCGTATCTATATTATTTGTATACATGTGTGTCTATCTCTCTTCTCTGTTTCATATTTGAAGCCTGGTTCACACTCGATCTTCGTCTATTGAACAGGTGAAGAGGCTCATCCCTTGTTTCACTGTTTAGGATGTGGTTTCCGGCTTTCTCCTTTCCAATCTTTTCACTCTTTTCTGTTTTTTATCTTTTTCAATTGGAGTAGATAGACTAAACTATCGCCCGGTTCACACTCCACCCTCGTCTATTGAACAGGTGAAGAAGCTCATCCCTTGTTCCCTGTTTAGGATGTGGTTTCCGGCTTTCTCTTTTCCAATCTTTTTACTGTTACGTAGACCCCTGTTACGTTACCACCTTGCTCGGGGTGATATGATTAAAAAAAAAAAATAACTTTATAGTAACCTAAGCCTAGTGCTTTGTTAAACTTAGAATTTAAATTTTGCAGTCTCTAACATTAATTTGTAATAAATTTTTTGAAAGTAAATTTTAATTTCTATTGTAAAGTGAAATTAATAGTCTCTATTTTAATCAAACACTAACATTAATGCCGCAATAAATTGTTTTTAGAGTCTGTTCTTATGTTAAGAATTACTTGTATTTTCACCACAGCCTATATAACAATGTCTCCTTAATTGAGGGGGTTTGGCTTGTTTTGAACCTTTTAAAACTCATCAACTCATATCAGTACCATTACTTGATAAGACACAAGAAGTGCCAAAATGAAATAGCTACTTTTGTAGTGATATTATAACATATTTTATGCTATAAATTTCAAATCAATAATATTTACTCTACTTTGTATAGAGCATTCTTTTTATAATTTATTGAATTCCAAGATGGAAATATTGAATAGGCATAGGAAGCCCTGGCTGTTGGATTAGGTTCCTTTATCGTGGGATAGTACTTTTTGGTTTTTGTCTTTGCCTTTCACTCCTCTATTACAAAAAATTTGTTAATTTTTATATAAAGTTGTTAACTCCCCCTCCTTGTGTTTGGTATCTCCTTTCATGGTCACGTGGGTTGTCTTAATTTCCTTCTTATATGTCGCTTTTTTGTCTCATATTTCGCCTGATGATCCGTTTAGGTGAAACCTAGGTAGGTTCGTCTGGTTCATTAGATGTTATATATATATATATATATATATAAACACATCACTCAGTAAATCCCAGGCTTAACTAATAAAACAACAACTTTTAGGCAAAATTTGACTTTATTCATCAACAAAGTTTTTTTCTAAGGTGATACAGTGATTCCCACGCTTCTCTAACAATTCAATGCTTTTTGTGTAAAATGATTTGTCTTTGGTGGCAAAATATGCTTCAGTTTCCAATATCACTTCTCCATTGGAGCCAAATCTCTTTCCCTGGAGCATTCTTTTGAGGTCTGCAAGCAGCCAGTAATCACTAGGGGCCAGATCTGGAGAATAGGGTGGATGCAGAAGCAATTTGAAGTGCAATTCTTGTAGTTTTGCCATCATTGCGATCGCAACTTGTGACATGGTGCATTATCTTGGTGAAAGATCACTTTTTTTCTTCTTCATTTCTATCAGTTTTTTGGCAATTTCTTCCTTAAAATGCACTAAAAATGCAATATAATATTCACTATTGATGTTTCTTCCTTACTCAAGGTAATCGATAAAAAAATACTTTGCGCATCCCAAAATACAGAGGCCAAAACCGTGTCTGCTGATGTTTGCGTCTTTGGTCGCTTTGAACGGCTTTCATCTGCTGCTGACCACTCAGCTGATTGCCTATTTGACTTCAAAGTGAAGTAGTGGATCCATGTTTTATCCAATGACACATATTTAAGCAAAAACTTCTTGTTGCTTTGAAACAGTTGCAAACAACCCTCTGGATCGTTGACGCGTAGTTGTTTTTGATTGACTGCAAGCAAATGCAGTACCCACTTTAAACACAGCTTTCTCATTAACAAAATGGTGAATACACTGCCTTCTGATATATTCAACTCCTCTGCTATCTCACACAACTTCAATTTATGATCAGCCAAAACAAGTTTGTGGATTTTTTTGGTGTTTTCTGGGACAACTACCGATTTAAGGTGACCTGAGTGTTCAGCATCATTTGTGATGGAAAACAAGTAAAAACAAACAGAAAAAGATACATACATACATATGTGGGTTTATTTCTTAGTAGGCATATTGATATACTGTTTTACATCTATATATGTGTGCATATATATATATATATATATATATATATATATATATATATATATATATATAAACTGATGCTTAATTATCAGTAGTGTGCACCAAGTTCTTTCTATTTGTTTCGATGATTTGGTTTTAAGCTGAATATCTGATATTTTAAATTTATGAACTGATGGAGAAAAATACAAACAAAAAATACAGAGATAATCAAGTCAGCAATTAACTTACATCTACATGTTCGTAGGGAATACGTTTTTTTGATTGACCTTCACCTGGACTTCTTCTGCAAATATAGCATTAATATATTTACTTCCACATTCAGTGAATTACAAACAATTTTAATGTTAAATTTTAAAAATTAAACAACATTTATCATTGGATCCTATCCAAATTAATATGAAGATTATTTACATTATTTACACTGTTCAAAATTCTAATCACTTAAAGATTGCCGGAGCATACAACGGATGAAATATCAGGAATACGGCATCAAAGATGAGGACAACAGTCAGAACAATGTAAATAATATAATTAATTACAATACCTCATCTCAGAAATATAGACAAATATTATCTGAAGATAGTGATTAACAAAAGTGAATGAAGGTCTATGTATTTATTTCTTCAGTTTTTTCAATATAGAAACACACACAAGGAAGTGTAGCACAATTAATAATCAATAAATCTAAATTTTGGTTAAAGCATTTCTTAGGCTGAAATTATGGTTTTTCATTCATTCCAAAATCATTTCCTGCTTTGTGCCATATTTTATTTTATAGCCAGTTTAGAATTTTTCTTCCAATCAAAAATAATTTCCAATTTTTATCTAAAAAGCACATTATGATTTTTAATCCACAAGTATTTTATGATTTTTCCTGGATTAAGAGGTGACCATATAAATTCTAGAAAGACTATGAGTCTTCCCACATGGCTTATGTGATCCAAGATTAGCTGACTGAGAATTTTTATAATAATGTTGTGTCCCCTATATTGCCTCTTAACTCTCCGAACTTGGATACCCTGGGTTACTATATCTGGGATATCATCAAGATGATCAGCCAGCAGCTCCATAGCATTGAGGACTCATTGAAAGTCATGATCATAGATATGATTGCCAACATAATGGAGAAACACTTGTTTCTGAGGTCACATCAAAAAAACTGAAAGCAATTCTAATGAATAATCTTTTTCAGTTTACTAAGTTGAACATGTATACAATTTTTTTTTAAACATAATTTCTGTTGAATGTTTTTTACTTTATAATTTGTTCTTAATTGTCACTCATATATATATATATATATATATATATATATATATATCATGCTTTCCAACCACCATAAGGTTGCCTCCCTGTGCCTTTTCTATAAATATTTTCAAAGTAATTGTTTAGGTGTGCTTTTCACTATGGTATCTAGACTCTTTGAATTTAAGTGCAGTACTGGTGACTATGCCTCCAATTTACAGTCAAGTTGGATGGGGTGCAGTGGATATCAGCTTGGAACGAGAAATTAAGAAGTTGAATTCCTTGCATTCACTTATGCGCAAATACCCTTGGGAAAGATATTAATCCATCTCTTCCTTCCAGTTATGGGTTAAATAACAGGACAGATTGGGTTCTATAGCCTTGGCTGGCAACCAGTCTACCGCAGAAAGTAATGGCAACCTACTGCAAGATAATATTCTACCTAGTCAGTCATGTCTCTTTCAAGACATAATCACCCAAGTGTGCATCACATATGGCACTTAACTGATTGACTGGATAGATGTAACCATAAATTCTATGATAAAAGTTTCTGTATTTGTCTATATTTCTGAGGTTGTATTTACACTATTTACATTATTTGGACTATTGTCCTGAATGCCAGAGTGTACAACAGCTGAAACATCTTACAAATGGCAACTAATATAAGGACAACAATCCGAATAATGTAAATAGTATAAAAGTTTCTGTTTTCACATTTCTTGCTTGTGAAGCTTCCTTTCAACTACGTGCTTTCCAGCCAGTTTTAATCTGCAAAAATTTAAATGCAATGTCAATTGATATCTACTGTCCCCCTGATAACTATTTTTTCTCACTCTTTAGCAATGTTTCTGTTTATAACTCTTTAACACACTGTTACGCCTTGTGTTGAAGTGGCTTTACTGTCTTGCTTTTCCAAATTATGAATGATCATCCAAAGACAAGCATGAAACAGATTGTTGCTACAAATCAGAAATTCCCTCATCTGAGAAGGATCATTTGTAACTTGGAAAAGTTGATCAATTTAATTAAACAAAATGTCCATTGTCTTTAATAATATTTGCTTTACATATATGATAAAAATGCTATATTTATGAGTAAAAAGTGCTCAATATTGAGGATATGTAAATATAAAAATGAATATTGAGATCAACATGAGATATGAAAGTTTATTTCCTGCTTGAGTGCTATCTTCAGGCTTGAGGATTGTGTTTAATCATGAAACAGACTTTCACCTCTTGGTGTTGACTTCTGTCCATTTTATTTTTCAATGAGAGAAAAACAGAAATGAGTTACTATACAAAGGTTTGCTGAATTTAAAAGATTGATCAAGTTACTCAGTATTTTCCATGTATCACCAGACCTTTTCTTGAAATTACTTCACTTGGAATAAAGAACCCTATTTGCTATATTTTTTATTTCTCTGGAAAGACATGTTCATAAATGAAAGAACCTGAGAGATCCAGAGGTAAAAACAAAGAAAATTGAGTATTTTGTTTAATTTCAATTTAGTGCTGCTCAAATTACATAACAACACCAATGGTTTCAAAAATGTATTTTCACCATTAATTTAGATCTTATTTGAACAATGTCTTATTCTTTTATGGATAAGACATTGTTCAGATAATTAAAGTGAGCTATATGGGACCAAATAATATTTTTTTATTATTCTTAAATTGACCAAAAATTTAGAAAGTATTTCAGCACCCTGCGTTGTGGTGCAGTGGATATTGGCTTAGAACGACAAATCAGGGAGCCGAATTCGAATTCCAGCCAAATTTCTCGCATTCACTTATGCACAAATACCCTTGGGAAAGGTATGAATCTGTCTCTTCCCTCCAGTTATAGATTAAATAATAGGACAGATTGAGTTTTATAGCCTTGGCTGGTAACCAGTCTATCGCAGAAAGCAATGGCAACCTACTGCGGGATAATCTTCTGCCCAGTCAGTCATGTCTCTTTTGAGACATAATTGCCCAAAGCGTATATCAAGTATGGCACTTAACTGACTGACAGAAAGAAAAATCACTAATTTTTCAAAATTTTGTTCAAATATACTGGAATACAAAGTTGTCTTCGAAATACCATAGATTAATATGATTTGTTATTTACAAGCCCTTTGCAGTACTTTTGTTTCTTTCATTTATGAACATACCCCTACCCAACAAAAACATTTCATATTTATAGTTTTCCAAACTTTTGTATAGCACTCCTTTTTTTTGTGTTTGATTAAAAAGATAAGTGTAACTTACTTGAGTATGTTTGCTAGCTTAAATCTTGCCTGTCAAGAAGAAATATTGAAGAAGAAATATTTTAGTTAACATTTGGAACACAAAATTCTACAAAGTATTAAGAAATAGAAATATGTTGTTAGAAACAAAGAAAAAAGTGATGAACTGCTATGTAATATCAATCCTTCTACAAATCAGTCAACATTGGACAATTTCTTCCCAGATGAAGAGGAGACTTAAGGCAAAAGAGATATGAGTATACAGAAGGATGCTGAAAATACCACAAAAGGAACATGTGAACAATGAGAAAGTTTTAAGGTAAATGGAAACAAAAAGGAAACTTATATGTAGAATCAGACAGAGAAAGTATCAACCAATAGGGTCAGTAGAAACAAACAAGAAAAAAAAATCCATGTGCCAATACTAAGTTCAATCACAAATCTATTGTGAACAGTCCAGCAGGCAATGTAGTAGTGAAAACGGGGTAAAAAAATCTGACCATCCCCTCAGAACTGTAGAAAAGCAGTTCACTCACCAAGATAAAAAATCATTTTGCCCCCAGTTAAGCAAAAGCAACAGCCTTTATTTATTGAGCAATTTTTCTGATTGGCCATGGCAGACAGGGAGGAAAGAACATTAGAATAGCTTCTCTGATATTTACAGAAGCTCTTTTTGTGTTAACAATTTAAAAAAATTTTCCTTCAGTATACCATGCACAAAATATAAACTCTTTTTATCTTTTGTTACAGTGAACAATGAGGAAGTTTTAAGGAAAATAGAAACAAAAGGGAAACTTGTATCAGACAGAGAACGTCAAAATTTCTGGGACACATAATGAGGAAAGAGTTTTTGGAGAGTTTGACACTCACAGGACAGAGAGATAAAAAGAAACAGTGAGTAACCTACCTAACTAGCTTGTATAAAAAAAAAAAAAAAGAATAGATACTGAGAGAGATAGTAAATAGACAAGTCTTGCTTATGATCTTCTAAGTCCTGGCGAGACATGGCATATAAAGGAAGTATATTCTCTTTTGCTATGACAAACTGTTAAGTGTCAATGTAGGTATTTATTGGATACATTTTTGTAACATGAAGGAAAACCTGTGATTGAATTGCTTCCCAGTGCACTATTCAAATCATTGCACTGTCATGAGTACTCATTTTCTATTTTAAACAAGCTCATGTTATATGAGGTGATGCTTAAAAGTTCTTTGCTCGAACAAAAGAATGAACTTGAGCCAACAAATATATATGCTATTCAACAAGTTAATAATACAATAAACTTTAACAATAATTGTACCCCACACCCACTCACAATACCCACAGAAAACTACATCTGGGGTATAAGGCTGCAGATTCATGATGTGTGGTGTTACTCTGATTTCCTTAACAAGTAGATTTTTATGGTGTCAGTCCTAAAACCAACTGGTTTTGAATTCAAAGTTGTCTTTCTTTTAAACTGATTGGTATCCAATGTTAGAATAACCTTGTTATTTAACACATAGCTCAGGAGGTAGAGTCTGAGTTTTGTTTAATGGCTTATCAACCTCTATAGGTTATTTAATGCCAAAAAGGTGGGGTATGAAGGTATTTTTTTTAATGTTCGGTTATAGTGAGAAGGTTAATTTAATCAGATTTTGATGAAAAAATTTTGTTTTATTTTTTTTTTTTTTAAATTTTAGAAAACTGAAGATGTCTTCTAGTTTTGTATTCACAAATGTATTGCTGGGAATAATTTTTTTCCTTCAAAAATGTATTGCAATAATTTTTTTTTTTTCCTTCAAAAATGTGATAAGGTAATAATTTTTCCTTCAAAAAAGTATTGTTGACAATATTTTTCCTTCAAAAATGTATATTTTTCTATAAAAGTCTATTTTTATGTATGTATTTCTATAAAACTTTATTTTTATACTTTCATAGTGTTTTGACCCCAGTTTGGGGGGTTAACTATTTGCCCATAGCTGGGACCCTAACAGGTGCTATCACTCTGGGTCAGGGTGGACCTGGGAACAACACCAATTAAGAGGTGGTTTCATGCTTTTCACAATCTCCCAATCAGAAGCCTTGCAACTTGATGTAGTTTATCGTCATACCTAGGACCTCAGGAGGGAGAGGTGAAGAGACAAATTTATGCCTTTACCAAGGGCATTCGTGTGAAAATTAATGCAACAGACTTACTTGAAATTTGAATTCAACTCAGTAATTCCACTTTGCACTTCATAAGGAAATGGCTAATGTTACTGTTATATGCATCACTTAGTTTCTTTAACTTTTACAAAATAAATTCTGATTAAGGCATATTGATTTTGGTAAGGGTTTCACAAAGAACTTCTAAGAATTTTCTCAGTCAAAATTAAATGGAATTTCATCATATTAGTCAAGAAAAATAGGGAAAATTTTTAATATTTACAAAGGAGTAACTCAGTGTTATGGGGAAACACACCTATTTCGCAGATAATGGACTCTCCCTCCTATATTAATAAGAGTTAACAGGAAGTTAACGGGAGAAGTTTTTGAGAAGTTATTGGGAAGTTCATAGGAGTTCTTTAGAGTTTTATTAGAGTTCAGTAGAACTACTAGGTGGTTGATATTAGTTGACAGTTAGCTGAATACTAAGGAGTCAGCTTTCACTGGAAGATTACCAAGTTCCTAACATTTTGGGTATGTTAAGTTGATTAGCAACCGACCTAGCATGATTATAACCTTCAGTGGGAAAACTACTCCACAACACTCAGTGTTTCTTAAACTAGTCAATGATTTACTCAAAGGTGAATGAAACTTGATGAGTAAATAGTTTCTTTTTCTATGTCTTGTGTCCTTTAAGGATTTTGGTGATCAAGATTTTCTATAACTTTCTGTCCTTTGTGTACCAATATTTAATATAGCATACGGACAAAGAGGGTTAAAGAAAACGACTATTTTTTTTGTGGAAAAGAAATTCATTTTCCTTGGGATTAAGAACAGGTTGAAAAAATAAAATAAAATCACACAATACGATTGTTACTATTCAACGAGACACAGTTGGCATGTTTAGGGTCCAGATGTTAAAGTTGTCTTGTTGAGAGATGTAACAATATTTAACATGGCATATGGACAAAAAGGGTTAAAGAAAATGATTTTATTTTTTGTTGGAAAGAAATTCATTTTTTCCCAGGGTTGAGTACAGGTGGAATTCAGCAAAACACAGCTGGCAGTTTTAGGGACCAGAGGTTAAAGTTGTCTTGTTGAGAGAGATGTCAATGGCCACTTACTGGGAAAATTATTCTAAATTTTCCATGAGGGAGAGAAAATGGAAGATGATGTCAGGGAGATTGATGTCATATAATAGTTCCTCTCAGAGAGGAGGGGAAATCTTCCAGAATTGGAAGTGTGAAACAGAATGAAAGAAGAGGACTGATTGAATTTTAGGGTATTTGCATAAAACCCCCGTATGCACACTCACCATACCAGTAGAAAGGGACACTCATAAATACAAGTGCTCACAGGGAGTCAGTTGTAGTTGGAATTAGTTGGAGTTAGAGTTGCAGAAGCTGTGTCAGGGAGTTAAGAGATATTTTTTTTTGCCATAACACTGTTGTGCCAACCTGATGATAGTAATCACAATAGTTGTTACCGAAGAAAAACTCCAACGATATCCTTGTGCCATTTTTGAAAGTACAAGCAACAGTACTTGAAGTTAAATCCAGTTGCCAAGTCTGGCCACCCTTAGAGAAATTAGCAGAAATTTTTGTTCCGTTGCCAAATATTAGAAATGGGTTGGGAAAAGAAAAAAAAAAAAAAAAAGAACCCTAAATCTTTTTTTTTGTTTTAATTTTTATATAAATATCATCTAGTGATTTATTGTCTGGCATTGTCTACTTATTTTCAAAATTGTGTGCACATATTCGTAATGGTTTAGCTTGGTTGAGATACCCCAGTGATAATTCAGCTTAACTCTCTTAAGATAAAAAATCACAATGTGGGTAAGAGAGACTACAGTCGAAGAAGTCAACTTAAAGAGCAGCTGCTGTGTCAACGCCATCAACGACCAATGAATGTGGGCTTACGGCTTGTTCTTAGACCAGAATAGATCCTGACAAGGGACAGCAGGCCATGGCCCTGGCTATGCTGCCACATTTGTTGTTCTTACCAATGTTTGTCATTTTGTTATCTTTCCTAATACCTGTTCTGCCAACCATTTACACAAACTTGTTAGGTAGGTTATGGATGGCCTTCTTCTGTCTCTGATAAAGCACTGATTATAGGAACTTCATATGAAGAAATCAACATTATTTGCAAAACTTCAATAAACAAATCTTTCCATATCAAAATATATAGAGATTTTTAAAATATCCTTGTACCAAACAGTTAATGGTAGCCAATAATATATACATTGTATTGCATTTGATGACCGACTGACACTACTACTCTAGGCCTCTCCTTACCAAAAACCTCTAATAGATATTGAAATGACTGCCATTTGCTTAATTAAAGGATGTATTTTAGTAGATGATAACATGCTACAGGAAGATCTATAAAAGAAACCTGAAGACAAAGTAGTGGTTCCCAAATGGTGTGTCACACCTCATAGATGCGATAGAAGAATACAGCAAGTAAAGTGGAATGATTAAACGATAAAGTTTTAGAAAGAGTTTTAAAAAATTCATTATGTCAAAAATAAATATTTCAACATTTAAAATATTATGGATTACTTGTAATTGCATGCATGAGCCCCAGTATAGTTATAAATAATTATTGACCAATTTTATTATTGTGATATTTTTGCATTATATCAAGTATAAGTACTTTCATGGCTTCTGCTCTGACGAACTTAGCTCACTGGTGCCCCCTATATATGAATTTACTCACACCACAAGATTAGCAACTAGGTCCCACCCTTTTACCTTGAAACCAATAAAATGTAAATGCAAATTCTACTCCAGCAGCTTCTTTTCTCGCACTTCCCGCCTGTGGAATTCCCTTGCGTTTACTTGCTTCCCCGACAGCTACACTCTCCAAGAATTTAAATGTTAAGTCAATAGTCATCTCCTATCTCACTAACCTGCATCCTCTCTCTAATGCTCTTTTCTCCGTCCACTCCACTCTCATCAATATTCTCATCCTTCTCTTACCCACTTCCTGACACCCCCTATAACCTGTCACTCTTTCTCATAACTTTCCTCCTATGTAACCCCCTGCACAACAGTGGCAGTAAAATGCCTTGCTTGGGGTGATATGATCATAAAAAAAAGTAGTAAGAATATTTGACTTCAAATCTGCAGTTATCTCTCTTTAATCCTCTCTATTTTTTATTTTTAAATGTGCTCTTATCACATAAAATTGGATAAGACATGAACAAGTTTTCATTTTGAAAACGCAGCCCTGAGAAAAAAGTTTTGGAACCACTGAACCAAGGTATCAAACCGAACATGTGGGAAAGCTGTAGTCTTCATCCCGGAGGCAAACAATATAGAAAGACCTCTTCAAATTCAAAGTGACATTTGTCCAACAGTTACAATGATGCTGTCAAACTTTGTCTACATAAAGTGTTGAAGTGACTGTCATTTTTGAATAGGGCTAGCAAGCCATAATAGATGCATCAATTGAAATGTCATCCAGAACAACTCCAGGTCTTCAGAAACTGATGGAGGTCAAAGGAATAAAAATGTTTAAATGTATGTCCCGAATTTTGCTACATTACAAAAAAAAAAAAAAAATTACACAGACTGACAATAATTGACTTTTTTAAGCAGACACCATTGTGAATAAGTATTTTAGTCTCTTTTGTTGACTGTTGTAAATAAGTTTTTAATATTTTTAAATTTTTTAAAAACTAATTAGGCTGAATAATTTTTTTCAAATTTAGGCCATTTTCTGATGTTCTTGTTTATCTATAACCAGATTACATAGTAAAATTTGAATATATACATTCTGGTGAGTAGAATATATGTTCCTGGCATAAATAGGTCATGACCCTGAGCCTTTAGTGAGTGACCACTTGTCGTATCTGACCAGTTTTTGATGGTAGTAGGGGTGGTTGCATGCAACAAGTTCTACTGCATTTATAAATAACAATTATTTCCTTAAGAAAGTTGGTACTAATTTATATTAGTAGGTACTAAAGAAAGTTTGGTATATAAATCTAGTCAAATAGAAATATTTCACTCCTACTTCATGAATGGTAGTTATTATATAAAAAAACAATCAACGAAATTATTTATGTCAGAAACAAAATCACTTCTTATAGAAATATGCAGAAAGAAAAAGAAAAAAAAACAAATGAAACATTTCCAACAAATTTTTTGGATTAACTTAGTTTTTCTTGCAAAAGATTGTATGTATTTAAATACTTACCGAAGGATCTGCAGCTGAAAAGAAAAGAAAAAAATATTAATATTGGTCTTATCAAATATATAACTTCAGATCTCCAGAAACTGATGGAGGCCTAAGGAATAAAAATGTTTATATGTAAGAGGTTTCTTTTTGCACACTTTTTAACCAGTAGCACCAAGAGACACATAACAGAAAACAAGTGTTCTAAAATAGAGAAATAGTTTATTTTACTTACTGTTTTGTCATATTAGAATATAACCATCAAAACTATGAAATATTGGCAATTGTTATATATATATATATATATATATATATATACACACACACACACACACACACACACACAGCAATATTTCATGAAAAACAGTCTCTTTTACTATCAGTCACTTCTAAGAAAAAATGTTAATGTCAGACATGGATAGCTTAGTGTATATCCAATGCACTAAAATATCCATAGAAATTCCCCTATTACATCATCAAAATTGGAGCTTAACAACTTTAACAAAATATTGCAATAACAATCATAAATATGAATGTTGGTCATTATTTTAAGTGAGTAAAATGAAAAGATTTGAAATTGGCAACTTTTTCGTTTCACTGAAACAGCCAGTAAACATCCCTATCTTCCCTTCTTTATTTCATTTTTTCACTGAACCAAATGTCTTTCCCCCTCTTTCCACACAATCAAAATGGAACAGTCCATTATTTATCAGGTATTGGCAGGATATAACAGTGGTACAAACTAACAAAGGAAGAGACAAGCACTGTTATGAGAGAACAATAACCCTGTTTATCCCCTTTAAATGATAATGCACCATGTTTGTTCTTCTAGAGTACAAATTAACATTTATAATAAGCTTTATTTTGTCAGTAATGATTGCCTTAATTTGTAATTATTGACAATCCCTTTTTACCTAATTTTCTTATGTAAATGTAAAAAATGTTGAAAATGTAAAATGTAAATGTTGAAAGAAACTAAAACTAATTTTTGGTTAATAAAAAAAGAGAGAAAAAAAGAAGCAAAATAGTGTTTGATAATTTTTTTTTTTTTACTACAACTAGAAATATTTATCATTTAGTGCAACAGATGACAAAAGCTGGAGAGAAGTGTATTAGTCAAGTAAATCTTATGCAAGACCTACAGATAATCAATTGACAATCATTTGAATTAGATCTTATTTGGCATAAATTTTAAAACATTTAAGAATGCTTCAAAAAGTAAATTATTAAATACTTACGTTTTGGTCTCACAATTTCATCGAAATCCAAATCACTGTCTGAAACATTTGAAGATAGACATATTGATTTTAAAAGACGTCGCATATTATTAGAGCGTATAAAAAATATTTTCATTTTTTTACAGTTTGTTATTATAAAGTTTATTAATACCAGGTGCAGTAAGCTTGAGATGCAGGTGGCATAATGGATAATGACTCAGAATTGGAGAGCAAAGATCAGAGTTCCAATTTTAGTCAGGTTTGTTATATTCATTTGTACAGAAATACACTTGGTATGAATCCACCTATTCTCTCCCAGCTATGGGTTAATTAGTAGGATTTGTATCAGTAAATCATTAACTCAAAAAACTTTTAAAATACTTTCTGGCTTTAAATTACAGAAGTGTAAGAAAATGAAACAATATCTAACTATAATACTTAAGGTAACAGAACAAAATTGCAGTCTCCTAAAATGGAAAAGTGTCATAAATAAGTCTCATATGTAAAAAGAAACAAATCTGACACAGAAAATTCAAGGAACTTTTAACTCAGATTTGAATGACAAATTGAGACAAGAATAATAATAATAATATCCAATATATAAAAACTTCAATGTCACATTGAGACAATAAACACAATATCTAAAATATACTGAATTCATACTCAAAGATTTGTTTCATTAATGTATACATTATTATGAATGAGCACTTGAAACAAACACATGATAACAAATATATGTATATAATATCTTAATAAGTGAATAGGCTTTACATCTAATCTTTATTTAATCTTATGACAGACTGGGATTTTGTCCACTGGGTTTTTTTTTGATAGATTCATTTTTTCAGACTTCATTAGTACTATGAATGAAGCATTGTTACAACATTAGTACCGTAGGGCTTTTTCAAACACCATATTTAAAATATTATAAATATATTATTTGTAATTTTCTTGGTATTTATTGTCTTGAGTGTTTTTACTGATTTTATAGGATAAAATTAAAAAAGAAATGGTTTTATATTGAAGAACAGAATTAAAAAGTCAATATTAAAAACCTGCATTTGTAAGCTTCATAAAATTAAAATATTCAAAAATAGGATTCATTTTATTTTCAATATGAACTTTTAAAACAATCTTTGATCTGTTTCAACTTTTTTCACACTGAAAGTAATGAAAAAAGTTACTGTGATATTTGCATGCATTTATTTCAGTCATTACAAACTGTTTTTACTTTACAAAGATGTAAAGGATTACTTTATTTATAATAATATAAAACATGCTTGTAAAATCAGATTATCCCCAATAATAGGCTAATTTTAACCATCTGTTAGTCCTGTAGAGTATTGCTACACCTTTAATATTGCAATGTTTTCAAATGGCCTGTTCAGAATATTTTCATTTAGTTCTTAATTTTCTACTTATATATTGTCTTCAGTGTTCTGTTTTTAATGAAAAAATAAAAAAAATAAATGTTTTATTTTGAAGAATTGAATTAAAAAGCCAATATAAAAGATTGGATTTATAAGTTTCAAAAATTAAAATATGCAAAACAGATAAAAGTACTTTTATTTAATTCGTATAAATACGAATAAAACCAAAAACTCCTTGACAGTGGTATCCAAAAAACTACTTAAGTAATCATGAAATCCACATATCTCTTGAAACAAAGCCATGAATGGCAATTTTTTCTGTTGAGATTTCCTCTTTGGTACCTTGACTATTTTAAGAATATTAGCATGCTACAGAAGGATGCTGAGGATAACATGGATGAAGCATGTGAGCAATGACAATGTGTTGGAGAGGATGCAAACAAAAAGGAAACATACTTAGCATTAGGAAGACACAGCTGAGGTTTCTGGGACATGTAATGAGGAAGGAGGGTTTGGAAAATCTGATACTCATAGAACAAATAGAGGGAAAGAAAAACAGGGGAAGGCAGCACAGGATATACTTGATGGGTTTGAGTGAGTGGATGGCAGAATAGCATCTGAGAGGGATATCAAGAGGACAAGTATTGAGAGCAACAAGTGGAAGTCCATGATTGCCCACATCCTGAAGAAAAATGGCACATAAAAAAGAAGACTAGAGTGCCATCATTTTACTACTGAAATTGCTAGATGCAAATATGGGATCTATGCTGCTGGAACTCTTCCAGCATCTTGCTTTTCTGTCAACGATGATCATTTAAATTATAAAAGAGCTGACTGAAAATCAGTGGAAGTATAAAATGGTATAAAATGTTATATGCACTTTAATATGTTGTTGTTACATGCATAATAAATTTTGTTGAGTGTTGGTTGGTTAATTTTGATAAAGAGTGCTTCAAGAATTTAAATTTTTTGTTTATTATTTTTGTGGTGTAGTATATTGGTGTTGTCAACAACAGGTATATATATATATATATATATATATATATATATATATATATATATAATTCAGTAAAATGAATTGGAGCACTCGAGCTATTGGGCGCATAATATGATATGCACTAAAAAGACTGCCTTCTTCCACTGAATGCCCCATGGCCCAGGGGTAGAGCCGCCGAATAACGCCAATTCGGTTGGGTTTCGAGCCTGGGTTAGGTAGTAATCGGAGTGTAACCATACTGATGAGCTGTGATACAGTGAAACAGATCTGTCTGCAGATGACAATATATATATATATGTGTGTGTGTGTGTGTGTGTGTGTGTGTGTGTGTGTGTGTGTGTGTATATCTATTCAAATTCTGTGTTTGAAGCTCTGAGGGGAGAAAGGTGTTAGTAAACGCTCACCATTAGAATCAGAGCTTGGTAAATCAACTGGATGAAAGTCCTTTATCTCATCATAAACCTTCTCCTCAATTTTCTCAAGAGAATCTTGCTGATAATGTCCACCACTTCCATCTGAAGAACCATCTGCAGTAGTTCTAGAAGATGAAAATAAGAAATGAAAATTATCAAATTAGTTAAGCTGGCAATACATGTAAAAGTTTTATGGTTTTACTATTTAAATTTTCTGATGAACCCTAATCATTAAGATAATGATTGAATAAGCTCCTTCATAATAAGCTCCATGGATATTCCCCTATTGAAAATATAATCATTAAACTATTTGTACTTAACAAAATATTACAATAAAAATCATAAGTATGAATGTAGGTCATTTACAGTATCTACATTATTCAGACTGTTGTTCTCATCTCTCATATTCTTGATGTTTCGACCATTATACGCTCTGGCTTTCTTCAGGTGTTTGGAATTTTGGGCCAAACACTTTATTTTGTCCACTGGGGTATTGTTCTAGTTCCATATGCTACACCTCTTCCAGATATTCTAGTATCAGTTATCTCCTAATTAATTCAATTCTCCAAGTTTCTGTTCATCTCTGGTGTAGCAAGGTTTTGAACTCACAACCCACTGGAATTCATTCAACACTTTTATCCACGGGGCCATGTGTTCTTGAGGATATTGTATAACACTGGATAAACAGAGAGAAATTGTTTGTTGAAAGAGAGCACAATGTTTGTGTAAGGATGTCATGCACATTATTTGTTTTTGATTTTGTCAACTTCCCAATATAGTATGGTCAGTTGAGCACCGTCTGTGAAAAAAAGAGCACCATAATGCAGTTTACTCCACCATTTATGCCAAAAGCTCCAATACAAACATTTCAGTGTGTTTGAGTGTCAATTTGAGAACAGTGCATAGGATTCAGAAAGAGTTGGTGATTATAAAAGTGTTTGGATTGACCACTAGTGATAGCAATGTTATGCCTCCATTCATTTTTCCCATGGGGCTTCAGACTCAACGCAGAGGCTTACATCTAGTGCCTTGAAGAGGTAGTGCTGCCCTGGGTCAAGAGGGTGGCTGCTGGAAAAGAACTCTGCTGGCTGTCAGACAATTTCTGCAACCACATACCCTTTATGTCTGGCCACTTAACTCCCCAGACTGCAACCTCCTTGATTATTATGAATGGGGTGCAGTTGAGCAAGAGACCAACAAAACTCATTGCAACACTAACGATGAACTGAAGGCAAGGATTATGGCAGCATTCATCAACATAAACAAGGAGATTTCAAAGTTGTCTGGAGGCCCTAGTTGAAACCAATGGCAATTTTATTTACTAAATTTACTCTTTAGTATTTTTGTGTAATTTTGGCAAATATATCTGTTAAAATGAGATATCTATTTTCATTTTTGCGTAATTTAGACGACAATTCATCTATTGCACCATATATATATATATATATATATATATATATATATTAAAACATGAACACAGCAACTCTTAGCAAGTATACTTTTGTCTTTTGACTCTTCAGGTGTTGTGTACTTGAATCAGATGGCCTACAGTCTAGTTATAATAAATGTCAATAAACCCATACTTTCAAAGACTACACTGTTCATCCAGGAAATACAATCTTCCATGTAAAATACTGAAAAAGTGAGTGGCATATTCTATAATTATATAGTTATTTTCTTTATTTTTATTTTTTGGTCTGGAATGTTGAAATTTTGTATAGATTCTTAAGTTACTCGACTGAACAGTATAGTGTTTAAAAGTATTAAAATTGAAAAATGTCTTAACTAGATTTACCTTGGTCCTCTGTTGTTGGCACGGAGCATTTCCTGCTTTATGTGTTTCATCCATTCCTAAAGTTCATAAATAAAATTAAATAATTGTTTTTAAGTATTCATCAAAACTAAAGTTTTCAGATCAGACATTTTTATCTACTGTAACAAAGAATGAATTTTAGAAATAAATAGTTAACAAATTAATTTGTATTATGAAAATTATAAGCAACAAAAACTGAGAAATATTAATAAAAAAGAAAGTTTTTTTTAATCATTTTGCCACAAGTAAGGCAGGATCACCACTAGTATACAGGTGGTTATATAGTGAGAGAAAAGATAGGGTACAGAGGGTATTGAAGACAGGATAAATGATGAACAAGATTCAAGAAGACAAAAGATGGCAATTGATGTTGCATTTAGATTTTTGGAGATTGTAACTATTAGGGAAGCAAGAAAATGAGAGGGCATTCCACAAGCTGGAAGTGTGCGAAAAGAAACGATTCGAGTAGAAGTGGTGGCTACATTTAACTATATCAATAGTAAAAGAGTGGGACTTAGATACCAATCTCGTAGCACACTTAAATTTATGAGGTTGGGACAACAAGGAAAAAAGTTTGTCAGAGTAGATGCTATAAAAATATTTAGAAAAGACAGAGGGAAACCACGTCATGTAGGTGAGAAAGTGACTGAAGTTGAGATGCCAAGTCAAGACAGTACACTGCAGATTTTCCTCTGGATTTTGTTGAGAACCCCAAGATAAATAGCAGGAGCACCCAACCAGATATGGAAATAGTATTCAATGCATAGATGAATAATAGATTTAAAAATGTGCAAGATCAATTCTGACAAGAAAAACTTTTTTGGCATGACACAGTGACCCAACCTTGCAAGCAGTGGTAGCAGCTATAGATGGATATAGTTGTTCCATTTCAGGTCATTTGAAAAATTGAGGTCAAAGAGGCAGTATGTTGCTCTCCAAGAGACTAGCATTAGCTATGCTGAAGGCAGGCAGGAAAGTTTCTCTATAGCGGATAAGGAGATCAGTTTTATTTTGGAGGCATTCAAATTTACAAGCCATTTCCTGACCCAGTCAAACGCTGATTAGAGTTCCTTTTCAGGAGCAGCAGCCAAATTTACTTTGTAAACCTTCGCAGGTTTCCTATTGAAATGGGAGTAAATGGTGCTGTCATCTGCATAGATACCTACTTGATAATCAAAATCATAGGGTTAATAAAAAGTAAGAGTAGACTTATGATTTTCAGACAATATGAGGGCTAATCAAAAAGTATCAGGACTGGTACTTTAATGGCTGGATCATCTGCAATAAATTTGCGTCCAGGTTCTTACAACATTTCACCATTCTTGGCAGATATTCTATTATCACAATGTGGGATATTTAATAACAAAAGTGATAAAAACACAAACAAAATTATCTAAAGTGAGATTATATACTCAAAACACACAAAAAGTTTTTAATTTAAAATCCCCAGTATCTCTTATATGTGTGCATGTGTAGTGGCATTAATGTAAATATAAACTTAGTCCGATGAAGTTCTAAAGGACAAAATGTGTCAGATGAAATTTTTTCCACTTCATCTTTCCCTCAAAAAAGAAAACTACAGCACATATCAATATATCAATTCAGCATTTAATTTTTCTCAAAGTAGTTCCTTTTTGAAGCCACACACTTTATCTAGCATTGTTTCAACTGATGGAAGCATTCCTCAAACTCCTTTCTTGAGATAGCAAGCAGTTGCCTCATTGCATTTTCTTAAATTGCCTTGACTTCTTGAAATTTTGTTCCTTTCAAGTTCAATTTTATTTATGAATAGGAAAGAGTCGCAAGAAGTAAGACTGGGGAATTTGGTGTTTGTTGGACCTTGGGAGGGGGTGACATTCTTGGCCAAAAATTGTTGCACAAGCCATGGTCACTGATGGAACCTCTGAGGTGTATTGAGATAACCACACTCTATGCACTTTCCTTCTAAGCACTAATATAAACAACAGAAGTGTGTGAGAACATTATTACTTAGTGTATGTGTGATAGAGTTCATGGTCAATCTGTGACATGTGGCTTCATTTTGCATACTTTGCCACTGTTACCATAACAACAGTCCCCATTTTTTTTGTTTTTCTAGAAAATGAAAATACTACAATTTTAAGAAAAGAGAAAAAGATATGGTGGTGCTGAAAAGTTCTTACCATGACACACTTCCCAAAATCTGAGAAATTGGTCAAACATCAGAACTTTAAAGTTAAGGACTTCAGCATCCTCTCAAACACCAGACAGAAAATTCCCTTTTAGTCTTAAATTATCTGGTTTGAAGGAAAACTCTTCCAGTTTGTAGAACATTAAATTTATTTAAAAACCACAATAACATTCATTCCAACCAGATAATTAGAAATTACTTACCACAATTTCTTATTATGATGATGCAGCAAATATGTAAACTTTCTGATTGAGCTGAACATGGTCTTTGGTTCACTATTTTGTGCCAGACAATTTTTCTCTTCATAACCTATCTTACATATTTATAAGTCGACCATTCATCCATTATTCAAATATTGCTGCCACATGGTCGGTGCTCCTACTATATATTTAGGGATTCTTTATAAAATCCGAAGAAGAATCTGCAATATTATTAGTCTTGACTTGGCATCTCAGCTTCAGTCACCTTCATGAACATCATAATGTAGCTTCCCTGTGCCTTTTCTATAAATACTTTCATACTTTGCTCTGTGGTACCTAGACCTTATGAATTTAAGCACAGTCAGTTTAGTGCCATACATGATGCATGGGCAGAATATTTGCTATTAACAGATTGATAACAAGGTCTCATTTTACAGTTTAAATGACTAGATGTAATGAAGTTCTTTGCAATGAGTTTTTTTCTTGCACTTTGTTTGATTGGTAGTTTTTGTTTAGCAGCAGATCAACCTCTGTGGGTTATTTAATGATAAAATCTAAATATTTTATATTAAATCTTTTTTAATTTTTTTGAGATAATAATGGTTTTAGTGATACAAGTTTTACTAATTAATCCATAGCTGGGAGGAGCAAGGGTGAATCCATATTTTTCCCAAGGGTATTTACATACAAGTGAACATAACAAAGCCAACTGGAATTGGAACTTGGTATTCCAATTAACAATTCCAAACCATTATCCATTACAACAACTGGACATCCAAGATTACAGCACTTGGTATTCCCATGCGATCACCCATCTAGGTACTGACCAAACTCAATGTTACATAACTTTGGTGATCCTACAGAAATTGGTATTTCAGTGTGATGTGCCTATAAGCCTTCTTGCTTGTGGAACTCTCTTCCAGCTTCTTGTTTTCCAGTTAATTTTGATTTTCGAAATTTTAAATGCTATGTCAATCGGTGTCTACTGTCCTCTTGATTCCTCTTATGTTCTCATCACATCTTTGTTTTTCTTATTATTATTATTCTTTCATAATCAGTGTCTCTTTTTGTCTTAGTATCTTTATTGCTTTGCTTGGGGTAAAATGAAAAAAAAGATTTATCAAACTATTTCTATCGCCCGGTTCACACACCACCCACGTCTATTGAACAGGTTAAGAGGCTCATCCCTTGTTCCCTGTTTAGGATGTGGTTTCCGGCTTTCTCTTTTCCAATCTTTTCACTATTATGTAGCCCCCTGCACATCAGTGGCGTTACCGCCTTGCTTGGGGTGATACGATTAAAAAAAAAAAAAAAAAAAAAAAAAAAAAAAAAAAAATTCAACATATTCATCCATATGGATCAAGAACTTTTCAACATCCTCTCATGCATCAGATAGAAAATTCCTATATAATCTTAAATTAATTATAAATTACTTACCACCATTTCTTGCTGTGATGATGCAGCAAATATGTAACACTTCTGAGTCGGCTGAATATGTTCCAAGCTAAAACTCCACTTAACACGTTCATTCATATGGCGTTGAACTCTGTAATAAAACAAACCTATTCTTTTACCATACCATACCATTATTTTTAGTTAGCAATACCAAATCAACAGTAGTGTGACTGACCTCAGATGATGCTATGATGGAGTTTGCATTCAGTGTTATTTTAGGAAACCAAGTGCACTTGCGGGTTGGCCTGACAAATGACCTCTTAGCTATCAAGTGCAAATCAACACCTCATAGGATATCAGTGGCCAATCCTGACAGGTGAACATAGGATCAACCCAACAGTGTCTGGGTTATAGAGATGTAGGAAGAACTATGTGGTAAATGGATATATAAATACGCACCCTAGAAGGAAGAGAGAGTCTTATTTTAATGCAAGTATGTAGGGTATATGTTTGAAGAAGACCCCCAAATTCACACATCTTTCGGGTAAAGGTGGTTGATAAAATCCAGTAGTGAATAAACAGCAGTTATGTATAAGAGATTCTGTTTCCTGCTTTCAATTTAAAATACAATGATTACATTATTATCAATATTTTTTAATTAATTTTTTAAACCTTTATGAAATCAAACCTAATTTTATACAAGGAAAAAATATTTTTGGCCATTAGCTTTTCAATTCCACTGAAATTGCTAATCACCTTTGTTAAATGATATCAAATGATATATTGTTGCTGGGGACATTTTCAATACTGTTTTTCATGATGCTTGCATGATTCTTCTTGGTTACTTAACAAATCAACATTTTGGAGAAAAATAAACCTAATTTGTGCACATCAAACATGATACACATAATTAGTTTCATAAAACATGACACATGATTTTTTTCATCAAACATTGCACATTCTAAAAGATTTATGGTCATGTGCAACTGGCATAATATGATAAACTTGTAAATCTAACATGTTAGTTTTATTATGCAACATATTTAAACATAACACTCTGGAAGAACATTAAGAGGAAATCAGAAGAGCAGACTCCCTAACCTTGTCATACATCAATATTCATTTTATTGATTCATATCTCATTTTCAACTGTATCCATTTTATCAACATCTGATATTCATCCATATCCATTTTACCAATAGATGAGATTCATACATATTCATTTTACCATCTGAGACTTGTTAATATCCATTCTACCAACCTCTGATATTCATCCATACTCATTTTATCGATGTAAGAGATTCATTTGTATCCGTCTTCATCCATGTCCATTCTATCGATATCTGAAATGCATCGTATGCAATTTACTAACATCAGAGAGTCCTCTATATTCAATTTACTGATGTCAGACAGTTAACGGTATCCATTTTGCTAATGGGAGAGAGTCATCTATATTTAGTTTATCAACATTTGAAATTAATTTTACAGATATAATTTCATATATAACTTATAGAAAAATACCAACTATATACTTTTAATCAAAATATTTTTCTTGGAATTGAAAGTACTTTTACTTTATTTTATTTTATATAATACTACTTTGTAACTGACAACTATGACTAGGTCTTGTGCCATACTATGCTAAACTTCAAAGATGAGAATATTCTGATAAATCATAAAATGATACTTAAAAAAGAAAATATATTTCCTTCTACATGCTGTGTTCTTTCAGGATATAGGTGCTCATGGCTCTCCACAACTTCCTATCTCCTGTAGCCATCAAGAAAAATTCATTCTTTTGTCTAACTTCTCACCCCTGATTTTGACATTCTTTCACAAGCTTGTCAATTATGTAGCCTTCTACTTTCCACTCTCCCTCTTACCTTTGACATGCCGTGAGTGTCAAATTTTCCAAGCCCTCTTTTCTCATATGACCAAGAAATTTTAACTCTTTCTGAAATTAGTGACCATTTTGTTTCTATTTTTCTTAAGACTTAATTGCTTATGCATTCCATCCATGGAACTTTCAGCATCTTTCTGTAAAATAATATTTCTATTGCCTCCAGTTTTTTCTTCTGTGAGTAGATTGTCCAGCATTCACTGCTACATAGGAGGATTTATATGAAACAGCAGTTTAGCACTCTTTTCTTTGTTTCTAACAATATTTTCCTGTTTCTTAGTACTTTGTTTAGGCTTTTGAAGGCATTTTTTGTTAATCTAATGTGTCTTTGAATTTTGGGGTCACATTTTCATACACTGTTAAAACCCTTCCCAGATATTTACACTTTTGTACTTGTTTGATGTTTCCAATTCACAGTTTGCATCTCAGTTTTTTGCTTTTGCTGATAACTGAACTTTCTCTTTTCATAGAGTTGATAGTCTTTTTTCTCAATTTCCTTCATTACTCTGTAATTTTCTTTCCATGTCAGCCATCAAGACAGTGTCATCTGCATATCATTATTTTCTTCTAGGTGTACAATTTTCCTCCAAAAGAATTTATCCTTATTGTTAAAAGAATATTTATAGTTCTTTTAAAAATCAAAAAATTAATTTTTAATGCTTATAAAAAAAAAAAAAAAAAAAAAAAAAAAAAGTAACAGCTGTATTAAACTAATACATTTATTTTAACAATATCCTGGTTTGAATGTCATTTACACAGTTATAAAGATTATGAGATTTCACATAAGTAAAAATTGGATCAAATTCTAAAATTATTTACATTTACTCGTTAAAGATTCTACTAGCAATTCTTCTATGTGCCATGTCTCTTCAGGATGTTGGTGATCATGGCTTTCCACAATTTCTTGCCCTTCATAGCTCTTAATAAATTATACCTTTTTGGTCATCTCTCTGAAACCTTGTCTGCCATCTTTTTGCTCAAGCTTGCTTGGTAGGTTATGCATTGTTTTTCTCTGTCACTCTTGCCTTCAATATGTCTTGTGAGTATCATATTTTCTAAGCTCTGTTCCTTTATGTGCCCTAGAAATTTCAACTATCTCTTCCTAATGTTAAATCTAAGTGTTCTATGCCACTACCCGGCCGGTTGCTGTTGGTTTTGATCCAGTCAGCTGGTCATTGACTGTTACGGTTTTCTCCCTTGTCCCACGTTGTGTTGATTAATCACAAGGCAGTCACGTGAGTTCTTCACTGTCTCTCTGCCGAACTAAACCAAGCCAGGAAGTGTGCACACAATTGAGTAATAAAAGAAAGAAATGTAACATCAAAGGAAATAAGTGGACTGATGGCTGCAACATGTTGTAAAATAACGTCTTTATATACGGATTATACACAATATTCTCTTGGTCTAAACAGCACCAAATATGCCACCACCCGGAAAATTAAGTGGAATACACACAATATGCTCTTCTGGGATAATTTCCCAATCCTGCTTCTATCAACTGGTAGTGGAACGGACGTTTCTTAGATAAATCGAATTATTCTCCTAAGCAATAACAAGGAATCTAGCTGGCCGCAGCTCGCTGCTTCAAACAGAAGTCTAAGTTTGTTATATAAGTCTGGTCAACTTGTTGCTTGTTTTCCAGAATGTTACGGAAATTGCCGAAGTGCTGGGTTATTCTCTTTCAGTTAGCAATTTCAAACTTGTCTGAAAATTCTCTTCTTGTCTGTCTCTTAATGCTGATTGGTTGATTGGTGACAGGCTTCTCTACGGTGGGCACCCAATGGCATGGCAATCATCGCTCTGTCTCTTTACTTTTTCGGTTGGGAACTCTCTTTGGTCATTACGTTTCTGGACCAGGAAATCGAACTCACTGCCACTTGAGCTGCAACTACTCATTTTGGTCCCTTGGGACCCTGTATTTATGCCCATGCCATGGTGTGGGGCTGACGGTCGCTGGGTGTCTAATCCCCCCCCCCCCGTCTCGGCAACCAATAAAATCCTTTCAGGGCTTGTCCACAGGACCAATAGAATCTCTCTTGATCTTATGACGTTATCTTCCCATACCCCTTTTCTGGGCTGGACTTAACCGAATTTTCTCTCTCAAAACTTTTTCTTACTCACGAATCAATTTCAGAGATTTTTTTTTCCCTTAAAACAATAGCATTAACCTTTTTGAACTGTCTTCACCCAAAACAAGTTGACAAGGGTCCATTGACATCGTTACCCAAATAATAATTTCTACGCACCTGTTTTTAATATTCATTCTCTGAGTCACCTATATTTTCAAGTGACAAGAATGCCTTATCAGTTTTACCCTGATGTCAGTGAAAATACCTTTTCTCTAAATTACTTGACTCAGAATCAAAACATCTGTTATCTTTAATTCTTTCAAGAGAGTTAGCCAGCCAGACATTCGGACACAAAATGAAATTTCCCTTTCCTTTACCAAAAAGCAATAACAAATACATTTATCTTTCCTTTATGTTTAGAATGACCTTCAGCTTTCTTTGGGGTGACTGAAACCGATATCTATTGTTTCTGTGGCTTGAAAACAAATCCATTTCTCTTTTCTTTCTCTTCTTTCCAGGTTTACAATAATAGAGAAATACCAGATGTTACTTTTCATCTCTGCTTTCTTTTTAAAGATAAAGATTTTCCAGCTACAGTTAATAATTAGTTAATAAAATTAATCACCTCCGTTTTCCTTTGCTCATATTCGGAGGATAAAGAAAACTTCTCTTAGTATGTTCTCTTATGATCTATAATAGCAATTAGAAGATTTTGGTTATTAATTAATTAATAAAATTAATTATCGCCGTTCCAAAATATTGTTATAGTTCTTTTAATTTCCATTTTCTGTAAAACTTTGTCATTGCTAACATTTTTGGCCCATATTTTTCTCAGCATGATTCTGTAGAAACACATTTCTGTTGCTTCAAGTACCCTTTTCATTTCTGAAGATACTGTCCAACATTCATTGCTATATAGGAGGATGAATATTATATAACAGTTCAGTATTCTTTCATTTGTTTCTAACAATTTTTTTTTATTTCTTAATACTTTGTTTAGTTTTTAGAAGGAATCAAATGTTTAATAATCATGATCAAATCTTTTGCTATATAAATTTAGAGGTAAAGTCCAAAATAGGGAAAATATTTTTTGCAAACTGCTTAATAAATACTTCCCTAAAAATTCTGAATTACACAAGATCTAATCTAATCTAAACTTATTTATAAATGAAACTTTGTCTGTGTGTGTCTATAAGTGTCTGCGAGTGTTCTTAGCTAGGTTTTGTGTCGAGGTACCCCCGATAAATATCGAAAATTGATAATCGAAAAAAATCGCGTTATAGAAGGAGTGGTTCGATTTTAATCAAATTTGATACACACATAGACAAAGACATAAGAAACGATATTCAGAAGTTTCAAGGTTGCAGTTCTTACAATAGTGCAGAAAATTGATAATATATATATATATATATATATATATATAAAAGGCAAGAGGTTTGTATGTGTGTCTGTTTATCTGCCTGTATGTCTGTATTTTTTCAGCCCTTTTATTTTAGTTTTTGCTTCAGATAATTGTAATTGTAGTATAATTGTAGTTCTTAGTTTCAGCCATGATACCATTTACTCAGAGGACTTATTTAGCCTTCAAAATTCAGTTTACGACAAAAAAAACTTATTTGATATCGATACCAGGAAATCAAAATTTGACTTACATCCATTCATTTTTCTTTCAGTCTACAGTTTCGCTTTAACTAGAAACAACTATTGCTTTTTAGTCTTTCGTGCCAACATCCAAAGAGTCTGAGCTCCAGGACCATGGATTAGTTTTAAAGCTTTCATTATACTCGAGCAACGCCGGGCTATACTGCTAGTATTTAATAGAAATACAGTTAAGTTACATGTATACTTGTAATTTATAAAATTACATTAAAAAAAATTTCAAATGTGATCTGGAGTATATTAAGAAAAGCATGACCTTGCAACAGAGATGATGTTGACACATTATGTCAAAAGGAAAGTTGGCTATAGTATCATTTCCAGAACAAGAAAGGTTAGTAAAAGAAAGATCTGAAATAATGTCTGGATGTATATACATTAGAAAATACATTTTCAGTTTGTACAAACCTGGATGAAAGTATATACAATACTATTTCACTAGTCTTGACTAACTTTTTCCCTTTATTTTAAACTTCCTATGATGCATTCAAAATAAAGTGTTAAGAAATCAGTTAATCTATAATGCCTGACATTACTGAAAAGTTGAAACCATGGTAGCATAATTGGCTGATCTTCCTAATTTAAATAGATCTTCCTAGTAACACACACACACACATATATATATATATATATATATATATATATATATATATATATATTGTCCGTTCCTTATAATTAAGTGAGTTTTGCTCTTAATTGTTATCCCATTATAATAATGTTCACACAATACCATGTCATTAATTAGAAATATATTTAATTTGCTACTTAGATAGTTAATGATTGTTGAAAAAAAATTAAACTAACATATAGATAAGTTTGGATACTCACTTATTGAAGCCATAAAGTGGAAACTTTCCAGTTGGGCTTTTACTAGATTCATTCTTAAAATAATAAAAACATCGGTCTGAGAGTACACAGTAGGTCTTTCGCCCTAGAAAAAAGAAAAAATAGATAATTAGACATAAGCAAAGAATAATACTTGGTACAGAGATAGAAACTTTTTAATATCATATTATTTTTAGTTGCTACATCTAAGGAAAAACAGTACTGACGGTAAATCTGAAATATGTTGCTTTATGAAGCACTATTTTTTTTTACTTGGATGTATACATTGCAAGTTTTCTTTAATAGCAATTTAAAATTCCAAACTAAATCTGTTTTATTTTTTTTTTCATAAATGTATTAATTTGTTAAAACCTTACTAATTGCTAGTATATTCTCCCCAGTTCAACTATTTCAAAACAACTCGTGTAATCAAACAAATTAACATTGAAAAAACAGCCAGTACAATTTCTCATATGAACAAGATTATTCTATTTAATAAGCTGTTCCAAATTTTATAAGCGGAAATATTACAAAAGAAGAAATTTTATAAAATAAATAATGCATTTCACGATTCAAACCATTATCAGATCCAAAAATGAAAGAGTGAAAAGTATGTATGTGTATTTACTTAAATGAAAATTAAATTTATTACTTTTTCATTAAGCTGGCATTTCTCAGGAATAAAGAAGAAGGAAAAAGAGTGACTTTAAAAAAAAAAAAAATCATTAATAATTATTCTTTCAGTTCTTAGTTCAAATCCTAGCTTTTTTGTATCGGATTAAAAGATCAAATCATTATTGGAATGGCTCAAAAAACAAAAAAAATTATTTAGACTTTTCTGAAATTAATCCAAAGGCAGATTTTTTGCAATCTTTCAGAGTGAGTTGAAAGTGATAGATTTGTTTGTGTTTTTCTGTATCAACAATGTTATTAAAACAGACGATTTGTGTTTGTTTAAATAATAAAACTTATTACTTTAAAAGTAATATTATTAAGATTAATGTTTCATTATTTATTTAAACAAATACACTTACATACTTTTCACTTTCATTTTTTTTTAGATCAGATGAAGCCTTTGAATTCCAACTGAATTCATTGCATTCACTTACGCGCAAATACCCTTGGGAAAGGCATTAATCCATCCATTCCTTCCAGTTATAGGTTAAATAACAGAACAGATTGGGTTCTATAGCCTTGGTCAGCAACCAGTCTACCGCAGAAAGCAATGGCAACCTACTGCAGGATAATCTTCTGCCCAGTCAGTTATGTCTCTGTCGAGATATGATCGCCCAAGCGTGTATCACATATGGCACTTAACTGACTGAAGCCTTGAATGGTGAAATGCATTATCTATTTTATCAAATCTCTTCTCATGTAATATTTCCACTTATCAAATTTTAAACTTTTTCAGGATTTCAATATCCTATTTTAATAACATATTAAGCTGTGTAATTATTTTCAATTGTACTGGAATGGTAAATCCATCCAATGGATTCAAAGGTAAAGTTTAATTTTGTGTGAGTAGATATATATATATATATATATGTCATCCGCAGACAGATCTGTTTCGCTGTATCACAGCTCATCAGTACGGTTAGACTCCGATTGCTTTTTAACCCAGGACGGAAACCCGACTGAATTGGCGTAAGTCGGCGATTCTACCTCTGGGCTATGGGTGTTCGGTAGAAGAAGGCAGACTTTTTAGCATGTATATTATCACTATACGCGCCCAATAGCCAGAGTGCTCTAATAGAAAGAGAGAGTGAGTGAAAGTTCAAGCAACGAATATAATTAAATATCTGTCTCATTTTCCCAACTCATAATTTTGCAAATATGGTATCCACTCACTGGGAGGGTGGTGGTGAAATTAACTTCAAATTAAGGATGATAAGAGAGACACAGGAAAATAGTGAATAACTCAACAAGCTTGTGTAAATGGATAGCAAAACAAAGTGTGCACAAGATAGAAAGAAACATTGCTAATAGTTACAAAGGATAGGAAGTTGTGGTGACCCATATTTGCCCCATCTATATTAGTAAACATCAAAGGAAATGGGAGTAAGAAAAATGATATAATAATCTTTAAGTGGCCTGCTCACCTGCATTCCAAATCCTGGTTGAAACATTAACTTATGAGTCAGTCAGTTAAGTGCTATACGTGATACACGCTTGGGCGATTATGTCTTGGAAGAGACATGAGTGACTGGGCAGAAGATTATTCCGCAGTAGATAAACAATTTTATATTTACAAGATGATAAAATATAAATTTTTCTAATTATTTTATGTAAAAGAAAATTTTGAGAAATTATTACTGGAGTTTTTACTCTTTTAGATACAGATGTGTGGGCGGTGTAACAGATATCAGTACAGAAAGTGAAAGTAGTAAACAAAGTTCAAATTGTCTGTTTTACTCACTTTCATAAAAATACTCTTGGGAAACGCATGAATCTGTCTCATCTCATCCCAGCCATGGGCTTAAATATTCAGGTAGACTTAGCTTTCTAAATAGTTTAGCATTTAAGCTATTAGAAAAAAAAGGTAAAATGAAACCAAAAATAGTTTATTTGCATAGAAAATCATAGGGGTAGGAATTTTTAGTTTCATATTTTCTTAAGTATTATATTTGTAAGGTGCCAAAATTGGCAAAAAGACCATGATTTCAACATAAGTTGTTCTAAAAAATTAAAAATTCTCTTACATGATCTTTAAAATTAAACTGCTGTTATATGAGCTTCAGATATGTAAGAATATGTGGTAAAAATATTAAAAAATTCTTAAACTACCTAACTGGTATGCAGATCTTAAGGTAATAAGCCATTTTAAGCATCTTAAAAAATTTAGTATCTTTCAAACATTAATATTGGCATTTCTATAACAGGAATAAATATGATTACTGTATAGAAATAATCTATTAGGTCATAAATGACAGGAAAAGTAATCCTGATACTGTATCTGACATGCTTTGTAAAAAGAAGCTCTGAAAGTGGAGAGCATTTTTTTTTTTGCATTTCAACAAATTTCAGGCCCTTATAAAAATCAAGTGCATAAAACATACCTAATATGTTTATATTTTTGTAATCTAACATAAATCTATATAAAATGTTTGTGTGTGTGTCTCTGACATCTGTCTGTCTGTCCTTTATACAAATCTACAATTTTTATCCGATTCTCACCAAATGTTACACAAATATTCTTTAGGCTTCCAGTCAGGTCATGGTCTACTTATTTTTTCTGATTCCCCCCACCCCGATATTGGAAATCAATACCCTGATATCTGATCAAGATTAGGATTTCAGTCCTTTTATTGTGGTTCTTGCAGCAGAATTTGCTCTAACGTGGTAAAATTATAGTTTTTAGTCTCAAACATTAGTAGATCTTCTCAGACAACTCATTTTCCCCAATATTGGAACCGATATTCAGCCATCAATATGGCTCATTTTCTCCAATTTTACTCCTGATGGGTATGATAAGTTTTCATTGTCTTACTTAGGTTAGTTTATGCTTGGATGACTTATTTGACTCCGATATTGGAATTGATACCCTGATATCCTATTGGGTCTAATCAAAATCAGGTTTTTAGCCCTTTTCGTTTTGTTTTTGCTTCATGTTTTGCTCTAAGTAGGTATAATTGTAGTTTAAGAACTATCATGATACTTATTTAGCCTTCAAAATTCAGTTTGCAATGAAAAACTTATTTGACATTGATACAGGAAATCAAAATTTGACTTACATCCATTCATTTTTCTTTCAATCTACAGTTTCGCTTTGACTGGAAACAACTACTGCTTTTTAGTCTTTCGTGCCAACGTCCAAAGAGTGTCTGAGCTCTAGGACCATGAATTACTTTTAAAGCTTTCATTACACCCGAGCAACACCAGGCTATACTGCTAGTATTAACTATTATCACCAAATTTCCAAACTGTACATGCAATATTCTTGGAGTTATGAATGTCAGAAATATGTTGAAAGAATTATTGAGCAAAATACAAAAAATACAGTGAAATTTCAAAATGCTTTGAATTTAAAAAACTATTAAAGATCTAATAGTTGGAATTTATCAATGAATTTAATTGCACCATATTTTTCTGAGAGGATCACCTGTGGTCATTGATTGATTTGAGATGGAATGACCCATATATGCCTTTGCTAATTATCAAAAAAGAGTAAAATAATATGTACAAAAATATTACACTATTTAAACACGCTATAGTATTGTAATATACTTATTTAAAGACTACCAAAAGTGGTTGTTAAGTTTAATATCAACTCACTTCCTATTTATGGAATTTATATTACTTATTTCCATACAAATAAATAAGGGAATCTACTTTAACTAGCTAAACCCCAACTAAACTTGTGTACTAAATACAAGTGCCAGCATGATTAAATTATTTTTCCAAACTTATATTTATTAAACTTATATTAACATTTGCAGTAGAACATACTTATCTTATGTTGAAAATTTTCCACTGGCATAACTATTTTAGACAACACTTTTATTTGGTACAAAAGAGTCCATTGAAAAATTAAAGTTAGCTTTACTTGTTTTTCTGTTAATCCCTTATTGATAGGAATCTAGTACTAAATAATTTTTTAACATACATTCTTAAAATTTAGAAAAATTGTTTCTGGAATAAAATGCGAAAATGTTCATAATGGAAAAGAAATCATAAAATTTGCACAAAATAAGGAAACTTGTGAATTTTTGTAAAAAAAAAAAAAAAAAAAAAAAAAAAAAATATATATATATATATATATATATATATATATATATATATGTCATCATTTCATTTAAATTGTAAAACTTGAATGAAAATTTACAAGCTTTATTCAACCAATTTTTGTAGTACAATTTTAATGAAACAAGCAGTAATAGCAAAAGATTAATGTGGTATTTGGAATAAGAACTTAAAGTACTTAGCATAAATAACACTACTATTCCAAGGTAACAGTTATGTTTCATGGAACATGGTGGCAACTAAAGGAAATAGATTCATTTATGACTCATTATAGAATAGCATAATATCTATTCATATCTAAGATATAGGGTTAAATTAAAATTATAATACAAGAATATTTTTTTGAAAGCTATTATTATTTTATGCATCAATCCTTTCATTTCTTTTCCTTTTTCAATGTTGAATTTTATTTCAGTTTTTGTAACAAGCACACAAATACAAATTGGATCGTTATTATCAGAAAGTTGCCACATTATAAATATTAAGCTACAAATTGGATTTGGAATTGTTAGTTCCAATCCTGTATAGGAATGACTACAAAACCATCCTCCTCTCCAATAAGATCGGTTCATCCAACTTAGTGCTGTTCTTTCTTGATTTTAAAATGCTGTGATCACTTGTCTGTATTCCTTTTGTGTGTTAACACTGTGGTGATACCGAGCAAAGCGAGGGACCGGATGTTTGCCCTCAGAGATTCAGAAAGCAAATGACCAAAACTGGTCTTTGCGCATCTGTCTTCATGCAGAAGTTCCGGAGGTAAACCAAAAATAAATAAATATCAAATCCCTTTTATGGACATGTGGCGGAACTCTGGTTCCTGATTGGTCATCAAATCGCAAAATTCAAAATACGTCAGAGAAACAGGTTTTCTATATCTAAAGAAAAAAATCCTTTCTGAGCCACTCCACCAACCGAATTGAATATTTAAGGATGGTCACTAACCAGTCACAGTCAAATCAGAGGCGGCAGGTTGCTGACAAGCATCAAAGATGTAACTCTCAACTTCAAGTGACCTGGACATTGTCCTCTCTCTATCTCAACAATTACTGCTACAAACATTTTGTATGAACTCTTAATTCTTCAACCTCATCATTGAAAATGAACTCTACTAATAACTTCTTACTGAGATTTATAATTGAACATTAATTTCTACAATTCTTGTTATTCCTTCTTTCAATAAATTTCTATTTTAAATGTAAAGTGTATATTATATTATTCCACTCATCATCACTAATACACACATTCCAACTGCCGACAACCAACCTTCTGATGAATGTTATTCAACATAAAGCTCGAAAGCTGTAGGGAGTTCAGTTAAGAAAGCTACAAGGCCGAATAAAAGAAACATTAACCAGCTCCCGACACTTCAACACCATTCTTAGTTTATGAACTTTTTGTCTTATTACTGTTGCTTTGCCGACGATTATTTGTTTAATTTTGCCCTATTCTTTTCTTTCTTTTGTTATTGTAAACTTTGTCAATTCTGTTTACTGAGTGTTTCTGCTAATTACATTTAACCATGACCAATTACTAGACAGAAGTTGTTTTATTTTTCAAGTTAGAGTATTTTAATGGTATTTCTTAAACAAAATTATGTATTTGCTGTGTTATAGCAACAAAAACAGTCACAACAAGAATTCAGATCATTATAATATAATATAGATTACATTAAAAGTAAAAATAAAAATGCAAAGATTAGAAAAGCAAATAATTGATGAAGAGAAAATAACATACAGCCTAAGAAGTTCGTGAATGATGGTTTCTTTCGTAGCCATCCACAGTAAGTGCACTGATTTCCTAGTAATTCTTCACAAGCTGAAATAGAAATATACAGTTTCTTGTTTAGTTTCAGTTAATATAGTTATGTGTATATTAAATTGTAATAAATAAATGTTTTTATTTACTATTTGTACAGACTAACTTCAGTGTAACTGCATACTTTCAAATGGTTATATATTAGAGTGATGCAGTAATTTCCAAAGTTAGAGGAAAAGAAATATGTTTGAAATTCACTCATTACTGCCAAGTCAACTTTAGTTTGTTGTTAAAAAAAAAAAAAAGCCAGAAAAATTAATTCTCTATAAACTTACAGAAAAAAAAAAGCATTTAAACATTTATTATTTCTCTTTTTATACAAGGCATAAAATATAATTCTTCGACAAATAAGTCACTGGCAGAAAAACAAAAAGACATTTACTATAAGAATATAAAATTAAGAAAATCATAACTAAATCCAGAAAAAGTTTTTGATGTTTCAGACCTAATGGAATCTGCAAGAGAAAAAGTTTTCCATGTTTGGTATGACTCAAAGGGAATACTTTATTATAAATTATTGCATACTGAACAAGTTGTTACTGTACAATTTTACAGTCAACAGTGGGTTTGTCTGAATGATTCATTAAAAGAAAAAGGAATTTATTCTGGACAGAGAAATCAAGTGATTTTACTGCATGACAAAACCAATCCTCTTGTCACAAATTGCTTGATATGAAGCATATTCCATAGATCTGTCATATTTAGAAAATTACCTTTTTTTACAACATTCCTTGTCTCTGTTCAGCAATTGCAAAGAGTTAAAGATAATTAAAAAAAATCCTCAAAAGAATTTATTGATGTTATTGTTCTTTTAGGATGTGCGTTGTGGTGCAATGGATATCGGCTCGGAACGAGAAATCGGAGAGCTGAGTTCGAATTCCAGTTGAATTCATTGCATTCACTTACGCGCAAATACCCTTGGGAAAGGTATTAATCCGACTCTTTCTTCCAGTTATGGGTTAAATAGCAGGACAGATTGGGTTCTATAGCCTTGGTCAGCAACCAGTCTACCGCAGAAAGCAATGGCAACCTACTGCGGGATAATGTTTTGCCCAGTCAGTCATGTCTCTTTCGAGACATGATCGCTTAAGTGTGTTTCATGTAAGTGTGTTTCATGTAACTGACTGAATTGTTCTTTTATTATGAAATTTTGTTGAAAGGGGTTGCATAAGGTTACAGAAAGCCAGGGAAAATACTTTCATGACTGGTTGATGATTCTATGGATCAATACAATTGAAAAAAAAACAATTTGGTAGCAGTATGACAGAAATTAAATATTCAGTCCACAATCAATATACATAAAAATTAGTGTATGCATATATCAATAAAATTTGCAACCACATTGTTTTTATATTTTAATAAGGTAATAAAGCCACTAAGATGCAAAGGGTTAATGAGAGTGAAAAAAAAAAATGAGTAAACTTTTGTGAGGAGAAAGGACAATAAAACAACAGGATTTAGAAAGACAGAAAATTTCAAATGATGCATTTAAATTTTTGAAGATCAGAGGTGATAGAGAAGCAAGAAATTGGAAGAACTTCCACAAACAAGAAGTGCAAGGAAATAAGCTGTTAGAATAGAACTTACATCTAGTTATTTCAACAGTAAAATGATGAGACCTACTAGCCAATCTATTTGTAAGCTTAAAATCGTGCAGTCAAAGTTCCAAGGAGGAAAGCTCATCAGAATGATTACCATGAAAATATTTATAGAAAAGACAAAGGCAAGCCACATCATGGTGATGGGAAAGTGACCAAAGTTGAGATGCCTAGTCAGGACTGATAACATTACAGATCCTTTTTAGATTTTGCAGAGAATCTCAAGATATATAGCAGACTAGACCAAACATGGCAACAATTTTCAATACATGGATGAATGGTAAATTTTTAAATGTATAAGATAGATTTTGGTAACATTTTCTAGTCTGATACAATGAATAAATTTTCCTAGCAGCAGATCCAACAATTGATTCAATATTACAATGAAACTATGGTTCTCATCTAATCACTGAAGTTAAGCCATGTCGAGCCTGGTCAGTACCTAGGAGAATATCAGGTGCTATAATCTTGGAGTTGCAGGTGATGTAATGGATAAGAGCTTAGAATGGGAAATCAGAGAGCTGAGTTCAAATTTCAGTCAAGTTTATTACATTCAATTATACTCTTAGCAAAAGTATGAATCCATTTTCCCCCCTCAGCTATCGGTTAAATAGTAAGACAGACTAGGTCTTGTAGCCTTGATTGGCAACCAGTCTATTGCCGTAAATAATGACAGCCTGGTGCAGGAATTCTTCTGCAAAGTTAATCATGAGCTAAAAAGAAATATGATCTTCAAGTGTGCCACATCTGCTCTGCCAATACACATTGGGGCCAGCATGGCAGAATAATGGCTCACTCCTCTCATGAATGGCAAAGATGTTAAGATATAGGGAAGGCCTCTGTCCAACAAAGACCTTCTCATAAGTAAGAACTTAAATTTTAGAAATTTGCATAAAATAAGGAGCAAAATTCTGAATGCTATACTTTTGCAATAAAATCTATTTATTTATAATTATTAATATTTATAAATGTTTTAATGATAAAAGCTATAATTATTTATAAAAGCTTTCATATAGGAACCTCCACAAAAATGAGATATCTAAGGTTTAAAAGGAATTTTTAAAGCTGAAAAAAAAAAATCTTTCTTCAAGCTCTTATTTTATTTTTAATTTCAAGCTAACACATCACTCAATAAATCTCAGGTCTAAATAATAAAATAACAACTTTTAGGCAAAATTCAACTTTATTTATCAATATAGACTCCTCCTACAGTAATACAATGGTTCCAACGCTTCTCTAACAATTTGATGTCTGTTTTGTATAACAGTTTATCTTTAGCCTCAAAATACACCTCAGTTTCCGATATCACTTTTTCATTAGAACCAAATCTCTTTCTCTGGAGCATTCTTTTGAGATCTGCAAACAGCCAGTAGTCACTAGGGGCCAGATCTGGAAAATAAGGTGGATGTAGAAGCAATTTGAAGTGCAATTTATGTAGTTTTGCCATCATTGTGATCGATTTATGACATGGTGCGTTGTCTTGGTGAAAGATTAGTTTCTTCTTTATTTGTGGACGTTTTTTGGCAATTTCTTCCTTCAAATGCACCAATAATGCTATATAATAGTTGTTATTGATGGTTCTTCCTTTCTCAAGGTAACTGTTGAACAAAGTATCTTGTACATCCCAAAATGCAGAGGCCAAAACCCTGCCTGCTGATGTTTGCATCTTTGGTTACTTTGGACAGCTTTCACCTATTCACTCAGATGACTACCGATTTGACTCCAGAGTGAAGTGGTGGATCCATGTTTCATCCCTTGTCATATATTTACAAAAAAACTCCTTGTTGCATTGAAACAGTTGCAAACAACACTCTGAATTGTCAACACATTGTTTTTGATCGACTGTAAGCAAAGGTGGCATCCATTTTGAACACAGCTTTCTCATTGACAAATGTTCACGCAAAATGGTGAATAAACCGCTTTCTGATATGTTCAACTCCTCTGCTACTTCATGCAACTTCAATTTACAATCAACCAAAACAAGTTTGTGAATTTTTTTGTGTTTTCCAGGACAGCTGTTAATTTTTGGTGAATTTAGCATTCAGTATCATTTGTGTCTGTACGACAGTGTTTAAATTCAGATACCACTATTTAACCATTGTTTCCAACAGAGCAGAATTTGAATAACACTTATCAAACCATTGCTTTGCTTGAACAGTACTTTTTAAAAATCAGAAAGCAATGCTTTATCAACACACAAAATTCAGAATTTTCTATTGTTTTGAAAATTTTCAACAGTAGCTTTACTTAAATAACTGTAATTTGTAAACCAATAATCCAATTGGCCCAAATTTTGTCATGTGTCATTTGAAGGTAAGTATTTCATAAAAATCATATGGATTTTTTATTAGTAGTGCCATCTATATGTCAGGCCTAGGAATTTATTGAGTGATGTTTTAAGAAATTAAATTTAATATTTCCAATAAACCAATCTTTATTGTTAAAACAATTTGTATTTAAGGTTTATTGAATAACATTGTGGGAGTTGTAATAAAAGCAACAACTAGTTACTAATCAAAAATATATAATAAATAAATACCAAATAATATAAATACTAACTAATAGTGTGTGCATGCGTACACGTATATATATATATATATATATATATATATATATATATAGGTTCTTTCAAAGAAATGGTTTAAAATGAAAAATCTTTCTTGAAGCTTTTATTTTAGTTTTAATTTCAAGCAATAAATTAATTATAGATTTAATATTTTCAATAATTTGATTTTAGTACCATTAGCCTGAATTATTGGAACATAATTCTCTTTATTAAAAAATCTTATAAGATATACTTTTCTGACATTTTCACTTAAGGAATATTAGCTGATTTAAAGTTTAATTAATGTGATCTGAAACTAATATTATTTACTTTAATTTTAAAATATTGCAAAAATGAATATTTTTTAACAGAGTGGTAGCTGTCTATTTAAGCTGCTGATGTGTTAACAGCTTAATGACGGATGTTTATCTAATGTTGTACTATGAAGGGGGAAGTACCTGTAAAAAAAATTAATAGAAGATTGACATGAGCACCTTTTATATATAATTTTTAAGTACACATTAATCTTAAAAATTTATGGAAATATTCTCTATAATCTAATGTTTTATTGGATTTTAAATACTTTTAAATTTACTATAGTTATCACTCTTATTTTTTTATAATTTCATGTATGGTTGACTGTATATAAAAACCAGCACATTTATGCACACAAAAAAATTCTTTTAAAAATATTGGTGCTTCATAATTTGTACTAATCTTTTTAATTTATGATTAGTAAGATTTTCTGAAAAAATAAATTTCTAAATCAAATTTTTTTTTCTACAAAAAAGACACTGAAATTTCCTATACTAATCGTGTGTGTGTGTGTGCGCGCACCCAATGACACAAGAAAAAACAAGATTTTAACAAAAAATTTTGTATATACTAGAAGGATTAAAAGTTTTAATTAAATAATAAAAAAATATTTGGGTTTTTTTTAAGTCAAAATTTTGCTTTTCATCAAGTTTGGGACATTTTTTCATTACCATTTTTACTGTTAATTAGTGGAGATACCTACATTTATAATAAAAAATATTTATAATTAGTAATATTTATAATGGCCTTTATAATAAAATATAATTATTTATAAATGCTTTTATAATAAAAATTATTTATAAAAATATTTGTATTTAGAAATATTTATATATCATTATTTTTTATACTAAAACTATTTATAAATATTTTTCTTTTTTCTTTTATAATAAGAATTATAATAAAATTATTACAAAATTAACTGCCCAGATAAAAAGCATATGACAGTCAGAAAATTAAAAAGACTTCAACAAATTTATATATGCATAAATCACACCTTAACTTATGAAGTAAAACTGAAGAATTAGTTTTTTTAGTGAAATTTTCTAAACAAATTAAAAAGTGGTTACTAAAAGTTCTCAGCTTTATCAATTTCCTAGAATCCAACTAAATGACCAACCATCATAATTTTGGAAGTGGGATGGTCTGTCTTCTGGGTCAGACAAAGAACTACTCAGCAACCTCACATGCAAACTTTTGACATGATAAATATAGCAGGAAAGATGTTCTTAAAATAAACTGAATGATTAGAGAAAACGTTTATTTTAATATCAAAGTATAAAAATAAATTTTCATAGCAATGCAAATTGCAGTTGCTAAGAAAAGAAATCAGAAATAAACATTACTACTAAAACATTATTGTAATAATTGACAATTTTGATAAGCAGTTGTAGATAAAAGACCTGTTATGATGCTGTCAGTCAGTTAAGTGCTATGCGCGATACATGTTTTGGGCGATCATGTCTCGAAAGAGACATGACTGACTGGGCAGAAGATTATCCTGCAGTAGGTTGCCATTGCTTTCTGCGGTAGACTGGTTGCCGACCAAGGCTATAGAACCCAATCTGTCCTATTATTTAACCCATAACTGGAGGGAAGAGACGGATTAATACCTTTCCCAAGGGTATTTGTGCGTAAGTGAATGCAAGGAATTCAACTGGAATTCGAACTCGGTTCCCCGATTTCTCGTTCCAAGCCGATATCCACTGCACACAATGCACATGATGCTGTGGGGAGATTAAAAGAGCCATTTTCAAAGGCCATTCTCTAAGAAATTTTCTTTTCACAGGAATGCATAATGATGTCTATGTGTTAAACAACACAGTCCCATAAATATCTAAAATGATATCGTCTCTCTGTGTCATGATTCTTCAGGATGTAGGTGATCACGGCCCTCTATAATTTCTTGTCCTTCGTAGCTCTTAATAAATTTTGTCTTTTTGCTATTTCTTCTAAGCCTTGTTCTGCCATTCATTTACTCAAGCTCATTAAGTTATGCATTGTTTTCCTCTGTCTCTCTTGCCTTCAATTTGTCTCGTGAATATCAGATTTTTCTAAGCCCTCTTTCTTTATTTTGTGCCCTAGAAACTTCTTTTGTTTTGTTTCCATTTTCTCTAAAACTTTGCCTTGCTCACATGTTTGGTGTATGATATCCTCAGCATCCCTCTGTAGAACCACATTTCTGTTTCTTCAAATCTCTCTTCATCTTTGAGGAGACTGTCCAGAATTTACAGTCATATAGGAGAATTGACATAACAATCCAGTACTTCTTTGTTTGTAACAAATTTTTTCCATCTCTTAATAATCTACTTAGCTTTGGAAATGCCACTTTAGCTATCTCAATGCACTTTCAGATCTCAGTGTTGCACTTTCTGTCCTTTCTTTAAACATTTCTCTAGTCTTGGCTATTACAATAAACTACATTTAACAGTAAGGTCCGCCAATTGGGAGATTGGAGGTTTTGAGGAACATGAAACCACCTATTAATTGCTGTTGTTCCCTGACTTGGGGTGGCAGTATCTGTTAGGGTCCCAGCTATGAGCAAATAGTGAACACCCAAACAAAAACATAACACTATGAAAATATAAAAATACATTTTTATAGTAAAAATACCAGCCACATATTTTTATATAACAAGACATTTTTATAGTAAAATAAGCAAAATTACATGCAATACATTTTATCTGTAGTTGAATTGCATTCAAAATATATTTGAATCCATAAAATTGTGTTTGAAATAATTAGATTTTAGCATTAAATAACCATAGCAATTGTATGCCTTTAAGTAAACATATTTTGAACGCAACTGTATGCCTTCAACTAAACATATTTTGAACGCAACTGTATGCCTTCAACTAAACATATTTTGAACGCAACTGTATGCCTTCAACTAAACATATTTTGAACGCAACTGTATGCCTTCAACTAAACATATTTTGAACGCAACTGTATGCCTTCAACTAAACATATTTTGAACGCAACTGTATGCCTTCAACAAACATATTTTGAACGCAACTGTATGCCTTCAACTAAACATATTTTGAACACAACTGTATGCCTTCAACTAAATGCATTTTGAACACAACTGTATGCCTTCAACTAAATGCATTTTGAACACAACTGTATGCCTTCAACTATAGGCAAAATGTTGTGTTGGTTATTTTTCTATAAAATGTATTGCTGATAATTTTTTTTAATGGAAATTGTATTGCCGGTATTTTTCCTGTAAAAATGTACTTTTATACTTTCATAGTGTTTTTTTTTTTGTTTTGGTGTTCACTATTATCCCATAGCTATGACCCTAACATGTGCTACTACCCTGAGTCAGGGTGGACTTAGGAGCAACAGCAATTAAGAGGTAGTTCCATGTTTCTCAAAAACCTGTAATTTTCTTATCAGAAGCCTTGCAGCCAGATATAGTTTATCGTCATACCCAAGACTAGACAAAATAGAATAACTGATGTTGTATTGACAAGAAGTGTAACCATGAAAAATAACTGGATTATTTGAATAAGGATTGGCAAGTCTTCTGTCTAGGATTAATGTAGTATCTGTGCACTCTGTCAAACTTGGTATTTAGTATGCAAGTTTATTTTTATCATGCTGACATAATGGATATGTCACTTGGTTGCTTACTTTGAGGTTTAATGTTTGAATCAGGGCAAGATTTATTTGTTAATCTTATATAGCTGTTTTTTAACCTAAGTTGTGGATACAAAAATAAAGGAACATTCAGAAAAGGTCACCCTGTTCATTATTATAATATTTCTCAAATGGCTGCTTTCTATACAAGAATTACTTCAGCTGTTTTTTTAATTTTTAAACTGATGTTAGATTAAAAAGATAATCAAAATACAAAGTATTTATGTTAGAAAAGTCAGTAATGATAAGGTTACTAAATAACACTATAAAAATAGATTTAAATACTTTAATTGTAAACCACAAACTAAGAATCAAAAATGAACTTAAAAAATTCAATATAAACCAAACTTTAAACCACTTAAAATATATATATATATATATATATATATATATATATATTTTAAGTGGTTTAATATATATTTTATATATATATTTATATATATATTTTATGTATATATTTTAAGTGGTTTAATATATATTTTAATATATCCAGGTGAAGAGAACTAACAGGTTTAGAATCTCAAGTTCTCCAACATTTACTTTTTAAAAAGTACTCAATACAACATAAATCGTAGAGCATAATATAATTAGTTTTTTATTTAATTTACATTGCGACATGGAAATTTATATGTTTCGAGATTTTACCTCGTCATCAGGTAGTGTTGAATAATTGTGGTGAAAATGATTTACGTTTGAATGTAGAAAACAATACATTTGTTATTTAAAACGTTAGGTATAGACAGGGAAGACAGAAAAATTTAAGATTTTATGTGTGTGTTTAATTTAACTAATCAAAGTGAAGTTCAACTTGTAAATTTGAAAATATAGGTTATATGTTTGGGGATATGGGTTTTTTTTCTTTCAAGTTTAATGGAAAGTGTTATTTTCTTCAGCTAGAGTTTAGACTGCTTTTTTCTGGTGAAATGTATACATTATTGCTCCAAGGTTATTTTTTTAGATTTCTATGTATTCCAGCTATTTTAAAAACAAAAACAAAAGAAAAAAAAATAAATAAATAGAGCATAGGTAGACTATAGAGTCAGTTAGACATATAGTTTACCTATACTCTATTTCTATCATAGAAAATCCCACAGTAATAAAATTTTATATCGGTTGTACGAAGAATCCTTTCAAAACGTGCCATTATTTTCACACCTCATCTTTTAATGATAAAACTTACCGCAATAGCACATCAATTTCTACTTATTATTGATAATTAAAAGATGCCAATAAAACAATTACTGTAAAATGGAAAATATTAAAAAAAAAAAAAAACAGAACTTGTAACTCTTTACATGAGACATATTTTCTATGTTTATAGGAAAAAATTATCAAATTCCCAAAACTAAACTTGCTCAATAAATGTAGCAAAGTAACTTCCACCTGTCAACATTGTCTAAAAGATACCCTAAAGTACAGTTAACTTTTCCTAATACAATATAACTAGACATCTATAATCTATCCCCTATAATAAATTGATTGATTCTTCCATCTTCTGATAATTGTTTCGGCTTAATGGATAGATCACCCACTAAGTTAACTACATATGCTTGATGTACAGTGTATTTAAAAAAAACAAAAACAAAAACAAAAACAAAAAAAAAACAAACAAAAACGAAACAAACTTTCTCGTCTTTGTTGTTTGTTCACTACTTTAAGTGAAAAATAATTTAAAGAAAATCCTGTAACCATTTTAAGATGACACACAATAACTTTCAGACTTGCTAAAGGCTATGTATGTATCATTCAATTTATTTCATCACTAGCATAGAAAATGTTTGGGTCTCAAGTCATTTCAAGTTTCTACCCCACATTTACCCTTACAATCAAATTTCTCCTATCCATCATGACATGGTTTTCTATTGGTTCATTGAGACAAACTCTCCAGAAATACCCCCCTCTTGCATGTTACAACTGTAATGGGAATTATTTCAAAATGCTTCACGGTTTCAAAATTGCCTTGAAACATGCCCATTGTTTCTATGATCGTTCTATCAAATTGCTTCAGTTGTACACTGCTTTTTCTTAATTTAGGTCATCCTAATTTTACCCAGGAACTTTTTGGTATCAGCGTAATTTCACTGCCCATATCAACTTGCATGTCAAATACTTGGCTATTTATTATTTCTCTACCTGCTTTTTTTTTTGTGTATTCATTGTAAATGCTCCAGCTTCTTCTTCAGAGGTGGTTTGAACAGTTTTTACTTTTCCTATTTGCATACATTCTGAAAATTATCTTTTTTATTTGCTATTTGAGCATATTTTTCTCAAAGATGGATATTTATATTTGTCTCTCATATGACTTTTTTCACAATATTTACATTTAATTATGGACTTGGTAGTGCTTGTTCTATATGCCTCGAATTCTTCTTTTGGTTGATTCTGTCAGTTAAGTGCCAGACATGAAACACACTTGGGTTATCATGTCTCTTTTGAGACATGACTGACTAGGCAGAAGATTATCCCGCAGTAGGTTGCCATTGATTTCTGTGGTAGATTGGTTGCCAGCCAAGGCTACAGAACCCAATCTTCCTTGCTATTTGACCCATAACTGGAGGGAAGAGATGGATTAATACCTTTCCCAAGGGTATTTGTGCATAAGTGAATGCAATGGATTTAACTGGAATTCAAACTCGGCACCCCAATTTCTCGTTCCAAGCCAATATCCACTGCACCACAATGCACATTACATTCCCTAATCAACTCTAATTGTTGCAAAAACTCAATGCTAGCTTCCAAACTCATTCTGCTACTCTGCAGACATTCTAGTATTTTGCGCTTGTGGTTCTGGTCTTGCAAGCCTTCAATTAATCTAAAAAGAATCAATTTATCTTCTATAGCCATTTCATGTGCTCCCAATATTTCAAATTCATAATATTTTACTTATTCTTTGAATCTAATTTAATTGCATAATGGACTACTGTGGTGCTCGTTTCTAAAAGCTTGGTTCTTTCCACTATTACCAACCACTTTTTTGTTTTATGTTCTGTTACGACTTTCATGATTTGTTCAAACATCATTTATTCAAACTCACTTGAATGACACATTGTCAAAATATTCTTCACTGCTTTGCATCCCACTGTAGCAAGAAATAAATCAGTTATCTTATTTTCTCCCCCATTGGTCTTTGAGTTTTTGAATTTCTTTACTCTTGCAAATGCTGCAAAAGTTAATATCCATGTTTGTATGTGTTCTGGGTTGTTCAGTGAAATCATGGATCCTATCGGTGATGCCATTATTATTTTTTGTGTATCAATGTGAGCAGCAGGAGTCATAGCACAGCTCTGTATGTCCTCTGTGACAACAGGCTATTTTCTGTCCTACTTCTCCAAGTACTTTCTAAATATACTGGTCTCTTCATTTGCATACAATACTACAATAAGTTTAGTAACTTAAGCAAAGAAAATTATGACTGAGCAGAACTGACCTAAATCAAGACTTGATCACTTTAACCTCTTGTCAGATAACAAATTTAAATAACTTTGACATCATTTTATCACAACAAATATGAATATGACTGAAGTAGAAGTAAATATTATCTCGTATTTTCCAGTAGATATATACAAAGTACCTATCAAAATGGCAAGATTCTTTATGTATAGGTTAGACACATAATAGATATCAAGAAAAGTTCAAAAGAATTATCTTTCTGACCTTAAGTTTAACAGATACACTGCTCATCAGGGTCAGAAGAATCTACTGAATCCAAGAAATTTGTTTGACCCCGACAAGCTATGTATCTGGAAATCAGAAAGATAGGTCTTTTGTCAGTTAGTCAGTTAAGTGCCATCTGTGATACATGCTTTGGGCAATCATGTCTCGAAAGAGACATGACTGACCGGGCAGAAGATTATCCCACAGTAGGTTGCCATTGCTTTCTGCAATAGACTGGTTGCCAACCAAAGCTATAGAACCCAATCTGTTCTATTATTTAACCCATAACTGGAAGGAAGAGACAGATTAATACCTTTCCCAAGGGTATTTGTGTGCAAGTGAATGCAAGGAATTTAACTGGAATTTGAACTTGGTTCCCCGATTTGTCATTCTGAGTTGATATCTACTGCACCACATTGTACTTTTATAGAAAAGAGTACTTTAGTATTTACATTATTTGGACTATTGTCCTCATCTTTGTTGCCATTTGTACAATGTTTCGGCTGTTTTACACTCCGGCCATTGTCAGATGCTAGGAATTTCAAACTGAATCGTTTATTACAATCACTGGGGTATATGAACTCCATTCCTTGCCTAATGCTTCTTCTAGAAGTCATGAGTTATCTCTCTCTAACCCTATTACTAGTTACTTGTTCACCACTGCTGTAGCCTGGTATTGAACTCACAACTCTTTGGATCAAATCACAGGAACTAACCAACGTCTATATCCACTTTTATTTTATGCTATTTTATTTTATTTTGAAATATTCAACCAATACCAGTTTTATGAGCCACTCAAGGTGTGTGGAGTTATATTAACGTAGGAAAGAACAAGCATTAGGCATAGAGAGCTGAAGTAGACTTTAGAAGGAACTGGAAACTCAATTCTAAACAAGAAAAAAAAAAAGGGATAAACATCTACACCTGTTTAAAAGACAGAGAAGAATTATGAACCGGATGATAGATTTGCTTATCGTCCAATTCGTACTCTTGAACTGTCATGTAATATCAGTCCTCCCATTGTTACAAATGCAGATCAAAACACACACACACACAAAGCTTAGGCCCGCTAGAACAGAGAGATAGTCATATGAGAGCATATAATCAGTTTGGGAGTAGCAGTGCAGAGGTTAATTGACCCAAATACACCTAGTAACAACTATCTAGACAGAAGCCAGACATGAAAGGTCAATAAACAGCAGTAGCCAAAATTCATGCCTAAATGTAGGTGTAAGGTAGTCAGAAAATTCAGTCAATTGCAGGCTAGACTGACTGGACAGGTCATGATATTTCTATGCTGAAGCTCAGACAGCTTATGAATGAAAAGAGGAGGCTCATTTTTATAATGACATAACACAGCCAATTCAGTCATAGCAACTCTGGATAAAAATCATAAGAGCATATATTTTTATTCATTAAATTAAGAAGAATAACCCGAACTGATTATCAAGGAAGAAAAGATGTTGACGCAGAGATGTTTGACTGCAGAGAATAACGTTCAGGTGAAGAAACGAAAGTGAATAAAATTGCAGAGATGTTTACTTGCAGAGAATACCATGTTTGGTTGAAGAAAGAAGTGAAGAAAATTGTAGACAAATTTGCTACGGTCGGGAAGCATTCAAACCGAAGTTTATGTAGAAAAGAAAGAAGAAAGAGAAAAGAGAGAGAAAAGAAAAGAAAGAGAAAAAGAGAATTGAATAGATAAAGATAAGTCATTATACTTTTGGCCCCGTGTTATAGTTAAATACATACATCCACCAACAAAATGTTATTGCAAACATCTTTCCACATGTTCCATAATACTGTGTATATCCTCTCCCATTTTTGTAGTATGTGTTGATTTTCTACATTCGTATTAATTCGTCATAATTTGTTAGAGTTCGACAAGTTTTGGTATCCCAACAAAAGTTTTGAGATTTGATCCCAGTTGTTTGTTCATTGGACATTCTCACTCAGACTTTATTCTTTTTCATTTTAATATTCAACCATTGAATTGTTTATTTGATGTATTAAAATTTATACCAAAACCATTTTGCCTTGTGTTCATTCCTTGGATTGTTGGTCAGTTCATGTGTTCATAAAGAAGCGACCTGGGAAAGATATTTCGATCATACCGATTGAATAATAATCTTATTTGTTTATTTCTATTTTATTTTCTTTATTGTCCATTCGACATGATCTGAGAGGGATAACTCGTATCTGTCCATAGATGTGTGGAATGTAAATATCCTCGAATTGGCATATAGTCGCATTAGTGATTGCTGACGAGGAAGGCATATGACATTATATGGCAGGGAATGCTGGAACAATCTCCTCACAGATAAAGAGACTTGAAGCAGCAGAATTGTGGTTCTACAGAATTATGCTGAGAATACCATGAACTTAACATGGGAACAACAACAGAGTTCTAAAAATAATAGCAAAAGGACACTTATACTTAACATTAGGAAGAGACAGCTGAAATTTTTGGGGACATAATTAGAAAAGAGGGCTTGGAAAATTTATCAAATTTTCTCAGAGGAGGGATTGAAGGTAAGAAGACCAGAGGAAAGCAATGCACAGCCTACCTGGCGAGCTTGAATGAATGGATGGCAGAGCAGAGTTTGGGAGAGATGGCAAAAAGGCAAAACTTATTAAGAGCTACAAAGGACAGAAAATTGTGGAGAGCAATAATTGGCAACGTCCTGAAGAGATTAATGCTACTCTATATTTTAATACTGAGCATTTTGTTTCCAAAAATTAGTTTGCCTTTAAACACTGGACTAAGTGTTTTGTTAGGTGTTAATAATCAATGTTTTATATAAACACACACACACACACACACACACGTTCTGAGTTGCAGACTCAATGCTGAGCTAAGGAAAATTAAACAACTATCTCTCATGAATGGCTATTCTGAATGTGTTATTACATCTGCCATTGAACAAAAAATTGTTAAGTTCAATGTGGCTAAGATCTATGGGCCATCTAAATGTCCTGTATATGTCAGACTACCATGGATTGGTCCCGTTAGACATATGCTGATAAAATTTCTATTACCATTAAGTGGTGTTTCAATGCTGTTATGGTCCAGAGCATTTTTGCAACCAGAAGGGCTTTTCCCCTTGCTGTAACAATGTTTTGCCTGCCCAAAGCAATTTAGTTGTATATCAATATAAGTGCCAATACAAGGTTGACTATGTGGGCAAAACCATCCAGAGGTTGGAAGTTAGAATTGTCCAACATGTCCCGGTGACATCCAGGTATCTGCAGACTCATGTCTTTGCAACTGGCGAGAATTTATTAAATTCTGCTGCTTGCAGGACAAATTATTCTTCTGAATTTTTCTCTGTATTGTACAAGACACGGAACAGACTCCACTTGGATATATTGGAGCCTGTTATTACTAACATGCAGAGACTTGCTCTATGCATGCAACGAGAATTAAAACACAAATTGGCCCTTTTCAGAGAAGCCATTACCTAATGGAAGATAATTTTTTTCCACTCCCCTTATCCTTTAATCACATGACATTTTAACTTTTATTGCTAATAAAAGTTTTTCTTATGAGCTACTCAGTCTTATATTACCAATAACTTTTGTTTTGAAGTATGGTTGGTTGAAAGGCGCCTTAAATTTTTAACATTATAATACTTTTGTATCCCATTTTATTAATAAAGTATGATCCCACTTTTTTTTTTTTAATGTATTCTAACTTGGTGTACTAATGGCAATTTGTTATATATATATATATAAACTTATTTATAAATGGAACTTTGTGTGCGCGTGTGTATGTGTGCGTGTGTGTGTATCCGTTACCTATAGACTCTGAAATGGCCGAACCGATTTTCTTGAAAATTTACACAGTTGTACTATAAGCGTCTGCGAGTGTTCTTAGCTAGGTTTTGTGTTGAGGTACCCCTGATAAATATTTTAATCGGGTTTGATACACTCATAGACAAAGACATAAGAAATGATATTCAGAAGTTTCAAGGTTGCAGTTCTTACAAAAGTGCAGAAAATCGATAATATATATATAAGTGGAAAACATTCTTGTGTGATGCATTTTGTATTCATCAGACTAAAGAAGTGATATTTATGTTGAAGTGATGACTAAACAAGCACATAATGAGATGCTGAAATATCAAATTAAAAATTTTTTTCTCTAATATGTATTTGAGTATATCAGTCAATTAAGTGCCATATGTGATACATGCTTGGCCAATCATGTCTCTTTCGAGGCATGACTGACTGAGCAGAGGATTTTCCCCACAGTAGGTTGCCATTATTTTCTGTGGTAGACGGGTTGCTGACTAAGGCTATAGAACTCAATCTATACTGCTATTTAACCTATGGCTGATTAATACTTTTCCCAAAGGTATTTGTGCATAAGTGAATGCAACAAATTCAACTGGAACTCCAACGTGGCTCTCTGATTTCTTGTTCTGAGCCAATATCCACTGCACGACAAATGCACATTTGTTTATATAGTCTAACCAATTTCATTTAGTTTCTTTTACTTTTTGTTTATGATTTTATTACTTTTGTTATTAAATATCTCACAATGTGATGATAAAGATCTTCAAGAAATCTTGTAAGAACATGGACATAAATTTACTGTAAATGATCTAGCAATTAAAGCACTTTCTATACATTTTCATCTAAGTAAGTTGATTTCTCTTTTAATGAAATAGCATTTTTTAAAAGTCAAAAGTATGGTCAAACTCATTACAATGAGCAACTCAATAAAATTTACCTAAAATTGTTCTTGTTAAATAAAAATTGATATATTATTTTCCTCTGTGTGTGTGTGTGTGTGTATGCACACACACACACACAAATATAATATACAGGGTGGGTAGAAAGTAACTTCCTATTGTAAATGAATTAACATTTGTTAATATCCCCACATTTGGGAGAAACAAAATATATTGTTAGCCCTACAGTGGTAGAATTTAATTGCTAATTTCTGTTTTTATTTCAGAGTGACAAGTGCAGTCCTGAATGCCACAAAGCCTGACACTGTGTGGGTATGTTCAGCAAGCATTTAATTATGAAATGTGGCAGAAGTGATGGTGCAGTGTTAATGGACCTTGTGTTTCTTTAAAAACCATCCAAAATTGTCATTCCAAGCTGATGAGTACAAGTTCCTTGATAGATAATCACAGAAGTGCTTGCGCTTCAACATCCAGATTGGAAAAAAATATGCTGTTTTTGTTTAAACAAAGAGTCTGTGGAAATTAAGAGCAAACGACTAATTCATTACTCTCCCAGCAGCTATGGGGATAATAGAGAAAGAGGGGAAAGAGAAGGAGGGTACCAAACAAATAACACTGCCTTGGAAATCACAGAAATTTCAGGAACAAAATCACAAGACACCATGACTTCCCAACTGCTGTTTTCCCCAAGCTTTTATTGGCATAAGGCATCTTTCAAAGACCCAGATCTTGACCAGTTGCAGAGAAGCCTGTATCTAGCTAGACATGCCAAACTGTCTCACTGCTAATGGTAAAAAACCCAAATGTAAGTGGTGTTGACAAATATATCTGCCTCTTTTGCATGAGTCCTGATGTGCATTCACCACACTCCCCACCTGATCACAGATACAACAGCTTTAAGTGGGTCACTTTTGTCAAGTGCTTCTCTGAAGTGGGACTAGTTCATGTTCTTTCACCTCAGCCCCATGTGATTCTTCCTCCATGGGACAATCTGGCCTATCCACTCTCACAAGGATTTTTCTTCTCACTGTTGAACATAATTTCACTATTTGTTGAAGATCATGACCTCAGAGAAAGATAAAGATCTTTAACATGGCAGGGCATTCCATTCACCAAAACTGATTGTGGAATAACAAGTTCAGTAATTTATCCCTTTGCAAAACTTGTTGTAGACTGGTTGTGTGGGGCTTTTACCTACACAGGGTCTCCCACCTTGTACATGTTGTGGCCTACTGCAGGCATCATTAGAGGCACTGAATCAATCCCTTTAAGCTGAACTCCTCATATCTGTAGACTTGATTTACGGGTGCAATCAGTGATGAGGTGTTATCTTTGAGGATTTCATTGTACCAGTAGGTGGTCCCTTCAACACAACATTTCATCCTAGCTGCAATCCTCTTGACACTTCTGTGACACTGCTCTGTTATTCCTGCCAAGGCATGAATGCATCGAAATTACAAATGCATGTCCCATTCATGGGCAAAGGCCTGAAACTTCCTGATGCAAAACACTCTCATTGTCTGTGAGTATCTCATATAGTGGTCCCCTTTCACAGAACACAGACTTCAGCTGACATATTGTACTTCTGAGTCTTGGCTACATAAGAGCCGTCATACAGAAAAACATGATGGGCGACAATCTGTTAGTGTCAGTTAATGACTGCTGTCGTAGTGGGTGATATCTATACCAAGACGGTAAAAAGTACTGTTTACTCCCAATCTGCCCCTTTTCCAATAAATTAGAGCAGAATCTAATGAATTTTTATTGTCATTTCTTAATTATATTGTTGGATAATCTGAGGAGGATGGATTGTGGAATTTGCTTGATTATGGCAGGGAGATGGTTAGAGAAAAGGTGTTTGTCATCTGGTTTCATCTGTACCTTTTTGAAGGTTTAAAGTTATATTTAAGAAATCTACCCTGTTGGTTTGCTTTAAAAAGTTACCCCCCCCCCCCCCACACAAAACCATTATTAACTATCTGTTCATTTTCACACAACAGAATTAGGAAAAACAAGAGAGAAAAGGAAGTAGGGGAGACAAGAGAGTTGAAAGAGGAAAATTAAGAGGAAAGCTAGAGAAAACAAAAAGAAAAACAGATGAAAACAAAAAGAAAAACAGATGAAAACAAAAAGAAAAACAGATGAAAACAAAAAGTGAAAATGATGTAGAGGAAATGAAAAACATAAATAGACAAGAATGCTGTCTTGAGTTTTGTTACTCCTTTATCCCTTTGATCATTCGAAGTGGGTAAAGCTTTATTTAATTTAACTTCATTTGGAATTTGTGTAGGGCTTGGTTTCCTCCTTCCCTTATTTTTCATAATCTTCCAGTGGTGTGTGTGAGTATATATATATATATATATATATATATATATATATATATAGTCTAGAAATTTTTTTAGATATTCTACAATTTCATAGGTAATACATATTTCGCATATTCTACAAGTTCATGGGTAATACATATTTTGGGTGTGACGAACTGCAGGTTTGGCTGCAAAATAAGTATTACTCATGAAATTGCAGAATATCTAAAAAATTTTCTAGATTATATTACTCTGTTAAATTAAATAAATAAATTTAACATTGAGTTCTTTTGAGTCCGTCGCTATTGGAATTCACTTGACTTAAATACCAAATATTCTATGCTTATATATATATATATATATATATATATATATATATAGAGAGAGAGAGAGAGAGAGAGAGAGAAAGAGAGAGAGAGAGAGGGAGGAGAGGAGGGTGAGTTAGAATAGTTAGGAGGAGAAAGATACAACAATACCTATATACAGATATTAAGAAACAAAGGTGTCTTATTAAGTAATGATTATTAAAGTTGTCTTACAGATCATAACTTCTTCTTCTATGTGCCTTGTCCCTTCAGGACGTAGGCGATCATGGCTCTCCACGTCTCCCTATCCCTTGTGGCTCTTAGTATGTTTGCTCCTGGCAACCCCCGTTCCATCATCCACCTGATCAGGCCCTGCAAATATATTATCCGCTGCCTTCCTCTGTCTCTCCTTCCTTCTATCTGACCAGTCAGTATCAGGTTCTCCAGGCTCTCCTTCCTCATTGCATCTCCCAGGAACTTCAGTTGTCTCTTCCTGATGCTCAGCATCAATTTCCTTTTTGTTGCCATTCTTTCTAACACCTCGTCTTTCTCTCCTACCAATCCTTTTTCTTCACCACCCCCAAAAAAACCCACACGTGTTCCTACCAGCACCGTATCAGTATGAATTTGATAGAAGAACCAAAGATAGTCAAAAGATTTCTGGAAAAATGTCGAAAATGCAACTTATTTCTTGTGACTACTGGTAACATATGCTGATCGTAATTACTGCTGAGAGGTTCTTATAATTTAGACTGGTTAAAGAAAATGTTCGTTTAATTCATGCTGTGTATATTTTATTACATATATTTTCTTTCAGAGTGAACACGTGTGGGTTTTTTTGGGGGGTGAGGAAAAAGGATTGGTAGGAGAGAAAGGACACTAACTTTTTTTTTTTTAGACTGAGGACGGAGAGAGAAAAAAGTTCATTTTAAATTCTATGTAATCCTATTCTTATGGTAGCTACAGACAAAAAAAATTCAAAATAAAGTCACTCTGAAAGAAAATATATGTAATAAAATATACACAGCATGAATTAAATGAACATTTTCTTTAACTAGTCTAAATTACTACTGACTTAAATTCTCACTGTGTGTGCCATATTTGGAGTTGATTGATAGATTTGTTTGTTTTACAGTTTATCAACCCTTTGTGGGTTATTTAAAGCCAAAATATCGTTTTTTTTAAGAATGCTCACGTAACAGGGATTTTTTATGAATGCACAATTTTCAAAATTGGATGAAGTTATAACGTTTTCATCCATGGTTGTATGATCCTAATAAGTATTTTTTGGTGGTATGGTTGCACTTAGTCATAATTTCTATTTTTTCATTCAATGATTCATTTTTGTTTGGGAATAACATAATAGCTAACTTTTCTTCTTGGTACAGTCTACATATTTTGCTACTGTTGTAAGGCTTGGCTGTTTTCACTATACTCCATGTTATGTCTGGGTCTTTTCCATAAAAAATCAGTTATTGTAAATCACCTGAAGACACCAGATGGTAGAAACCTGGGTTGCATAATAACTCGTTTACAAATGAAAAATATTCAAAAGTTCTACGATATAATTGTATTGAACACTTTTTAATACAACTGTGTACTGGTCTTATTTATGACCAAAAACTAAGTAATTAAATAATTTAATAATAATAATAATAATAATTATATATTTTTTTTATAATTAAACAGTATATTTATTTATATCTACCAGCCTGAATAATTGAGCAATCTTGTTAGGAAAATATGTGTCCACTGGCAGGATTTGAACCTGCATCTCCTAGGGGCAACTGTCACTTGATCTGACTCTGACGTATCTTAGACCGCTCAACCATGAAGGACTTGCAGTTAGACAATATCCGAAATTATGCTTTTAAGTACACACTTTACCAATTTTTCATATTTAAAATATGTGCTGTTTTTGTATCCTAATATAAACAAAGACAATATATTTCTGAAATTTTATAAAATTCCTTACGAAAATGGATTAATGCCAACATATTTTTAATTTATTTAGGAAGATCAACTGACAGTTTCTCCAAGGAAATACAGGTTTGAATCCTGCCAGAGGATGCATATTTTTGTAAAAAGATTTCTCAGTTATTCAGGTTGGTAGATATAAATAAATATACTGTTTAATTATTAAAAAAACAAAAAAAAAAAACAGAGTATCTACTCAAATATAAGTATACATTAAAAAATAATGCTTAAACAAATAAATTAAAAATATGTCAATGTTAATTCATTTTCTTAATGGATTATATGTGTGTGTGTGTGTGTGTGTGTGTGTGTGTGTGTGTGTGTGAAAATGGGGAGTTAATGGAAGCTGAGGAAGTAGGAAACTAAACAGTTAATTTTTTTTCAATTGAAGTTGTGACTTTTAATTTACCTTTTTGTTCATTATTTCATTTATTTTTTATATTTTCTTATGTTTTAAATTTTAGTATGAGGTTACAGGATTTTATTTAAACTATAAATACCTTCAAGCATTAGCTGGAAACAAAAGAACAGAGATGGGCTTGGTTTCCTCCTTCCCTTATTTTTTATAATCTTCCAGTGGTGTGTGTGAGTATATATATATATATATATATATATATATATATATATATATATATATAGTCTAGAAAACTTTTTTAGATATTCTACAATTTCATAGGTAATACATATTTCACATATTCTGCAATTTCATGGGTAATACATATTTTGGGTGTGACAAACAGCAGGCTTGGCTGCAAAATAAGTATTACTCATGAAATTGCAGAATATCTAAAAAATTTTCTAGATTATATTACTCTGTTAAATTAAATAAATAAATTTAACATTGAGTTCTTTTGAGTTCGTCGCTATTGGAATTCACTTGACTTAAATACCAAATATTCTATGCTTATATATATATATATATATATATAGAGAGAGAGAGAGAATATGTGAAAAAGGTAGTAACATATGATTTGAGGTAATGACACTGACAGTCACCATGTCATTTTGATCTTTATGTCCACATGTCTATATCTACAAATGCTTTATCTTTTATATTAAGCATTACTCATCCCCTATAAATATTGCTAATTTGAATATATTCATAAACAGCTCTTGGAGATCGATAGAGTACTCTTATTGTATTTACATTTTTACCTATGAACATAGAAAAATTCACCATCAACTACTCTCTAAAAGCATTCTACCCTCATCCCTGTAGAAATTATGATTAATAGAAAAATAGAGTCTTATAAAAAGAATGCGATGGAAAACAAACTCTTTTAGGTACCTTCACTTTTTCACTAAAAATTTGTGATACCTAAGTTTTAAAATGAATTTTTATAAGCTTTTTTGAAGCTTTCATTTTAGTTTTAAAATGAAAGCTAAAGGATTAAGTTTACTATTTTCAGTAAGGAAAATACTTTGGAGTGTTATTTTTCAAACAGAAATTATATTGATTAGAATGTATTTTTATTTTTTTGAAAAATATCTGATCAGCGGCATTTTATTTTCATTGCAATGTAATTTTCTTTATTAAAGTTTCTTCCAAAAATAAAATATACTTTTCTGAAGCTTTATTTGAGAAATATTAGCTGATTTAAAGTATAATTAGTCTGATTTGAAGTTTAAGTTAAAAAAAAAGAAAAAAAAAAAGAAAAGGGATTTTAAAATGAACAGTAATAGTGATTTACATATCTTTCGCCACCCAACAGGCACTTGTCAAGTTTTGATAAGTTATTTACATGTTTATTACTGTCTTATAGAGACTTTATCCATTAAAACATAATTTAAGAAAAATGATTTATGAACACTTTATTTTTTTATATAATTTTTAAGTACTCAGCAATTTTACAAATATTAGAAATATTCTCAGAGATCTGATTTTGGGAATGTTGACTTTAAATTTGCTAGAGTCATCAATCTTATTTACTGATAATGTCATGTATGATAACCCATACTTTGAAAACGGGCATGTTTTATACATAAGAAAAAATTTTTTAATTATCTTTAAAATCTTAGAGCGTGATGATTTGTATTAAGCTTTTCACTTTTCTATACAGTCTTCACATTTTTTTTTTATAATCATTTCACCCCGAGCAAGGCATTTCACTGCCACTATTGCGCAGGGGATTACATAGAGAAGAAAGTGGTGAGAAAAGATGGTTAGATATAGGAAATGTCAGAAGGAGGGTGATAGGCAAGTAAGGATACCGAGAATGAGGGTTGGGTAGATAGTGAGAGTGTTGGGAGAACAGGTGCAAGTTAGTGTGATAGGAGGTGTCTATTGACCTTACATTTAAACTCCTGGAGATTGTAGCTGTTGGGAATTCCACAGGCGGAAAGCGCGAGAAAAGAAGCTGTTGCAGTAGAAATTATGGTTAAATCTTATCTGTTTTACTGTAAAAGGGTGGGACTTAGTTGCTAATCTAGTATCTCGTGTAAATTCGTACCTAGGCGGCACCAATGATCTAAGTTCATCGGAGCAGAAGCTGTGAAAGTATTTGTAGAAGAGGCACAGGGAAGCCACGTCACGCCGGTGAGAGAGTGGTTGCAGCCGGTCTGCCAAGTCAGTATTGATCACGTTACAAATTCTCCATTGTATTTTGTCAAGAAGCCCAAGGAGAGTAGCAGGGGCACCCGACCAGATGTGGCAGCAGTATTCAATACACGGGCAGATGGTAGATTTATATATGTGCAGGATAGATTCAGACGGGAAAAACGTCCGGGCCCTGCACAGAGAACCAACTTTCATAGCGGCGGATTTGGCAATGGATTCAATATAGTCATTCCATTTTAGGTCCGCTGAGAGTGTAAGGCTAAGGAGGTGTAGTGTTTAATAACCTAATGCAGACAAATTTTTGAAGAATTTGAAAAAGACCTTTGAAACTATAAATATATTTTAAAAATAAAAAGTACTTGTAATAATTCATTATACATCACTAAATTCTTTTTCTTCAGACAATAATGTCCTCAATATATATTATTTATAAAAGCAATTAAAATCTTTTCTAAATAATGTCATAGTTTTATTACATTTTTTTTTATTTTACTATTCAGAGCATATTTTCAGAAAAGTGGCAACTGTTTGAAAAAAAGAAAAAAAAATAGATGTTTTAGATTCTCCAAGGAGTCCTATGTTTAACTAATAAAACAAAGTTTGCAGATAGAATTTAATTTCTAGGAATTTCATGAGATCAAATGAGGGGAAGAGTAACAGACGTAAAAAAAAAAAATTATCAGGATCTTATCAAAATAATAATTTCATAAATAAATCCATTAATTTGTGAATAAGTCATGAAATTTTCATTCACATCTGACAATTATTTGATTTTTGCAAGAATTTCCTATGCTGACAACAAAAAAAAAAAAAAAAAAGTGGAGGTACCTAATTTTAACTGTTTTTTTTTTAATAAAAGAGAGCAAAAAGATAAAAGAGAGGAAACAGTAGAAAATATCTGTGCCATTCTTATCCCCTTTTAACCTATGAGAATAACCTTTGTTTCTATAACATTTAGATAAGAATGAGTAATTAAGATTAAATGGGATAAGGGAGTGAATGAGAAGATACATACAAAGGGTTGGTAAGAGGGACAGAGGCATAATGGATAATCTTACTTAATCAACATCCCTGGAATTTTCATTGAACCAGCTAGTAGTTAGTATATTTAATCTATGTAAGTAAAATAACAGATTTCTTTGTTTATCAAATTATATATGTAAAAGCTTAGAATTTGAAATTGGTTATTAAAAATTAAACATTTTTTTCTTTATGTGCTGTGTCTCCTTAGGACATAGGCAATCATGGCACTTCACAATTTCCTGTCTATTATGACTCTTAATAAATTAGTCTTTTTGTTATTTCTCCTAAACTCTTTCTTATGCCCTAAGCTCAGCAAGTATATTGTTTATGTGCTGTGTTCCTTTTCCCCACCTCAATCTGTCCTGTGAGTATCAGATTTTCAAACTGAAATGTGATTTGAATTTCTGTATTAACTTCATTAGAGAGAATATTTTAGAGAAAAGAGATACAAAAGTCAAAAAATCCCTTTGTCTAAACTCAACTCTTACTAAAATTGGACTGATAAATTTTCGTTTTAATTCCCGTCGCTGTTCCCCTTCAAACTTATCCAAAATAGCATTATTTCCATTCAAATGTATATGCTGAACTGAAATCAAGTGTCAATTAGTGAAGAAACTAACTTTTTTTTATCGAAATGTCCATAAAAAAAATGAACTATATCTCGTACTTTTTCTCCCGTAACTCTCATGAAGTCATGTAATTAACTGCAGAATGGCGGACTGCGTAAGGTGACGAAAGTTGGCCTGTTTACATCCGCCTGTTTACTTCCGGTTAGGGGAGTAATGCGCTTGTTGTTTTCGGTACACAATTTCAGCAGAAAGTTGCATATTTTTTGGAAAAAAGCGCATTACTTGATTGACCATTGGACCTACATATAATCATAAATCATAATGAAAGAATTATGTTAGTTAAACAATTTGATTTTTAACTAAATGTTAAATATTTTTCGTTTTTCCTGTTTAGAAAATTATATTGAAAGGAGCAAGTAGAAATATAACTCACAGATATCAATTGGCATTTTAATATCCATTGTAATTTTTTTTCACGTGACAGCCAAACTGAAAGTAAAAAAAACAAAGAAAATAATGTCTGTACTTTTTGAAAATCCAAAGCAGTGTTTTAAAAACACTATTAAAGAATTTTAAAAGACATTCAAGCTAACTGAAAAAAAAAAAAAAAAAAAAAAAAAAAAAATTAAAGTTGTATGTTTTAAAGCCCAAAACAGTATTTTTTTAAAAAAGACATTGACACTATCTAACATAATTTTCAAAGTACTTACAAGCAACAGAACTATTTTATCAGTCATAAAATTTCCAACAGGAAGTGAATTGTCATAGTTTTCATTGTTTCGTCATTTCATTTTTCAAAGTTTACTCACAAAAATAAAATGAAAGTAAACAGACATTTTTGTATACACATGGCTATATTTTTAGAGCAAATCATTCAATCAAAACAAAACTGACTTTTAAAATAAATACATCAACACTTTTGCTATGGACATTTCTTATTGTCAACATATGTGTTAAGAAGACAGTAAAAATGTGGGTATGTGTTTTACACTAACTTAATGCTTTTTAATACACAAAGATGAGGATGGACTGGAAATATTAAAGTCTGAAGTTGAAGCTGCAATGGCCAAAATGAATAAAAAACAAAGCAGCTAATCCAGACAGCATTGTAATAGAGAGCTGTTGATAGTCCTGAAAGAATTCGCCATAGAGAAAATTACAGAAATAATAAATTAAATTTATAATAGTCGTGTAATACCAGATGACCTCAGCAAGTCAATCTTCATAGCACTGCCTAAGACATGTGAAAATAAGTGCAAACTACACAGAACAATCAGTTTAATAAGAACCATATTACAAAACTGATTGTCCAAATCCTGATGAATAGAGCGAGAAGCACAATCAGGCTAGAGATAGGATGAGACACTGGAACAAGGAATGATATATATTTATGATTAGGATGCTCTCTGAAAGGGCAATACAAATGAAGAAGGACTTGTACCTATGTTTCATCGATTATGCAAAGCATTCGACAAAATACGCCACAAAGAACTGATGGAGATGCTCGGCTGCCTCGACATATTTGGGAAAGATATATGAGTAATCAAGAATCTCTATTAGCAGCAAAATACCTGCATACAGACAGGTAATGAATTCAGCAGATATACAAAGATAGAAAGAGGCGTAAGACAAGGATGTCTTTTCACTGGATGTATTCAACTTGTACAGTGAGACTGTTATGAGGACCATAGAAGTTATGCCAGGATTTGTCATTGGAGATCACAATTTGAACAATGTAAGGTATGCAGATGATACAGTGCTGATAGCAGATACGGAAAGGAAACTACAAGACCTTCTACAGAAGGTAGCTTTTTTTTAAATAATTCGCTGAAAAAAAAGCATAGCATGATGTAAAAAGGACTCTTTCAGACTTGATAAGAACAAAGTTTTGTTGTCAAAATATTTAGTTTATATTATAAAGAGAAAAGAAAAAACCAAATCATTTTTTTATTATGTTTTAAAAATTTTTGATTATTTTATTGAAAATTTTTTAATCCTTTCTAGCACTTTGAGATTAAAAATCTTGTTTTCTTGCGTCAACTGAGGTAGCAAAAATACAGGAAATTTTAGCATCCTTTTTTGAGGTAAAAACATTGATTTCGAAATTCTTGCAAAAATCAAATAATTGTTGGATTTTATTGAAACTTTCAGTTTCAGAACTTATTCACAAATAAATTATTTTATAAACTTTTTTTGTCTTTTAGAGAATCTTGGTAGAAATATATTTTGTTACCTCCACCTCCTTAATGAAATTTCCAGAAATTGAAGTGTCTTTTCCTTCCAGTTATGAGTTAAATAACAGGACAGATTGGGTTCTATAGCCTTGGCAGGCAACCAGTCTACCACAAAAAGCAATGGCAACCTACTGCATTATAATATTCTGCCCAGTCAGTCATGTCTCTTTCAAGGTATGATCGCCTAAAGAACAAACAAACAACAAAACAGCCATCACCAACACTTCAAGTGACTGCTTCACTGCAACTCAACTTGATGTAATTAGAATGGCGGGGAGAATATGGAAGATGTTGAATTAATTTTTTTTACACAATAACTTCATTCAGAAATCAATAACCAATCCTGATTTTGTACTTGAAAAATGACTTAAAAGCTATTATTATTTACATGACTTATGGTTTTTCCATTGAATAATATGCCTACTTTTATTTCACAAGTGAAAGTGGACTTGACCTACTGTAAAATTTTTATGGCTCCTGATATTAAACTTTGATTTCAATAAATATCTCATAGTTAGTAGTATATGAAAGACCAAGGTTAGCCATGCGTATCTTTGTGTTCTGTTGAAGTCAGTCAGTCAGTCAGTTAAGTGCCATACATGATACACGCTTTGAGTGATCATGTCTCGAAAGAGACATGACTGACTGGGCAGAAGATTATCCCACAGTAGGTTGCCATTGCTTTCTGCAATAGACTGGTTGGCAGCCAAATCTGTCCTATTATTTAACCTGTCTAGTTAAAAATGCATTTCAGCAATATTTTTAGGTACCTCCATTCATTTTCAATAACTAACTTTTAAATTGAATTTTTAAAAATAAAAAAGTCTTCTTGAAACTTTTATTTTAGTTTTAATTGAAAGCTAAATGATTAAATTTACTATTTCCAGTAAACAGAATACTCTGCTATATTTCAAACAGAAATTATTGATTAGAATGTAAAATTTAGAGATTTTTTTAACTCTCAATTTTTCAGCCATATTTGAGTGATCAACCCATATGTAAACAAAAGTTCTCGGTTTAAAAAAAAATTGCAAAAATAAAATATACATATGTGACACACTATTTTTTGAAAATTAGAAAATTTAATGCCAAATTAATGATTTGCACAAGTATTACTTATTTATAGCATGAAATTTAGAATAAAACTATTTCTTAAACACATAGTTCAACTAACCATATTTGAAATGTGATGATAGCTTGACAGATGCAAAATAAGTGTGTAGCGATCAAAAGTGATTTAACTGTACAATAAAAATTACCATAAAAAACAAAAAAAAACAAAAAAAAAAAACACACACACACACAAAGAATAAAAATTATTTTAAAAATATGAAGGCACAACGATTTGTATTAAACTTTTAAATTTTCAATTTGTAAATATAATCTTCACTTAATAATAACCTCCCGACAAATTTTAAAAATATTTTTGAAACTATAAGTTTTTATAATTACAAAAAAAAAAAAAAATGAAACCATTCTTTAAAAATTTTATTATTAATCAAAAAAAAAATTTTTTCTTCAGACTACAATGGTCTTAATATATATTATTTATTAAAGCAACTAAAAGCTTATCTAATTAAATAATGTCATAGTTTTACTATATTTTTTATTTTACTATTAGGAGTAGATTTTCAGAAATAAAGGCAAAATGTTTGAAAAAAGAAAAAATAAATAAATGATTTATATTCCCCGATGATTCCTGTGTTTAACTAATAAAACCAATTTTCCCAACAAAATTTAATTTCTTAAAACTTCATGCAGGGGGTAACAGATGTAAAAACAAATATGTATATACATTTTTACCAAGTTTCTTTTTTTAAATAATAACTTCAAAAATAATTTCATTCTTTTGTGAATAAGTCCTGAAAATTTCATTAAAATCTGACAATTATTTGATTTTTGGAAAAATTTCCAAATTAATATTTTTTTCACTAGTTAAAACTGAGTCACGTAATATTACATTTTCTTTTGTAAATTCTCGTAATGAATTGGTAACGTGCTAACAAAAATGAAAACAAGATTTTTTACCAAAATTTCAAATGTGTTAGAAGGGATTCAAAATTTTTTTAAAATATTGAAAAAATACTTTGCTCCTCCTTCTTGATAATAACAAACATTTTAATAGAAAAACTTTGTTTTTATTAAGAAAAAAGTACATTTTTATTAAGTTTGGGGCCTTTTTTCCTTGATATTATGCTGTTTTTTCAGTAATTTAGTGGAGGTACCTATTTTAAATTTAAAGTAAACAATAGTTGTTTCAAATCTGGGAAGTGTTCTGACAAAAGATGGAAAGTGAGTGCGACACTGAGATCTGAAGGCACATTGGCATGGCCAAGGATGTATTTCAAAAAGCTAAGCAGAGTATTGAGAAACAGAGAAGATTTTGTTGGAAACAAAGAACAGAGTACTTGACTGTTATGTGATATCTGTCCACCTATATGATAGCAAATGCTGAACCATCCCCTCAAAGATGAAGAAGAGACTCAAAGCAACAGAAATGTGGTTCTACAGAAGAATGCTGAGGATACCATGAGCAATGATGATGTTTTTGGAGAAGATGCAAATGAAAAGGAATCTTATATTTAGCATCAGGAAGAGACAGCTGAAGTTTCTGGGACACATAATGAGAAAGGAGAGCTTAGAGAATCTGATACAGGACAACTAGAGGGAAAGAGAAACACGGTTAATCAATGGGAGACATACTTTATGGGCTTGAGCAAGTGGATGGCATAGCAGGGTTTGGGAGAGATACCAAGAGAAAAAAGAGCAACAGAGGATAGGATAGGAGCAAGTGGAAGTCCATGATCACCTATATCCTGAAAGGACATGAAACCTAAAGAAGAAAAATATTCCTCAAATAAAGTTTCAGAAAAGTATATTTTATTTTTTAAAGATTGTTTTGATAAAGACACATTGTGATAAAAAAAAAAGGGGGGTGCTAATCAGTTAATTTAGGAAAACAAAACTTCTCCCAGTCAATTTAAATTATTTTTTGAAATACAGCAACAGAATATTTTGCTTATTAAAATATTAAATTTAATCTATAATTAGATGCAGGAAAGATTTTTCATTTTTTAAAAGTTCATTTTAAACCTTCTTAGGTATTATTGTTATTTTTTGGAGGTACCTATTTTAATTATATTGTGTTGGGAGTGTGATTTAACATAATATATACTGCAGAGTACCTGATGAAATCTAAAATGGCAATGCACATGAGAAACCTCTGTCAACATTGCCTTTTATTTTTTGTAAATTGCAATTTCCCAAAATGCTATAACAATACGACAATGAAAGTGTCAATTATTTTAATAAAAGATAGTGAGAACCATCAGAATGAATAGGTAGCATATGTCAACATTCTGAAACTGCCAAGTTCTATTTTCTTCGGCCATTTCTTTTTACCCCATTCATTTCTTTTAGATGATTGGTTTGCATTTATCCATTTTTAAATTCTTCATTGTCTGAATTTCTGAGATAGGATTTTTTTTCAATGCACCCACATCACTACTAAATGTGACAAAGGGTCAGTTTACAGTGGGTTTAAAATGAAAATAGCATCAAAAATTTCCTCAAGTACCCTTGGCACTTTCTCTTTTAGGTACAACACAAGTGCTGGGTAATGATCTTAACTCCCTCCTGAAGAAGATTACATGGTGAGATGGCGCACTGGGAAATGAGCTATTATTATTTTGAAACTACCCAGCTAAAGCCAGAAATTCTGGGATGAGAAGTTAAGGTCAACATCTTGTTATTGTCACAAAAATATGGAGCATTTCATATTTTTGTGCTAATTACAAAAATGAAGTTTTTATTTACTATTTTTAACATGGTTCTGATCTTGGCTACCTGTTTTTAATATTGTTTTAAAAGGTGGCAATTGAGATTATTGTCAAGCCACCTCATATTTATAAAATTTTTTTCTTTATGTGCCATGTCCCCTTGGGATGTGGGCAATCATAGCTCTCCACAATTTCTTGTTTTTTGTAGCTCTTACAATTTGTAAATAAATAATGGGAAACTTCTGTTAGTTTATTAATTACCATATATGATACACACTTTAGGCAATCATGTCACTTTTGAGACATGACTAAGTAGATTTTCCTGCAGTAGGTTGTACTTTCTATGTTAGACCAGGCTATAGAATCCAATCTGTCCTGCTATTCAAACTTGGCTCTTCAATTTTCTCATTCCAAAATATTCATTAAACCACAATGCACATCCTGTACTAGGAGGTGCATATGACAGCAGTTATTGACACAGAAATTGTGATAAGAATTCAAATTCTGGCCAACACTGTTGCATTCACTTTTGCACTAATACCCTTGGAATGGTACAAATCAATTTCTTCACTCTATCTCACAGCTAGGAGTTAATAATGGTGTAAATTTGGCTCTCTAGCATTTGTTGGTAACCAAGTTAAGAGAAAGACAACATTGAATTAAAAACTAATAGGGCATAAATCTGGAAGCTCCAAACCATAAACACCAACTTGCTACATAAATTATAACAATAATGCCTAGTGTGGGGAAGCTGTGGACTTATAACCCACAGAGGAGTTTACACAGTTAACAATAATTATGTTAGTAGCTAAATTCCAACTACATTTTAAAAGATTTAAAGTTGGCTTTACTTGTATTTCTACTAATCAGCAGGAGATGAGTGTTAAATGATTTGTTTTGAACATGCTTACAATTTGAAAAATATTTTTATTTGTTTGAAAGTGAGGAAATGTTCATACTGGAAAAGAAAAAGAAATTAAAAGATTAATAATTTTTTTTATTATCATTAAATTCTTCATTACTTTTTTTGGGCTGATTAAGGAAGTTGTCATGATGAGGAATGATGACATCAGGCAAGAACTGCTTGTGAAGAGTATCCTGATACTCATTGATGAATCTGATGATATCTGGTGCACAGATGACTCAAGAATCCCAAAATTATGGTACAACTGGAAACTGATGACCAAGAGGTCAGTGGGACATTCCAGGAAAAGATGGACTGAGAACATCACATTAGTAGTAGACAGGGCCGTAGCTGATGCTAAAAAAAACACCAGGCACATAGAAAATTGCCCGGATTTATTAGTTGACAATGTGATGACATCATCAGTGTCAGCCGTTTCCAGAAACTATGATTTTTGCAGATTTTTCGGCTATTCCAATGGAAATTAGGGACAGAACGTGAATGAAAGCAGGAAATTGGGATTGGACTTTCTGAGTATAAACAGTCTTTTCTCCCAAAATTTATAAATAAACAGATTTTTACTGCGTTCATTCGGATGTTTTCTTCGCTTTTCTTTCTTTCTTTCTTCGTGAATTGTTTAGTTTGATTTCTGACAAAGACATTTTTCCTTGCACAGATTTTCACTATGATTGCACGGATCGGCCCGGACCTGTGGTAGAGCTATCAGTGTATACCATGTCAGAGATCAAAAGTGTTAAGTTCTTTCAAAACAAAAAAACATGGAGGTGCTTCTAGACTGACTGGAGTTAAATAGAAATAGTTTTTAAAAGTGGTAAAAAATGACACAAACTTAAATGTCTATTTATAGAATTTCTGTTTAAAGTCATTGACAAATGAATAAAGTGACCTTTTCTGTAATTAAAAATTACAATTTACTTTTAATTATACTTCTATCAACCTTTAATCAGAAAGTGTGTAGTGTTAAATGATTTTTGAAAATATACACTTACAATTTAGGAAAATTGTTTTTTTTAGAAAGTGCGGAAATGTTTAGGATGGAAAGGAAATGGAAAGATTACTAATTGCTGCAGAAAATTTTTTTTTCATTATTATTCAGGTATATTCTAATTAAAAAATTAGGAACTTTTCTTTCTTTCAATGCTGATGTACCTTTTATTTCAGTGACTTACTGCAAACACCACCCTATTACGTTTTATAATGAACTGAAAATTGCTTTATTCTTTAAGTTATAGCATTTTAATAATGGTTTTGATTTAACAAAAATCTCATTGTAATATGCAATTTTTTTACATACGATGATAATGAACAGAACAAAGTGAAATGATATTATCATATTAATTCACCTGGTAAAAAAAAGAAGCCATTAACAAAAATAAGATCATTATAATGGGGACCATAGATGCATACCCCTCTCAACCTTATTAAGTTGTAAAATGGACAAGAAATTGCATTATTTTTGAAGTTATAAATTATTTACAAATAAATATTGGATACTACTCTATATTTAGCCAATTTAACCAATTACATTTAAATTTTAAAGTAAACTTCACATGTACTTCTACCAATCCCTAGTCAGTTGTAATTGAGTGTTAAATAATTTTTGAAAATACATTAGAAAATATCTTTTTTGTAACAAAGTGTGGAAATGTTCATACAAGGATAGAAAAAGCTGAAGAAATTTTTGTATAAAATAAGAATCACACTGAGCTTATCCTTTTTATTTCACACAAATTTTTATTGCATATTTTTATATAAAATTATTTTTTTATTAATATTCTCATTTCTTTTATCAATGTTAACATTTTTTTTTTCAGCTTTTGTAGCATACATATGCAAAAATACATCAACATCAGGGTAACCATGAATGTAGATATTACTCTGTAAAGTTGCAAATTGGACTGGAAATTATTTTATTCTTTTAAGTTATAGCATTTTGATAATGGTATTGCTCTAAAAAAAGAATATATATATATATATACACACCACTAAGTACCATTTTTCTACTGATATGTTGATGAACGCATTTCCACCAAAGTGAAATGAAATCCTTATAATATACACTTAGGAATATCTTCCTTTATCTGCCATGTCCCTTCATAACATAGAAATTAGTGGAGAGCCATGATTGACTATCTTGTGTGGTTCTTAGCAGTTTTTCTCCCTTTGCTAAGGTTACTGACTCCAATTTTGCCATCGATTCACCCAAGCTCATCAGGTAAGTGGCTCACTGCATTCACTTATCAACTTTGCTCTCAGTATGATCCACGAGGGTTAAGTTTTCCACACCATCTTTTCTCATTATGTGTCCAAGGAATTTCTACTGTCTTTACTTGATTTAGGAATATGTTGTGGTGCAGTGGATATCGTCTCGAATGACAAATTGGGGAGCCGAGTTTGAATTCCAGTTGAATTCATGGCATTCACTTACGCACAAATACCCTTGGAAAAGGTATTAATCCGTCTCTTCCCTCCAATTATGGGTTAAATAATAGGACAGATTGGGTTCTATAGCCTTGGCTGGCAACCAGTCTACAACAGAAAGCAATGGCAACCTACTGCATTATAATATTCTGCCCAGTCAGTCATGTCTCTTTCAAGGTATGATCGCCTAAAGCGTATATCCCGTATGGCACTTAACTGACCTTGCAAAAACAGAACAAACAAACAACAAAACAGCCATCACCAACACTTCAAGTGACTGCTTCACTGCAACTCAACTTGATGTAATTAGAATGGCGGGGAGAATATGGAAGATGTTGAATTAATTTTTTTTACACAATAACTTCATTCAGAAATCAATAACCAATCCTGATTTTGTACCTGAAAAATGACTTAAAAGCTATTATTTACATGACTTATGGTTTTTCCATTGAATAATATGCCTACTTTTATTTCACAAGTGAAAGTGGACTTGACCTACTGTAAAATTTTTATGGCTCCTGATATTAAACTTTGATTTCAATAAATATCTCATAGTCAGTAGTATACGAAAGACCAAGGTGAGCCATGCGTATCTTTGTGTTCTGTTGAAGTCAGTCAGTCAGTCAGTCAGTCAGTTAAGTGCCATACATGATACACGCTTTGAGTGATCATGTCTCGAAAGAGACATGACTGACTGGGCAGAAGATTATCCCACAGTAGGTTGCCATTGCTTTCTGCAATAGACTGGTTGGCAGCCAAATCTGTCCTATTATTTAACCCATAGCTAGAGGGAAGAGACGGATTAATACCTTTCGCAAGGGTATTTGTACATAAATAAATGTAAGGGATTCAACTTGAATTTGAACTCTACACCCTGATTTCTCGTTCTGAGTCGATATCCACTGTACCACTACACATATCCTGTTGAAAGTGAGCCAAAAATGTACAAAATCAAAATAACCACTTAAGTTTATTATAATTGATTATTAACCATATTCACTTCTTCTATGTGCCTTGTCCTTTCAGGATGTAGGCGATCATGGCCTTCCACATCTCCCTATTCCTTGTGGCTCTTAGCACGCTTTCTCCTGTATCATCTCGCAGTTCCCGTTCTGTCATCCACCTGCTCAGGCCCTTCAAATATGTTATCCGCTGGTTTCCTCTGTCTTTTTTTCTCTTTATTTGGCCTGTTAGCATCAGGTTCTCTAAGCCTTCCTTCCTCATTGCATGTCTCAGGAACTTCAGTTGTCTCTTCCTGATGCTCAGTATTAATTTTCTTTTCGTTTCCATTCTTTCCAACACCTTGTCATTGCTCACATGCTCGGTCCATGATATTCGCTGCATCCTTCTTTAGAACCACATTTCAGCTGCTTCAAATTTTTCCTTCATCTTTGTTGATATTGTCCAACATTCACTGCCATATTGAAGAACTGCCATCACATAGCAATCTAGTACTCTCTTCTTTGTTTCTAGTGAAAATTTCCTGTATCTTAATACTTTACTCAGCTTCTGGAATGCCTCCTTTGCCATGCCAATTTGCCTTTGGATCTGTGTGTCACACTTTCCATCTTCGGTTAGAACACTTTGTAGATATTTACATTTTTCTTTTTTTCATATTTCTACTGGCTGTAGATGATCATGACTCTGCACAGATTATTTTTCTTTTATTATCTGTGAATGCTCTGTCTTCTTAGGAAAGATATTGGAGTGGTTTCTTGTTGCTTCTACAGTGTTTTCCTTCTCTTAGATAGGTTGCCATTTATCTTGTTATGTAACCCATTGCTGAAGACTGTGCGTAAGCATGAAACAGACTGTTGTTGATGGGCGTTAACCTCAATGTTCACATTTTTATTTATTTATATATGTGTGTGTGTGTGTGTGTGTGTGTGTGTGTGTGTGTGGTGTATCTGTGCAGCAGTTCTTTGTTATGGATTTATTTATTTTTTTAATCAATTCACCCCAAGCAAAGTGATAATGCCACTAAGACATAAGGGTCTATTTGAAGTGAAAGAGAATGAAAAGAATTTAGAAGGAACTGGAAACCCAATCCTATACAAGGAGCAAGCGGTAAAACTGTACTCCTGCTTAAAAGATTGAGGAGTATGTCAGCACGTTTTTATTTACTTCTTTATATTATAGACTATTTTCTTGATTTCCAGTACATATTTAAATATAGAAAAGATAAATAAAAAATTCCATAACAAAAAGTAACAAGTATTTCAACCAAACGTGTGTCTATATAAGTGACGAGGGTGGATGCTGTGTAAGTATTTGGTTGTTTGATAGATTCGACTTAGCGTCTGCATTTTGCAGTCCAGCTCAACAGGAGTTTCCCTCAGATGTAGATCAAAATTTAAGAACGCAAATGACATCTTGTAATTTTTCAGAAAGCTAAAATTAGGAGTAGGAAAATATATATTATCACCCCACAAAGTCAGAGACCAGTTTATGTATTGATTATAATATAGAATCGATCACCCCACTTTATATTATCTATATATGTTGCCCCTCCCGCTCCGACCCTAATCCAATAGAGACATTCTACATTGTTATCTATATCTATAAAAGTGACGAGGATGGACGTTATGTAAGTATTTGCTATGTAAATTCATCATATATTTTTTATTCTTATTATTCCTTAAACTACCGGAGTGAAACTGAGCTAAACTGCTAGTATATATATATATATATATATATATATATATATATATATATATATATATATATATCTTCGAAATTCTAATCAAAAGATATACCCGACCAATAAAAACGTACATTCCAACAGATAATGCCATTAATTAACCATTTAGCATTTACACACCAAGTTCTTCAAAAGTCTAACGGTCAACACGGAAAACACATTCCCTTCATTATCAATAACCCCAACCAACCCCACAACAACAATGAACCAAATATAGACAGTGGATGATTTCAGTTCTTGCCCATTCCTCCTGATGAGACGTTGGACACCCAATGTCAAAACAACCATATGATTGTAGAGGACATATATAGAAAAAATTATGTACATGTTCTAAAACATAATTTATAATAAATACTCACAGCTCTATACATTATATATCGAGCACTGTTTTTAATGTTTTGGACGGTGAAAAAAAATTCTTTCTTCATTCTGTACACATATATATATATACTATACAAATGTAGACACACTAAAAATTGCCTTCTTGCTTTGTCTTTTTTTCTTTTTTTTTGTCAATAAAGAGACCTCCCCCCCTGTGCTTTTGGTGTCTTCTATGTTTTAGTCATGTGGTTGAGTATTTATAAATTACTGTTTTATTTCTTCTGTATTAGCCAATTTACCCTGACGAGCCGTAGGGTGAAACCTTGGTAGTCTGTTGGCTCTTACTTAGATTTATTCTTTCTTTGTTGCTCTACTATTGTATTGAGCACTTTAGTGTTAGGGTTCTCGTCTTGGAGTTTTTTCTTTCCTACGAGTATTTTGATGTATGTTCAAGTACTTAGTTTGTTTCTTTTTTTATTTCCCCTTTTTTCCCCTCCAAGTGTGTTCTTGGTGGGTTTTTTGAGATGAACTGAAATATATTATAACAATTATTAGTATTAGCATTATTATTATTGTTATTATCATTAATTTTTTTTTTTTTAATTATTTCACCCCGAGTAAGGCAGAAATGGCACTGATGAGCGGGGGGCTACATAACTGTAAAAAGATTAATTAGAAAAGAGTGAGAAGTACAAACTAGTTAGAAAGAAGCAATAGAAAGCTGAGAATGCAGGTGCAATGACAGATACATAGGTGGAGAGAAAGGGAAGAATATACGGGGTTGGGGAGAGAGCTAGAGTGCAGTGGTTAATAGATGAGTATTGACATTGCATTTAAATTTCTGGAGGTTGTAGCCGTCAGGAAAGCAAGAATATGGGAGTGAGTTCCACAGTGCGAGAGAAGAAGCTGCAGGAGTAGAATTGTCGTCTGCATTTGGCTAACCTGACAGTGACAGTTGCCAGTCTGGTTGTACGAGTAAACACCTGTTGAGGAGGCACCGGTGACTTAAGTTCGTCCGAGCAGAAGCCATGAAAGTATTTATAGAACAGACAAAGGGAGTGTTCTTAGCTAGGTTTTGTGTCAAGGTATTCCCGATAAATATCGAAAATCGATAATTGAAAAAAATCGGGTTATAGAAGGAGTGGTCAGATTTTAATCAAATTTCATACACTCATAGACAAAGACATAAGAAATGATATTTCAGAAGTTTCAAGGTTGCAGTTCTTACAATAGTGCAGAAAATCGATAATATATACATATATATATATATATTTTTTAATCATATCACCCCAAGCAAGGCGATAACGCCACTGATGCGCAGGGGGCTACATAAAGGTAAAAAGAATGGAAAAGAGAAAACCATCTTGCCTTATATATATAAATATATATAAGGCAAGATGGTTGTGTGTGTGTCTGTTTATCTGCCTGTATGTCTGTATTTTTTTCAGCCTTTTTATTTTAGTTTTTGCTTTGGGTTTGGCTTTAAGTAGGTATAATTGTAGTTCTTAGTCTCTGCCATAATACCATTTACTCAGAGGACTTATTTAACCATCAAAATTCAGTTTACGACAAAAAAAACTTATTTGATATCGATACCAAGAAATCAAAATTAGACTTACATCCATTCATTTTTCTTTCGGTCTACAGTTTCGCTTTAACTGGAAACAACTATTGTTTTTTAGTCTTTCGTGCCAACATCCAAAGAGTCTGAGCTCCAGGACCATGGATTAGTTTTAAAGCTTTCATTACACCTGACCAACACTGGGCTATACTGCTAGTACAAGATAAAGCAACAGTAATAAGCCAAAATGTTCATGACAACACACAAGAACAAATTTGAATTAATGAACATAGCGTTTTGAACTGATGACAAGACAGAGTAAGAATGAGTCAGATGAAACCAAGAAGTGGCTTATCTTATTGTCTGGGAAGAAACCCCAGCATGAACTTGTGTGGATTTGTCTATAAATTGGGGAAGCAGAAGTATTTTGTAACCATTCCCAATAGGCTTGAAACCAATATTAAGCATCTGAAATTTGGATATTTTGAGCTTATTTTCCTCATTGTAACATTTTGACTTGATTGCTATCAACCTCAGCAGGTTTACCTTATTGTGGAACATCAAGAAATATTAAAGACCTCAATTAAATATTGAATATTAAATACATCAATTAAATGCATCAAGAAATTTCCAAAATGAAGCTTTGTAAACCTTTAATTTGTTTAAATATTCAGAGTATCTTTATATTTACATTGCACAAATCTTTTTCTCGAATCATATTACCTCTTAAAATAAAAAGCATAAAACATGCCAAAAACATTTTCCTCTAGCTTCAATGCCAAATTTTTTTTTCTAAATCATTTCACCCCAAGCAAGGCAGTTTTACTGCCACTGTTGCACAGAGGATTACATAGGGGGAAAGTAATGAGAAAGAAGGGTAGGTTATAGGGGTTGTCAGGAAGAGGGTAATAGAAGGATGAGAATACTGGTGAGATGTGGATGGAGAAAAGAGCTTGAGAGAAAGGTTGTTAGTGAGATAGGACTATTGACCTTACATTTGAATTCTCGAAGAATGTAGCTGTTAGGGAAGCAAGTATAGGGAAGGGAATTCCACAGGCGGGAAGTGTGAAAAAAGAAGCTGTTAGAGTAGAAATTGCGGTTATATTTTATTGGCTTCACTGTGAAAAGAAAAATGACAGTTGTTAGAAGATAACAAAAAAGCAATCTTTTTGACTGAAGTTAAAATAAACACTTCTAATGCCATCTAGCAATAAAAACAAAACAAACATTTGGGGCTTATCAATATTTTGTGCATTGTTATTCAACAACAAATCTAAATATCTTCACCATTGGATTGATTTCCTTCTATCTCATTCTTATTTATACTTTTTAAAAATATGTGCATTAGACAAAATCTTTGTTAACACTTATAAATATAACAATTAGATCATAATAAAAATAACTATATTAAGTAACAAGCACTGAGAGAGCAATTGTCCTGATATCACACTTATGCACAAGAGCAGTTATTGAATAGATTCTTAAAGACTTTGCAGTACCTTGAAAAAAGAACATTGTGAAGGTAGAGTCAATCAGAGGAATGTACTAAGCACCAACTCAAGTTTCACTTTTTGTGATTGGCACATTTGGGACTATTTCCAGAAATCTTTCAGTCTCAAAGGACACCTTAGGATATCTGACATCATTGGGAATGCACAGGTAAGTAGCAGCAATGCTTGAAATGATTCATGTAGTATAGAAAGTGTTGAGTCTCTAAGCTGTTGGTAAGAGCTGATATATCATCAGCTGGCTGAAACATCTAACAGTTGGAGAGGACATCAATCAAATAATATCTTTTACTATTGTATCCATTATCACTGGGGCACTGGGATCTATACCACTAAATTTAAAGTCATACATTAAGAAAAATCAGAATAAAACCTTGTATCTCATGGCTTCAGAAATCTGTGTTGCTTAGCACTGTAAATATTCTATGAAAAGTGATTTCTGCCGGAGTTATACAACACAATGCAAGATCTCTGAATGCAAAAATCACGCAAAAAAAAAAATTCCTATTATTAAGATTATCTTAATAAAAAACATAAGATTGTTTTAATAATATAATAGAGAAATAAAACTAAAGACAATATAGTATTTAGATAAAAAATAATGTTGATTGATTCATTTTCTATGATTTTTCACCCCCTTTGTAGGTTATTTAAAGCCTTTAAAATATTTTTAGATTGTAAGATGTTTTTTTTTTTTAGATAATAATGGTTTACTGGTTACAAATCTTCCCAATTAACCTATAGCTGAGGAAAGAGGTGGATTTATATCTTTCCCATGAGTATTTGTGTTTAAGTGAATACAACAAACTCAATTGGGAATTGGAACATGGCTCTCCAACTAACAATTCCAAGCCATTATTCATTATACCACCTGCATATCCAAGTTGCGTCCGAGATACGCCGTTCCCATCTTTCCAAACTATCAAAATGGAATAGTCTCTTATTTATGAATTATTTGCAGGACATAACATATTTACTAAGAAACTAAAAGAAGGATATGCTGAATTAGAATAAGATTAATATAAACGTTATATTTGGTAGATATTCTATTTTTTTTATTAAATAATGTAACTGAATTCTATGGGGCTAGGTAACCTAGTAATAAAAATGCTGTGCCTTTAGGGAAGGTTTGTTGTTAGCAACCAATATCTAATAGTAAATAAACAGGTGGCTGATTTTGCCACATCTCAATGCTTATTTACTCCCACAACATTATCATTTTTTCCTCTTTTATTCAGAGGGCAGATTTTGAAGTGAAAACCTCTCATAAAACATCAATAAATATAAGAAGAGATTCAGATTTTCAGAATTAAAAAAAAAAAAAAACTTTCTTGAGAATGTTTTTTTTAAAACTTATCTACAAACATGATTATTTCATCAAATACTTTGAATATATTTGCCTGTATTTATGACATGAAGTATTGTATTTATTTACATTTTTTTTTTTAATCATATCACCCCGAGCAAGGCGGTAATGCCACTGATGTGCAGAGGGCTTTGTAAGAGTGAAAAGATTACAAGAGAGAGAAAGCTGGAAACCACATCCTAAACAGGGAACAAGGGATGAACCTCTACACCTGTTCAATAGACGTGGGTGGAGTGTGAACCGGGCGATAGTTTAGTCTATCTACTCCAATTAAATTGGATGGATTGTTGTCCTCACCTTTGTTTCTATATTCACAATGTTTTCGCTGTTGTACAGATAATTGGAATTTAGAAGTTAACTCTTTATTTCATTCACCAGTTTAGATTGTACTATTATGGAAAAAAAAAAATTTCATCCATATTACTTGTAGATATTTTTTTTCCAATTTTGTCTAATATTAAATGGATGCACCATGTGTGAAAAAAAGTATGTATTGAATAATAGATAAAAAGATAATGAATGTTGATACCTCAAAATACTAGAAATCAATGAAGAAATTAATTAGTAAGGAATATGAAAAGAAAGTTATAGCAAATTGTTGATCTCTGACTATTCATTAATTTAAAAAAAAAACATTTTAACAAGAGTTGAATATCAATTTATTTCTTTATTACTTATTTATTTATTGTAATGAAAGCAAAGTAACGTAACGACTTTCTTATTGACGAGGACGTATTTGTAGTAAAAGCATTTTGTGTTATTTACTTTGGTTTACTCCTTTTATTATTCGTTAACAATAGTAACTTTTTCTATCATTTTCGTTCAAACATTTATATCTTTCATAGATGGAACTCATCAGCTCTGGAGGGAAATCCCTCTAAGAAACGAAAAACTGATTTTTAAATCTCTGATACCATGCGGCCTTGACCAATCACAGGAAAGGTTTCGGAGTAACCCTGATCTCAAATCCGTAGCTGGAGTCTCTAAAACAGTCCAATTCAACATCCTTCTGGTAGCACATACGTGATTGTCTCTTTCATGTGGACCTGTGCAGTTAAATTTACTAAAGTATAAAAATTTGGATAGGCTTTCTTATTATATAAGTGTTTTTGATGTGGTCAGAAGAACGCGGGTTGAAATCACAAGGAAACACTTGACCCTATACAAAAACCTACGTGTTGGGTAAATCGTTGCCAATTTTATATCTTTAATTTTGCACATGCGCATTGTTTGTTTTTGATTTGTCAACTGCACAGTATAGTAGAGTCAGTTATGCACTGTCTGTGAGAAAAAAAGCTCAGCCGGAAATTTGGAAACGGCATGATATATTACTTGACATTCATACCAGAAACTAATATGAACATTTTAGAGTATTTGGTGTCAATCTAACGACAATGCAGAGGATTCAGAAAGAATTGGATGATTCATTCAGTCAACATTATGGTGCTTAGAATGATCACAAGTGATGGTGATATTATCCTTCATTTTCCCACAGGGCCTCTGTCTCAACATGGAGGCCTACATCATGTGTCTTGAGGAGGTAGTGCAGCTCTGGGTCAAGAGGATGGCTGCTGGAATACCCTATGTCTGGCAACAGGACTTTGCACCATGCCACACAAGCAGGAAAAGCCAGACAATTTCTGCAACCACATTACCCTTTTCATCTGGTCACCTAATTCTCCAGACAACAACCCCCTTGATTATTATGCATTGGGTACAGTTGAGCAAGAGACCAACAAAATTCCTGGTAGCATCAAAGTTGAACTGAAGGCAGGGATTATGGCAACATTTACCAATTTAAACAAGGAGACTATTCAGAAGAGGTTCAGAAGATTTCAAAATCGTCTGGAAACCATGGTTAAAGCCAATGGTGATTTTCTTGACCAAATTTACTCTAGTTGGAAAATTTAATGATAAAGTGGAAAAATTATTATTGTGTGATGTCTTGTCCTTTAGGGGATGATTAGGCTAAAGTGATGTTTACATTGATTTATCTATACATGTGCACAAAGAGGAGGGGATGTTGGAATTTTAAACTTTGCTTTGGTATATTTCATTTATTTATTTTTTTTTTATTTATTCACTTTTTCATTAAATCCCCCACATTGTGATAATAGATCTACCAAGAAAGATGAAATGTAAGAACCTAAATGCAAATTTATTGTGGATTGTGGATGATCTACCAATTAAAGCACTTTCTACACACTTTCCTTAATACATTGCTTTCTATTATAATTAAAGTAGCATTATTATTTTTTACAGTTATATAAATTCAGTAAAAAGATTATGCAATAATTATGAACATCTGCAAAATTCGACTTGAATTTTACCAAAATTAATTCAGTAAAACTCAAAATACATTTTTTGAGAATTGGTGCTTAATAATTTAATAAAACATTAATTTCTTTCTAAATTGATACAAAAATATATACACTTAATATTTTACAAAAAATTACTTGTAATTTTGAAATTCATCCCATTGCTAACCATCACAAGTGTTTCTTTTAAAGACGAAGAATTGAAAAATGTAAATTTTAATGTTATTTTCAAGTGTGAAACTTTTTTCAAATTAATTTTGTCTTCTTTCTTTTTACTAACTGTTAAGTTATAATTTTTTATTTTTTTTGTAGTGATGTACAAAAATGAAAAATTATTCTGATTTCTTGCCTTTGACCATTCAACTAAGTTTCATAAAGCATAAAGAATAAAATTGTATTTTTAAACTATTGGTTATATGGGGTTATAATTTTATGGCCAAAAAAAAAATAAAAATAAAACATTACTTGGATGTGAATGAATAATTAAGAAAGAATGTAAAGTAAACATAATTAACATTATCAATTCAATAATTCTTTGCCAATTTTAACCATTTTTTGTTTGTAGCAACTCTGTTATTTTGATACATTTTCTTAAATTCACAATTATTTAAAAACAAATCACATTAGGTGCAATTATATATTTTATGGCATCAAATAGGTAAGAAAATAATGAAATATAAAAATCAATGAATTAAACACAAAAAGTATCATTCAACTTAAAAAAAAATACTTCTAATATATAAAAAATAAAATTATTCCTTTTACTAAGTTTAATAAAAGTGTATAGAATCAAAAATATTATATTTTTAAACTATTGGTCATATATAATTAAAGATAATGCATTTTTAAACATAAATTTCAGTTTCTTAATTATTGCACTGCTGGTATTCATATTTCTTTAATTCTTATTTGTAATTTTTTGCAAGCTTTTTAAGTTAGGGGTTCCATTTACAGTTTTTGTTTTTAAACTTTGACTCCATATTCCATAGGCTTTTTCTTCATGTACCATGTCCTTTCAGGACATAGGTGATCATGGACTTTTACTTAGCTCTGTCTCTTGTTGCTCTCAATATTTTTCTTGGTCTCGCTCTCAAACCCTGCTTTGCCATCCATTTGCTCAGGTTTATCAAGTATGTCTCATGCTGCTTTACCCCGTCTTTTTTTTTTTCCTTCTATCCATCCTGTGAGTATTAAATTTTCCAGGCCCTACTTTCTCATTACATGTCCCAGGAACCTCATCTATTTCTTCCTGATGTTAAGTATGAGTTTTCTTTTAGTTTACATCCTCTCTAACACATGATCGTTGCTCACGTTTTGTCTATGGTATCCCCAGCATCCTTCTGTAAAACAACATTTCTGCTATCTCAAGCCTCTTCTTCATCCTTGATGAGATTGTCAAACATTCACTTACATATAGAATGAAAGATATCACATAGCCATCCAACTCTCTTTTCTTTGTTTTCAATGAGATTTTCCTGTCCCTCAGTACTCTGGTTAGCTTTTGAAATGCATTCTTGGCTATGCCAATGCATCTTTGGATCTCAATGTCGCACTTCCGATTCTCTGTCAGAACACTTCACAGGTATTTAAATTTCTTTACTTTTTTTATTTTAGTTTCTCTGGACTGTAGTTGGTATTTTGGGGTCTTCTTTTTGCTGATGAGCATATATTCCGTTTTCTTGAAGTTTATGCTCAGTCCTTTCTTCTCACTTCCTTTGCTACCTTCTGTAGGAGGTCCTGCATTTTCCTTTCCATGTCTACTATCAGCACCGTATTATCCGCATATTTTACATTGTTAAGTTTGTGAGTGTCAATGACAAATCCTGGCAAGGATTTCATTTCTCTGAGAATTGTTTCACTGTATAAGTTGAATAGATCCAGTGAGAAAACACATCCTTGTCTTACTCCCCTTTCTATTTTTGTATACCTGATGAATTCACTTCCTATCCGTATGCAAGTGGTTTGCTGCTAATATAGATTCTTGATTATCCTAACATCTTTTCCAAAAATGTCAAGGTTGTTGAGCATCTCTATCAAGTCTTTGTGGTGTACTTTTATGAATGCCTTAGCATAGTCTATAAAGCTCTGATAAAGGTCCTTCTGCATTTGTATTGCTCATTCAGATATCATTCTGAGCATGAATATTGCATTCCTTGTTCTGGTATCTTTAATAAAGCCACACTGTTCATCAAAATCCAGATGATGAGTTTTGTTATGTGACTCATTAAGCTGATTGTTTGGTGGAGTTCACATTCCTCTGCACCTGGCTTCTTAGGTAGTGCTATGAAAATTGGTCTGCTTAGGTTCTCTGGTATATTGCCACTGTTGTAGACTTTGTTTATTATTATGCCAAAGCCACTGAAGTTTTTAATATTTTTGGTCCATCCGTATTTTTGTGTATTGTTGGTTGCTCTCTTTTCTGATTTCTTGTAATTTGCACTGTGCCTTGGCATAATCTAGCATGGAGTAAAAGGATTCTATTTCATTTTGTACTTTGTGTTGTTGGTGCATATACCACTATTACCAACATACTGAGAGGCCTCTCTTTTAGTTTAGCTATTAGAATTCTTTCAGATATCTGGCAGTATCTCATGACACATTTCCACAGGCTTCCATGTGTAAACAAACATTATTTTTGTTAGGTTTTAAACTAAAGTAAAAAGTAAACATTACTTTTACAAAATCCAATTAATCAATCTTTAAATTTACTGCATGACATTGAAACATATCTCTATGACAAATATTTGGATTTTTAAGATTTGCTGTTTACATTTTTTTTTTTGTCTAGATGATTCTTACAATGACTTTGAAGAGTGACTAATGAACAAACCAATGTTTTTAAATGTTTTAAAATGCCTACAGTGAAACACTACTTACATTTTTCTTTTCTAAGACCTTATTTCGTTGGGTCAAAATTGGTGTTAAACTTCATTTTTGTTTAAATTTTTTAAATGTAAGTGGTTTTCAAGTATTTTTAAAATTTTGTTTCAATTTGTTTCTTTCTTTTTCTTATTTTTGATATTCTAAAATGAATGTTCAGTCTCACATGGATTTTGTAACTTGACAAACACATTAATTTGAAAATTCTTGCAAAAATCAAATAATTGTCCAATTTTAATGAAATTTTCAGGATTTATTCACAACTGAATAAAATTATTTTTTCAATTATTATTTTTAAAACATCTTGGTAAAAATATATTTTGTTTACATCTGTTTTCTCCCCTCCATGTAAATTGATGAAATTTTATTAAGAAATTAAATTTTGTTGTGAAATTTTTTTTACTTAAACACAGAACTCACTGGGGAATGTAAATCATCTATTTTTTTAAAAAAAACTTTGCCATTATTTAAAAAAAATCAGGCTCCCAAAAATAAAATTAAAAAATTCAGTATAACTATAAATTATTTAATTGGATAAGCTTTTAATAAATAAAATTTAATTGTTTGCATGAATAACATGAATTAACGGACATAGACCGAAGAAAAAATTTTTTTTCAATTAATAATGAAATTTTGAAAAGAATTGTTTCTATTTTTTTTAAAATTATAATAATGGAGGACCTGAAGGAGGCTACCACCACCTTTAAATTTGTTGTTTTTCATTTTTTTTTTTACTTTTTTCAGTGCAGTCTTATTGGTTATTATATAAAGTTTCTGATTATCAAAAGAAATTTGAAAAAAATGTCAATATTTAAACAATTTTAGCAGGGGACTCAGTTTCTCATACAACGTTATAGTAAATCTATCCTCCATTTTGGAACCACTCTCCAGTATGACATTACCACCACCTGTAAATTTGTTGATTATCAATTTTTTTTTACTTTTTTCAGTGCAATGTTATTGATTAAGCCCTAAACTTTCCGATTGACAAAAAAAAAATTTGTAAAAATTTCAACATTTAAAATTGATAATCAACAAATTTACAGGTGGTGGTAATGTTGTACTGGAGAGTGGTTCCAAAATGGAGGTTCGGTTTACTATAATGTTGTATGAAAAACTGAGCCCTCACCTAAAATTGTTGAAATATTGAAATTTTTCCATATTTTTTTTGTTAATTGGAAAGTATAAGGTGTAATAAAAACAACAACAAATTTAAAAGTGGTGGTAGTCTTCTTCAGGTCCGCCATAATAATTTACAATTCAAAAATATTTTTAAAATACTTCAAAGATTTGTTGGGATTAGTTTAAAAACTTATTAAGCAAAGATTATATTTACTAATTGAAAATAAATTTAATACAAATTGTCATGCCTTCCTCTTTTTAAAATAATTTATTTTTTTTGTGTATTTGAAGTTTTTCTTTCATGTGGTAATTTCTATGTGTAAATTAAAAGGTCACGTGTTTCAGAGTTTCTTCCCCTTAAACGAAAAGAATTAGTACAATTATGTCACTTGTGATCGTCACACATTTAATCTTGTCTTGCATCTGTCAACACATGGTGGAAAGATCAGAAAGTTGAACTCTGTGTTTTATAAAGTTTTATTCTAAATTTCATGCTAAAAGTAAGTAGTACTTGTGTAAATCAGATTAATTTAACATTAAATTTGCTAATTTCCCCGAAATAATGTCACAGATGTATATTTCATTTTTGCAAGAGAATTAACTTTTGTTTACAAATGTATCGATCGCTTAAAAATGACTGGAAAATTGAAAGATTAAAAAAAAAATTGTAAAACTTTAGATTCCAATTAATAATTTCTGTTTGAAATACACCAGAGTATTTTGCTTACTGGAAATAGTAAATTTAATCATTTAGATTTCAATTAAAACTAAAATAAAAGTTTCAAGAAACTTTTTTATTTTTAAAAATTCACTTTAAAATTTAGATATCGAAAATAAGTGGAGGTACCTAGAGGATCTTTTTATCATGCTGTTTTTTTTTTCTTTTTTAACAAATTAGTTTGACTTTTCTTTTTTTTAACAAATTAGTAAAAGTATCTAATTTAAAAGGTGTGTTTTGGTTTATTCTTTTTGCAAAGTCTGTGGAGATTATACAATTCATTCATTAATGAATGTTTTGTTTGAATAAGATAATTCCCTTTAAAAAAAAACCCAAAAAAACAAGGACTTTTTTGTTATATTTTCGGAGAGAGAGAGAGAGAGAGAGAGAGAGAGAGAGAGAGAGAGAGAGAAGAACTATTTCCTTTAATTCTTCTAACTGGCACATTTATTGCTTTTCATTCAAATATTTTTCTGCGGTAAATTTATTTTCATTCTACCTCTTTTCAAATAAACACAAACACACACATATATATATTTATTTATTAGTTACCTCCAATTATTTTTCTATACCTAAATTTAAATTAAAATTTTAATCATAAATGTTATCTTCAAGCTTTAAAATTAGCTTTAATTGAAATCCAACGGATTAAATTTACTAATTTCAGTAAGCAAAATACCCTGGTGTATTTTAAACCGAAATTATATTGAAATTGATCGGAATAAAAAATTTTCTAAAGTTAAAAGAAATTTCAAAATTTCTGCCATTTTTCATCGATTGTAAACAGAAGCCAATTCTTGGTTTTAAAAAATCTTACAAAAATAAAATACACCTCACTGACATATTTTCTTCAAATTACCAATTTAAACTTACTTTAGGTTGACTTGAAACAAGAATTACTTGCTTACTGCTTGAAAAATGTTTCAAAAAGCATTCCTCAATTATGGTAGCCTTGTTATCACAGCTGTCAACACCTTATCAGGAGGCCATAATGAATGATTTACAGCAGCCGGCCAAAAGTATGGAAGATGAATTTGGTATAAATCTTATTCATACAAATCGTTTTTTAAAATTTTTAGCTATATTAAAATTAACAATTTCAGTTTTTAGCAATTATCCAATTTTTGATGGAATTTTAGTTTAGCTTTGTAGGCTTATGTTTGAAGATGTTTTATGAAAAATAAAAATAAAAATAATATAAAACTTTCTTTTAAAAAATTTACAATTTAACAGAATGAAAATAACGGCAGAGTTAACTTAATAATTTATGAAATGTTATGGTATTTATTAATTTTTATTTTTAATATCTATTTTTCATATTATTTTTAGGTACCTCTACAAATTGTGAATTTTCACTATTATTATTATTATTATTATTTTTTTTTTAACAAAATTAAAAAACTAGGAATTAAAATGTAAAAGTTGCTTTAAATGTTTAAGGAATGACTTACAAAACAGGCTGTTGAATTTTATAAACGTCTTGAAGAGACTTGAATCAGAATCAAAATGTGGTTTCTGTCATTTTCCATATAAGGCATAATCCAAAACACTTGCAAACTTCTAAAATAAATACGACCCCTATGGAAACTTGTTATGACCCCTATGGAACATCGTACTTATTTATTTACACACAAATTTTTTTTATTATTTTAAAAATATACGGTGAGAAAAATTTTTATTAATTTTTTTTATTTTTTGATAGGCAGTATAATTATCAATTCTTAATTAAAAAAAATCATACAGTTCTTTAAAAGATTTTTGAAATATTTTTAAAACTTTATGAATTTGAATTATTATAATAATAAAAAAAAATGAAAACAATTCTTTTAAAATTTGTTTGTAATTGAAAATTTTTTTTTCTTCAGACTAATGTCCTTAATTTTTATTATTTATCCCAGCAATTAAAAGCTTATCAAATTTAAATTATATCAAAGTTTTATTGCATTTTTTATATTTCTCTTTGGAGCAGATTTTCGTATAGTGAATGATAATTAAATAAAAAAAAAAATAGATGCTTTATATTTCCCGATGAGTTCTGCATTTAACTAATAAAAAAGTAAATTGCAGAAAATTAAAATTTATTAAAATTTCATGAATTTTTACGTGGAGGTGGGGTAACAGAGTTAAAAAATTTCTTTTCATCAATATTTAAAAAAAAAAATTTCAAAAATAATTTTATTCATTTGTGAATGAGAACTGAAAGTTTCATTAAAATCCGACAATTATTTGATTTTTGCGAGAATTTCCAAATTAATATGTTTGTCACCGAAAAAGTGAGTTACGTAAAAAACTACGTAATCGATTGTAAACAGTTGTAAGATTTTCTGTAACGCTAACTCAAATCAAAACAAAATTTTCTGACTAAATTTCGAACATGTTTAAAAGGGATTAAAAATTTTTATAAAATAAAAAGTAAAGTTACTTTGATCTTTTCTCTTAATAATATTATAAACATTTTCATAGAAAAAGTTTGTTTTATTAAGTTTTGAACCTTTTTCATACTATGCTGGATTTTTGTGATGTAATGGAGGTACCTATGCCATCTCTTCCAAACTCTACTCCGCCATCCATTGGATGAAGCTCACCAGGTAGGTTGTGAACTTCTGCACTGCTTTTATTTAGCTCTCTTACACTAAACACCGAGTCAATCTGTCTTGTGAGTATCAAATTTTCAAAGCCGTCTTTTCTCATTATGTTCCCCAGAAATTTCAATTGTCTCTTCCTGGTGTTATGTCCTTTTTGTTACTGCTTGCATCTCAAACCTCGTCGTTGCTTACATACATGTTCGGTCCATATTCAGCAGAATCCTTCAGTAGAACTACTTTTCTCTTGCACTTCGTTTGTGAGTACTGAGTAGAGAGAGATTGTCATCATAGAGAACTGATTCGCATAAACATTTTTGTACTCGTTTCTAACGATATTTTTATATTTCTTCATAAATTAAAAATCTTTAAAAATTCATGTACTTTGCTCGGAAGGCAAAAAACTAAAAAACTGAGATAAGTATTATTTATTTATTTTGTGCCTATCACTGAACTGAACTAAATTGCCACTTTTGGACCACTGACAATTGAATATTTTTAACAATTTTTCTAACTAGAGAAATGAACAGAAAAAAAAATCATTCACACTTTGTTGCAAAGAAAAAGAAGCAAAGAAAGAAAAAGTGTTTTTACTTTTTTTGGTGGGGGGGGTGTAGAAAACTATAAGTTACAAATATTTGCTTAGAATGAATATGACAATCTTCTTTGGGAAAATAATTTATTTTATTTTTTAATTCTTTGTGAAGAAATTTCATTTTTAAATGCTAAACAAGAGCCTTACTTTGTGTCACGAAATATGGAAAACGATTACAAAAGATAAAGCTTGCAATTTTCTTTGCTAGGACCTCAATTCGTCGTGTTAAAACATCTTTCAACTCGATAAACAAAAACTTTTGAAACTTCCGAACTTTAAAATTGCTAACATATTTATATAAAAACAGACAAAACTAGAGTTCAGTTTGGTTTTTTTTTTACATTCGATTGACAAAATCTGCAATAATTTTTACTTTCAGGGCCGTATCCCACATTATTAAAATACTTTTTAAGCAGTCTCAGTCAAACCGGCATTCTTACGGTCTGGCAATGGCAATTATTGCAATGTTTACATGCCGGAGGAGCTGTATAAATTTAAATTTTAAATTATTCATCCTATTGTTAGAAGTTAATATTCACCTCTTTTAAGCTGTATCTGGGAATTTCGCAAGACCAATTACGACTGAGTAGAGAATTGGATCCTCTTTAAGTTTAGGGTTCCTTTTTATTTTAAAATAAGTTATGGGCCCCGCACCAGCTTTTAAATCCGGTCCGGTTTTCTTCTCATTTCCAACTAGTAAATTTCTACTAAAATATTTTTAATCAAATGGCCTCATTTTTTTAGTCACATATTTTTGCTGTTATCTAATAATAATATATTTTAAATTTAAAATGTTTAAAATTATTTTGATATTTGAAAATTTAATAAATATCAAGAGCACATTTCAAAAAGGTTTTTTGCTTAACCTGTTGACAATTGACATTCATGAAAAAAAATAACCTTGTAACATCTGATGTAGAAAAAGAAAAGACTAATAAAATAATCCACGACATAAGGTCATAATTTTTTATAAAATGTTATTTGTAAATGTTATTTAAGCGATTATATTGTATTATACATCAAGTAACTGTAAAATGTAAATTTCACCTAAAATTCATACGGACACTAGCGTAGCCACTGGAAAATTGCTTCCTACTTTTTAACTTTTTGTAAATTTTCCACTCAAGATAATTTTCACAATTATACTTTTTTTAAGCAACTACATGTAGAACTTAAAACTAAGAAACGTCTGATGAATTATTCATTCTTCAAATTTAATTTGTGTTACAGATAGAAACAAAGTTTATCACTGGTAGTATAATAATTACACTCCTAATTTTTTCCTTTTTTACAAAAAGGATATAAAATCATCTGGGAGGCGAGCAACTATAAATTTGAAGAAAATATGAATTTAAAACTTGCACCTACAAACACAAACAAGAAAGTGTTTTAAACTTACCAAATTTGTTTAAAGTGTAAGTTCACAAAAATAGGAAAGTATTGGCATTTAAATAGAACACACCCGAAACCATTCACAAAAAATGAAATTGTGACAAACTTATTGATAGGCAGCAGTAGGAGTAGTCAGGATGATGTGAGCGAGTTACTTCCTTGTTGGTTGGAGTTTTACTTTAGTTTTACCAATCAAATTATTTTTAAAGTATTTTATAATTTAGTTGGTAGGTAGACATATTTGAGTTCAACCATCAGTTAACTTAAATTCATAAACAATCTGCCTTGAAATGAAAAAGGATGTAAAGAGAGAGAGAGAAAAAAAGGGTTTTCCCACAGTATTTCTTGTATAGTTTACAACAACAAATGGCTTTTAACTTTTTTGTCACTTAAAATTTCGATATGCATTTTCAAAAACAAACCACTCAACTGAGTGGTCAGCGCCTCCAAAAAAAAAAAAAAGTTGTAAATCGCTGAAAATTAGATATGATATCGCCTTTGAAAGTCTTTAAAACTGAATTTAATTTGTTAACTTATTTAAAACTTAGCTAGGATAGTTAGTGTCGACCAGCCTCTCCTCATATCCCCTAGACCTTGTACCGCATTTGTTAATTTTAAAAACTAAATAACTTACTCAAAGTCAAATTAGTTTAATTTTTAGTCTACATTGTTACATTGAACACAGAACTACAAATATTGATAATCAAAGTCACTACTCATTCATTGCTGATCAATTCAACACTGACTTTTTGTCCAAGAAGCGGCGTTTCCTTTTTCTTTTTTTTAAAGTTTGTTTATCCTTTTTTAAAGTTTTAAAACAACTTAAAAAATGTATTAAAATGTCTTTGCTAAGTTTAATTTTATTTTGTTTATTTTTTTTGAAAGATCAAATTGTAAAAGTTAAAACTAAAAGAAAAAATATTTTTTAACGTATTGATTGAATTGAACTTAAAGCTTTTTTTTTTGCATTAAAAACACTGACGCGTGCACTCATCACTCCTCGAAGAAAAAATGAACACAAATAAATTTAATTAAAATGTATTAGAAATTCAATATTTGTTAGAGATTTATTTTTTTAAAGCAATGTGCGTTGTGGTGCAGTGGATATCGTCTCGGGACGACAAAAATTCCTTGTATTCACTTACGCATAAATACCCTTGGGAAAGGTAATCCGTTTCTTCCCTCCAGTTATGGGTTTAAAGGACAGATTGGGTTCTATAGCCTTAGCTGGCAACCAGTCTATCGCAGAATGCGGGATAATCTTCTGCTCAGTCAGTCATGTCTCTTTCGGGACATGATCACCCAAAGCGTATATCACGTATAGCACTTAACTGACTGAATTTCTTACTGAATTGATGATACTAAGTGTCAGTGTTTAACTGGTTGCAATTAATTACAGAATTATTTCCATTTTTGAACTTACAAAAATAATCAGGTCAAAAAAGGAAAACAATTAAAAATAAAAATTTAAAAATAATAGTTTAATTAAACTTTGCAGTTTTCGATTTTTCAGTTTTTTAAAACATCTCTTGTCGTGTATACCAACCGGATGAATTTCAAAATCACATTGAAGAAGTTAAGTAGGTTACCTCCACTCATTTTCGATAACTAACGTTTAAATTGAATTTTTAAAAATAAAAAAAAAGTTTTCTTGAAACTGTTATTTTAGTTTTACTTGAAAGGTAAATGATTAAATTTACTATTTCCACTAAGTTAGTAGAATACTCTGCTGGTGTATTTCAAACATAATTTATATAGATTGTAAATCTAAAATTTTGAATTAAAAAAAAATGTTTTGGCCAGTTGACACATGAGTAAACAAAAGTTAAGTTTTAAAAATCTTGCAAAAATAAAATATACATATGTGATACATTATTTTTGAAAAATTAGCAAATTTAATGTTAAATTAATCAGAGTTACACAAGACAAGTATTACTTATTTATAGCATGAAATTTAGAATGAAACGATTTTTAAACACAGGGTTGAACTTTCTGACCGTTTCCCTGTATTTGAAATGGGATGACAGCTCGACAGATGCGAAATAAGATAAAAGTGTATATGGCGATCACAAGTGACATAATTGTCCAAATGTTTTTCCTGTAAGTGGCAGAAACCGCCATACATATCCGTACGTTCACACCCACATATGCATTCATGCATATTATATGTTGTGTTTCACACCTACGCATAACTACTGTCTGGCGTGTTTTCATTCTTGAAACACGCGGTAATCATTTATTTATCACGTGTATCTTTTCGCGCAGCTTGGTTTGGCATTTAACCAGCGGACACACGTGATTCCGACAGTTGGGCCCCAGCTATCGGCCGATGAAAGCTGGAGAATGTACAGCAGTTTCCCAACTCGAGCGAGACCCCTTGCTATCCAGTATGGCAAAGGGACATTGGTTTAATTCTTGCCCGCACTAATTGTAGGTCGCAATTAGGCAGCAATTTCTTTAACACACATGTGCACATCACACCAACTCCAGTTGGAACCTTCTTCAACTCAACAGTATGTACATTACATTCTTTCAGGAACATTATTCAATTATTGACTTTCTTATGTTTCTTAACGTTACAACAACTTTTCCTTCACTATTTGCATGCTTAATCAACTCTATGTAACCTATTGTTAATAATACATGTTTTCATTGTTATTTCATCCTGTGCCGTTGTCTTATTTCCAATACCATTATCCGCCGATCGAATTGTAATCTAAAATTCATTAGCGGATACCGGGGTATCCGCTACACCGTGAAACGCATGGCCGTTTAATGTACACATAGAAATTACCATGCAAAAAACTTCAAATACACAAAAAATAAAAATTATTTTAAAAATATGATAGCTAGATGATTTGTATTGAACTTTTCAATTTTCGATTAGTAAATATAGTCTTTACTTTGTAAATTACTAACCTAACAAATAATACAAGTCTTTGAAATAAAAATATTTTTGAAACTTTATAAATTATTATTAGAAAAAAAAAATGTAAACAATTCTTTTAAAATTTAATTATTGAATTTTTTTTTATCCAGACTAATGTACTTCTTAATTTATATTATTTATTAAAGCAATTAAGAGCTTATCTAATTAATGTCATAATTTTTGTCATCGTTTTATTGCATTTTTTATTTTACTATTTAGATCAGATTTTTGATAAAAGGATTAAATGGTTAAAAAGTACATACATTTCGCAATGAGTCCTGCGTTTAACTAATAAAACCAAATTTGTATACAGAATTCTTAATTTCTTGAAATTTCATGAATTTACGTGGAGGAGGGGTGATAACAGATGTAATAAAAAATAATTACCAAGATTTTTTAAAAATAATGATTTCAAAAATAATTTCATTTATTTGTAAATAAGTCCTGAAAGTTTCATTAAAATCCGACAATTATTTGATTTTTGCAAGAATTTCCAATTAAAAAACTGAGATGTAAATAATTTAATTAATGTTTTCCATGTAAAATCGCGTAACGATTTGGCTCCCCGCTAACGAAAATAAAAACAAGATTTTTACCAAATTTTCGAACGTGTAGGAAAGGATTAAAAATTAAGAAAGAATTAATTAAAAAATACTTTGATGATCTTTTCTTTTCTCTTTTAGTCTAACATTAAAAATTTGATGGAAAAAGTTCGTATTTATTACGTTTAGGACCTTTTTTTTTCTTCATATGCTTTTTATTTGTTTAACGATTTTAGTGGAGATACCTACTGAAGAATGCAAGTAATTTCTTAAATTCAAAATAAGATTGAATTTGATTTGAATATAGATTTGTTTCCTGTCAAAACTAAAATAATACACTCTTTAATACTTTCTACACACCAAACACTGATTTATCTCCCTTACATCGTGCGTAAATTTCTTTCTTTATAAGCACTTTGATTCATGTGCGTGTCAATGATATTTGAAAGCTGCCTGATTTTGACTTAAAACACCAGGTGACCTTTCTCCAGGTATGTGTAATTATCATGCCGTCATATTTGACCAATGTGTGCTTATGTAGTAGTAAAGTTTGAGTTCTTGAGAACTGAAAGAAGGTTACCTTTATTCCAGTGATCAGATATTCTAAATTTAGTAGCACACGCGATCCCCCATACTCTCGGCCTTGTGCCACATCTAAGCTACGCTTAGAAAATCACCACGAGATCCCCCCAGCATAAAATTTGACTAAAAAAAAAGACACTCGTACAAACATGATCTAATTCAACTTTAGATGACAAAGGCTATCTATTCCCTTCCCAACTTCCCCCATTTCATTGCAATCTCAGTAATAATTTTTATCACATCCCAGGAAGTTTTAAAACTTATCAGGTCTTGACCATAAGAAAACTACCAGTCCAGATGAGATTCTAGTGGTTTTCCTTAAAAATATTCATCTGGAGTAATCTTAGTGAAATTATTTAACTCCTCTTTAAAAAAGAAATCCTTCCCAAGTCTGTGGAAGGTGCCAAATGTATGCCCTGTATTTAAGAATACCAGTGACCACTTATATAAACTCATTAGCCTTCTCAGTGTCATTAGCAAACTTTTTGAAGCTATAAAGAAGTTTATTGATCACTTCAATATGGACAAACTCTTTGAGCATGTGCAAAAATGAAAATAAAATAATGATAAAAAAATAAAGAATTTAATTTTCCCATAATGCAAAAAAAGGAAAAAGGGCTTCTGTCATGTGTGAATTTTGTGAGACCACTTCCAGATCTTTCTCTTCTCACTTCCCAACCATTGAGTTCAGACACGTTTGTTAGCCATCCCAATGAAAGGGAGATTCAGTTACCCTCACTTAATGTTAGGCTGACTTGAGGCCAACCATTCTCTATAACTTTGCATCTTTGTACTCATATATATAAAAAGTGGCAATTCATTTTCTACTCTAGTCTTTGTTTTTGTTTGTTTATTGTAGTCCACCAAAATTCAACTTCTTTTAGTAGCACAAAGTGAAATAGAACCCCCTACAATTGATTACTCTGATGCAATATAAACACACAGAACTAAAATCAATGATAGACACTTTAAAACCAAGAGCAAGTGAAAAAAATAAAGCAATCAACTTCTCTAACTGATGTATGTGGACACACGCACAAAAATCTTTCAACAAAAATAATAATTTACTCAGACAAATTTGTGATTAAACCTGATTTAAAGATCAAAATTGCAATTTTCAAAACTCTACATATCCTACATCTATCTAGACAATATTGTCTCCAAATCAGTAAAAAGGTTTTTCAACACACGCAAAAAAAAGACAATTGCTAATAATAGCCATTACAACCGACTACTATAGTCAGCAGGAGAGCAACACTCTTTCCATCTCTACTGCTACTTGACTCTTCACCACTGCAACTAACAGGCCATGCTGGAAATGCAACATTTCATTCAGTAACCCAATATTTTACTTGTTAAAAAAATGATTTAAATGCTCCCAACATTTCTACATTAGTCATAATTCAGCAACAGAAAACATAACATGGAATTTTTCATGAAATAATATTGAGAACACAAAGTGGTAACACTAACAGGATGTGAGTTCACACACACACACATATCTACAAATAAACTCTGAGTTAATATAAAAAACAAAAGACAAGAATTGACACCTCCCCCCCCCCCAAAAAAAAACGTGTATATACTGATTTTTCTCCAGTTTCTGAAAGGATTTTTCAGTTGCTGAGGTGATGTGTTATCCCCCGCGGGGATTTTCACATCGAAATGGTCATTCAACATCATTGAATTAATCCTTTTTTAATTTATATTTGCTCTGTAATATTTTATTACATGGAGCTCTCTTCCTGTATCATTTTTTAATATTAAAATAAAATTTTTAATATTAATTAGGATCGGGTTTTTGGAATTTACCTTCCTGGTTTTTTCACTTGGATTAAAGTATCTGATTTATAAATAATGACCCGAACCATCTAATACCAAAAATAAAAATAAAAATAATTGTAGGAAAAGAAAGATAATTTGGTTTAACTCTCCATACTGAAACTAACCAATATTAATATAGGTAAATATTTTCTCAGGTTAATAGACAAACATTTTAATAACAACAACCCCCTACAGCCCTCCACTTTGATCATTTTAATATTAATGTAATTAATATTAATTAGGATCGGTTCTTTAGGATTTACCTTCCTGCTTTTCCTTTTGGATTAAAGTTTTATATTTTTAAAAATATATATATATAATTTGTTTAAGCATTATTTTTAATGGATACTCATATTTGAGTACATACTCTGTTTTTTTATAATTAAACAATATATTTATTTATATCTATTGGTTTGAATAATCCAGTAATCTTAGGAAATTATGCATCTTCCAGCAGGATTCAAACCTGTGTCCCATATTGACGTTGTAGGGTCATTACCACCAACCATCAATCACAGCAGCACATACTCTTCACCAGCAAAGTACATCCTAAAATTCATAGACAGAGCTACTTGCCAGGTTGAAACTACACCCATGGAAGACGTTGCCACTAAAACAGTGGCCATATTGTTTCTAAATTTGTGGATATCTTGATTTAGAGTTTCCTTATATATTGTCACTGATAGAGGAAGTCAGTTTGAAAGTGAGCTTTTTAGTGAATTATTAAAACTGATAAGATTCCCTAGACTAAGAACCACATGCTCAAGAAGACAAGTAACATTTTCTAAAAAGAATGTATTTATCAATTTCTAGTAAATAATGCATTTATACAACTCCACTTTTGGGTGAGTATGTATTGTTTGAAAATAAAATAAAAATAAAAAAATGTAATTTTCCTATAATGCAAAAGGAAGTCAAAAAGGGTTTTTGGTAGGTAGGACCCAGAAGATAATTGTTAATGGCCAGTCCTCTGTATTCATAGCAATTAAAGCAGGCATCCCCCAACTTTTTACTTTACATGAATAATCTACCTAGGAGTAAACTCTGATCATTTGTGAATATCTATACTGATGATGTTTAAAATATTTACAATTTTTAAGATTACTGGGTAGTTGAAAATTATATTAAAAAAACATTTATTTTGTATTTGTCATGTAATTTATTACAATTATCTCCTCAAATAAATTTCCCAAATACCAGGTTATCAATGAATGTTTCAACACCTCATATAAACATCCATCTCTGTTAAAAAAAATTTCTGCAGTGTTTTAATTCAGATTAATTAATCTTTAAATTAACTAATTTTTCTCAATATTTCAAAAAAGTATATCTTATTTTTCAAATAATTTTCAATAAAGAGAATTATATTGTGTTGACGAATTTGTCAATATGGACAATTTTATCGATTTCTAATCATAATCAGATAAAAAATAATTCTAAACAGTTTGAAATACAACAAAGTATTTAAACTTTAAATGATTTTTTATGCTAAATTTTGGTTTTATTTGAAAGATAATAGCCTAAAGCTAATCCGTATGAAAAGAAAAATACATTTCTGTGAATAAAGTTTTTAGACATTTTCCCAACATTCTCATTATAGAGAAAAAAAGCAAACAAATTTTAAAATCTCTTAACAATCCAATATTTGTCTTACAGATGTGCTGCGAATTAAATTTGTAAATTTAAGGATTAAATAACTTGATTTTGTAAATGTAATGCTTACTTTTTGCTTCAAACAGAGAAAATAACATTTGCGCATGGTAACCTGTAAGCTGTCATCCAAATTTTAGGTCAGTAACAGAAGTATTTTATTACCATCTCTGACTCTTAAAAAAAGCACACAAAAATAATTTAAAAATAAAATTAAATATGGAACACCAGCATTGCAATAATGAAAAACTGGTATTTATATATAAAAATTAATTATCTTTAACCTTATTTTACCAATATTTTAAAAATATAAGTGTTTTTGCATCTATACTCTTTTATGAAACTTAGTAGACTCAATAATTTTATGTTTTATATAACATTGTGTATGAAAAGAATGTAAACAAAAACTAGTGAAATTATACTTTTGAGTTTAATTCATTATTTTTATTTTTGTTTATTTTCTTACCTATTTTTGATTATTTTCTTGCCTATTTTTGATTATTTTCTTGCCTATTTTTGATTATTTTCTTGCCTATTTTTTATTATTTTCTTGCCTATTTTTGATTATTTTCTTGCCTATTTTTGATTATTTTCTTGCCTATTTGATGTCATAAAATACTTAATTGTACTCAGTGAGGCCTTTATTATTATTCTGATTTTAAGAATTTATTAAATTCGTGAAATTTCTATTAACAAAAAAAAATAATAGAAGAAATTGATAATGTTAATTGATTGCTTTCACTTTGATTTCTTTCAGACTGAATTGTCATAGTGATAGACCTTCAAGCATCATGCAAACTTTTTTAAAAACATTGAAAATACTACTCTCAGATGAAAAAAAACCAAATCAACATTTACTAAATAAGCAGAAAAACAGATGTGCAGAAAAATACATTGAAACTGACTAAGTGACTGATATTAAATTGAAAGAATAATATCATATTCTTTTTATAGAGAAAAGAAACCAGCCAGAGGAGGCAATTAAGAATTATTTCCTTTTAGATGTTCCACACTAAAAATAATCCAACAGTTGCGAAAATAATAAATAAAACTTGTTTAAAAATGTTTTTGATGCAAAAATGCAGGAAAATTTTACATTTTTTTAATATTTTATGCACCTCTTTATTTAATAATAAACAGAAAAGATTGCTTTTGTCATCAATAACTAGGAATATTTCAAAATCACACTGAAAATTACAAGTAAATGTTTCTAAAACAAATATTAATTTCAGATTATTTTTTCCTCTGTTAAATCTGAAAGAAAATGTGTTTTATTGAATTATGCAAGCACCAACAAAAATTATTTTTTTATTTTGTTTTTGTAGAATTTTTGTAAGGTTTCAGGACAAATTTTTAAAATTTTCTGATTAAATATTGGGAATATTTTTTACCAAAATATCTTCAGTGTTTTTCTTTTGTTCTTCTTCTTTATGTGCTGTGTCTTTTCAGGACGTAGGTGATCATGAACTTCCACTTTCCCCTATCCCTTGTCACTCTTAACATTTCTCCTCTTGGTATCTCTACCAAATCACATTCCACCATCCACTTACTTAAGCCCCTCAAGTATGTCTCGCGCTCCTTTCTCTCTTTGCCTCTATCCATCTTGTGAGTATTAGGTTCTCCAAGCTCTCCTTCATCATTGCGTGTCCCAAAAACCCCAACTGTCTCTTCCTGATGTTAAATATAAATATTTTTTTGTTCTCATCCTCTCCAAAGCTGTGTCGTTGCTCACATGTTTGATCCATGGTATCCTCAGTATCCTTCTGTAGAACCACATTTTTGTTGCTTCAAGTCTGTCCTTTATCCTTGAGGAGATTATCCAGCATTTGCTGCCATACAGGAGGACAGATATCACATAACAGTTCTGTACTCTTTTTTTTTTTTTTTTTTTTTTTTCCAATGCACTTTTCTTGTCTCTCAACACTCTACTCAGTTTTTGGAATGCATCCCTGGCCACGCCAATAAGCCATCAGATCTTAATGTCACATTTTCTGTCCTCTGTCAGGTATTTAAAGTTCTGTACCTGCTTAGTTTCAGTATCCTTGACTTGTAGTTGGCATTTTAAGCTTCTCTTTTTACTGATAACCATGCATTCACTTTCCTTGTAGTTTCTCTTTAGACCTTTCTTTTAGCTTTCTTTAGTTACCTTCTGTAGAAGTCTTGTAGTTTCCTTTCTGTGTCTGTTATCAGTATCTTATATTGTTAAGATTGTGGCTGCTGATGACAAATTCTGGGAAAAATTGTAGTTCTCTCAGAATTTTTTTGCTGTATAGATTGAATAGATCTAGTGAGAAAATACATCCTTGTCTTACACTCCTTTCTATTTTTGTATATCTGCCGTACTCATTTCCTGTACTTATGCAGGTGGCTTGCTGCCAGTATAGGTTCTTGACCACTGTAATGTCATTCCTGAATATGTCAAGGTTGCTGAGCATTTCTATCAAGTCTTTGTTGCATATTTTGTTGAATGCCTTTGTGTAGTCTATGAAACACAGGTACATGTTCTTCTGCATTTGTATTGACCTTTCTGATAACATTCTGAGTGTAAATGTTGTTTCCCTTGTTCCAGTGTCCTTGACAAAACTGTACTGTTCTTGTCCTATCTTTGGCCTGATTTTACTGTGCACTCTATTCATCAGAATCCAAATTATGAATTTTATGTGACTCATTAAACTGATTGTTTGGAGTTCACATTCATTTGCACACGGCTTCTTAGGCAGTACTATGAAAATTGATCTGCTTAGGTATTCCAGTATTTTTTTTCTTATAATCGTTTCACCTCGAGCAAGGCATTTCACTGCCACTATTTTGCAGGGGGTTACATAGAGGGGAAAGTGGTGAGAAAGGATGGTTAGACATAGGAAATATCAGAAGGAGGGTGATAGATGGGTAAGGATACCGAGAATGAGGGTTGGGTAGATGGTGAGAGTGTTGGAAGAATAGATGCAAGTTAGTGTGATAGGAGGTGTCTATTAACCTTACATTTAAACTCCTGGAGATTGTAGCTGTCTGGAAAGCAGACATGTGGAAGGGAATTCCACAGGCAGGAAGCACAAGAAAAGAAGCTGTTGGAGTAGAAATTATGGTTACATCTTATCTATTTTACTGTAAAAGGGTGGGACCTAGTTGCTAATCTAGTATCTCGTGTAAATTCGTACCTAGGCGGCACCAATGATCTAAGTTCATTGAAGCAGAAGCCGTGAAAGTATTTATAGAAGAGGCACAGGGAAGCCATGTCATGCCGGAGGGATAGTGGTTGCAAGACTGCCAAGATTTTGTCTACACCGAATTCATCTTAAGTCTGTCAGCATTTCTATTACAATACCGTCTGATCCTGCCGCTTTGTTTCTGTTCAATTTGGCCAGTACAGCTTCCACTTCAGTTTTTAGTATTTCCAACCCATCTATATTTCTTTGTATTGTAAATTGCTATCTCTTGTCATGGAAGAGATCCCCAATATATTCATCCAATTGCTGAAGTATTTTCTTTTTCTCTAATATGAGTGTTTCAACCTTGGATTTTATACATCCTATTGATGGGCATGTCCTTTGTCCTGTTAATTCTCTTATTTTTTTATGCATATTTCCTTTATTGGTTATGCTAAATCTCTTTACTTCTTCACATTTGTCACTGAGCCATTCTTTTTAAGCCTGTCTGCATTGGCTCATTATTTCCTTTTGTAGCTTTTTGTATTTTGTTCCTGGTCTTGACATTGTTTTCTGTCTCTTTTGCATCATATTAAGAATCTCATCTGTAATCAACTCATTTTTCCTTTTATATCTGTTTTACTTTGGAATGATGTTATTTACTGATGTCACTAACATTTCTTTATAAAACTATGAAATATTTGTTACCACTCCCAATTTTAAAGGTATTCAGGATGTATCAAAATGAGGTGAGTGAACCCACCAATATATTTTTGCAAGGTTTAAACAATGTTATCCAGTATACAATTCATTCATTAATGAGTAAGTGCTGAAATTTTCATCTCTAAATAAGACAATTTCCTGAGTTTTGCATTTAAAAAAGAAAAAATGAACAAGCATTTTTCTTTAATTATTTTACTTATTAGAAAAAACAAAAACCCATCCATTTCATTTGATCCAATTAATGGCAACTCAGTTAAGTGCCATACATGATACACGCTTTGGCGATCATGTCTCTTTAGATCAATGACTAAGTGTGTAAGTAGGTACCTCCTCTCATTTTTGATGCCTATCTTTTAAATTGAATTTTTAGAAATAGAAAAAGTTTTCATGATGCTTTAATTTTAGTTTTACTTGAAAGGTATATGATTAAATTTCCAGTAAGCAAAATACTCTGGTGGATTTTAAACAGAAACTATATTGATGAGAATTTAAAACTTTGAGATTTTTGAGCCATTTTTGAGTGATCAAAACAAAAGTTAATTCTCGGTTTTAAAAAATCTTGTGTAAATAAAATATACATGTGTGACATGATATTTTTGGAAAATTTACAAAAAGTTAAATTAATCTGATTTGAAACAAATATTACTTGTTGATGGGATGAAATTTAGAATAAAAGTATTTCTTAATCACAGAGGTCTGACTTGCTGACCTTTCAAGTAGGCGATGACAGCTCTGTTATCAATCATCTTTACTTATCTGACCAAGTATGGTTGACCAGAATTGACATAAATTCATAAAAACCTATGTCAAAATTTCATAAGGGGAACAACCCTTGGAACATGTGACCTTTTAATGATATGGCAGTAATGAACTATCATAGAATTTAAAAAAAAAAAAGGAGACATATCTGAATACAAAGAAAAATGTTTTGGTTTAAATATTTTGGTGTCTGACGATTTGCATAAACCTTTTCAATTTTTCATTTGTAAAAATAGATTTCACTTACTAACTTTGTAACTTAATTGGAACAATGATCAAAAAACATTTTAAAAGATTTTAAAATCTTTATAAATTATAATTAAAAAATAAAAATACAAATAATTCTTGTAAAAATTCATTATTCATCAAAAAATTTTTTCTCTTAAGACTTTAATATCCTTAATATTTATTGTTTATAAAAACAATTAAAAGTTTATCTGAATAAAAAATGTCATAGTTTTATTGCATTTTTGTTTTTACTAGAGCTTACTACTATGGCAAATGTAATATTGTGCAAGTCGTTTTTTAGCGTTGAAAGACTCATTAATTTGAAAAGTTTTGTAAAAATCAACTGTCTGATTTTAATGAAACTTTCAGGACTTATTCACAACTGAATGAAATTATTTATGCAATTATTTTTAGAAAATCTTTGTTAAAAATATACTTTTTTTTTATGTCTGTTACCCCCCCACCCCCATTAATTGCATGAAACTTAAAAAAATTCGTTATCTTTACCAAATTTGTTTTTAATCAGTTAAATGCAGTCCCACTGGGGAATGTAAATCATGCAATTTTTTAATTTATGAGGTCATATTTCCAAATTTTTACTCTGAATAGTAAAATATAAAATGCATTAAAGCTACACCATTTTTAATTTAGATAAACTTTTAATTGATTTTATAAATAATATAATTTAAGGATATCATATTCTGAAGAACAAAAAGAAATTTCAATGAGTAATGAATTTTTATAAAAATTGTTTTAATTTTTTTCTTTGCTAATTATGATAATTTAAGTTTCAAACATCTTTTAAATTTCTTCCAGATGTTCAGTTATTTAATTATTAAGTAAAGACTTTATTTATAAATCAAAAATTGAAAAGCTTAATACAAATCATTTAGAATTAAGATTTTTAAAATACATAATATTTTTTTTATGTTAAACTGCACATTTTCTTTTACTATGGAAACTTATAAAAGACATCATTGGAAGGTCACATTTCAAGGTTTGCTCCTCTTACAAAATGGTAAATTGGGGTATGTCATTTTTTGGTCACCATACTTTCAGATGGGTGAACTGATTTATGACAGGTGATCATTGCTTAATTGAAAGGTTGAGTCAGACCTTTCTGATTAATAAATACTGTGGGGGATTTGGTATTTGCTGGGTTGTATGTTGATTATTTCCCCCACAAATACAACACTCTATTTTGCAATCGCGCAAAGTGAAGGAATAATTTACAACGGACATTCAACAACAAACAATTTATTATGTGACAAATAAAATGGTATGTAGAAACCAACAAAATACATGATTCGAAAATTGCCTTTTTGAGAAATATAAACTTGGCAAGAAGTTAATTTTTGTCCAAAAACGTGTATAAGTGTACATTAGCAGAGTCTGTAAATAAGCCTTTCCTACTTACAGTTGGCGACAGCGTATCGCGTTGCTGAAAGAAAGTTCGTCAGTTTATTCTTTTTAAGGTCCTTGGAGCGAGGTCACGAACTTTTGGCATGGAAGAAATGACATGGCCGGCAAAGTATACGGTGGCATGCGGACTTAATGGCCTGCTTGGTGACTGACCTTTTTTTTCTAACTGTGTGTATTACATTAATAGGGGATCAACTAATCTTCCTAACATTAGGGTGTGAAAACATTTATGGACCAATCAGATTTATTATTTTACTATTTTGTTTGGGGCCTAAATATTTTTGTGTTAATTTACTTCCAAGCCTATTTTTCTAGAATGTTCTTATTCTAAGTTTTTAGCTGATTGGTTGAGAAATATAAAAATGTAATCTAAATTCTACTGCTGTTTTGATCCAATTTCTCTAGAATGTTCTATTGTGTTTTCCTGTTGCTTATTTTAATAAAAAAATATGTATCCCATAATACTTTATTCTAAATGTTATGCCATAAACAAGTAATATTTGTTTCAAATCAGATTAATTTAACTTTAAATTTGCTCATTTTTCAAAAATAACGTGTGAGAAATGAATATTTTATTTTTTGCAAGATTTAAAAAACTGAGAATTAAATTTTGCTTACAAATTTGTCAATTGCTAAAAAAAAAATCGCAAAAAAATTGAATTTTTAAAAAATTTTAAAATGTTAGATTCCAATGAATATAATTTCTGTTTGAAATACATCCAAGTATTTTGCTTATTGAAAATAGTAAATTTAATCATTTAGCTTTCGATTAAGTTAAAATTAAAGTTTCAAGAAAAAACTTTATTTTTAAAAATTCAATTTCAAACTTAGGTATCGAAAATGAGTAGGTACCACCACTCGTTCGCTGAAAAAACAGCATAGCATGAAAAAAAAAAGTTCTAAAAATTAATAAAAAAGTTTTATCGTCAAATGCTTATGTTAAAAGGAAAGATGAAACCATTTTTTCATTATTTTAAAAATATCTTAATAATCCTTTCTAACACGTTCGAAATGTTGTTTAAAATTCTTTATTTTATTTTATTTTTTTCGTCAGCGACTGCAGATTTTGACAAGAGTTTATACGGCAAATGCAATATTACACAACTGACCTTTTTGTCTGAAAAACACATTAATTTGCTAATTCTTGCAAAAATCACATAATGGTCTGATGTTGATAAAACTTTCAGGACTTATTCACAAGTGACTGAAATTATTTTTGAAATCATTCAATGCAACGAATTGAACTGGAATTCGAACTTGGCTCCACCGATTTTCAATTTCGAGCCGATATCTACCTAACTGAAAATTTTATTTTCGCCCAATACGCACAAAGGAGGGGGAAAAGTTATTGTTTCGAATTCTGGGAATAGATTTCTTCCATAGACATTCTCCATGGAAATAATTCTTGACTCGTACAATTTAGGTTTCGTGTGTTCTCGCTATTTTTTCTTTTTAATATTTATTTACTGTTAATGTTCTAAACGATTTCTACATGTCAAATACTGAATTATCTCCCTTACATTTGTCATAAATCTTTTTGAAATAGCCTCAGCTTAGAAACTTTTTTTTGAATTTAAAAATTCGTGTATTAAAATGAAATATATCATTTAAATTATTTTTTTTCCTTAAGTAAAAACTGAAATTTAATTATCGGAGAGTAGTAAAAGCTACAGATATATTTTCAGTTAACTTAGGAATATATTTTCAACCAATAAGCCCACAGAAGCAGAGGAAATGTTCTTTTGAATTGAGGAAATATTTTCCTTCCACATACAATCCTTCAGATGAGAATAATTCTTCGGTAATAAGATTTTGGTTATGTGATATCACGCTATTTTTCGTTTTATTTTTGTGTTACTTAGCCATACTGAGTTACCTTCCGTGGAAATCCTTTGAAAATGTAATGGATTATCTCCGAAATGTAAATTTTCTTTTTCAAATATTTTGTAGATTTTATGAAATAAAGAGGCGGATGTTGAACGACTTCATGTTTCAAATTTTTTTTTCTTATAAAATACCTTTCATAAACAATCCTTCATGAATAAAGAAATACTGAGAATTTTCTTGAAACCTGATACTAATTATTTGGTAAATACTTTTTTGTGTGGTTTACCTATTTTTCTTCTAAAAAGTTCTGTAACCAGAAGGGAATATAAAACTCCCACCGCCCGAATTACTTTTTTTTTGTTTGTTGTTGTTGTTGTTGTTGTTTTTACATATCAAATAAGGATCTGATCACAAAAGCTCTATAATATTTTGCATAAAATAAATTAAAACGAAATTCAAAATGATTCTGCAGATGAGAAAAATGTAGATTTCTTTTTTTGGACAAATGTGAACATTCACCCATTTCAGAAAACTCATTGGAGCAGCCTTGTTTGTAAGCCAACAAAAAAGACAGTTGATCAGTGTATGTTGGAGTAATCTGGTTGTTTTAGGACTTTAAATGAACAGTTGGTTTACCCATGCCAAGAAGATTAATGAAGGATGGTAATAATGAAACGGGTAATTTTAACGAAACAAGATAAAGAATTTATTCATGAATTTATATGCTTAAAGTACTGTCAGTAGCTCGTTTCAGGAAAATAAATCTGATAACTCAACTTCAATAACTCTTTAAAATTCAGGGATCAATTTCTAACTGTATTAATATCATAAAACATTACTCTCTTTTAAACTGCTAAATAAACTCAGAATTTTTCAATTCTGATAAAGTAATTCTAAAGAATACTAATCTACAAAATCTTTCCAAAAATTTTTCCTTTTTTTTTTTATTAGTGGACCGGTCTAATTAAGTAGTACACAGATCTTTTACAAATTCCAAGTTCATTGAAAACTCTTTATACATTTTTTATGTACAATTTTCATATATAAAACTGTCTGTAAAAATGAACCTGTAAATGATTTTCAACTTTTGGCCTTTTCTTTTTATGATTTTCAGAATTGCTGTGAAGTGTTGTAAACTTATAGAAAATTGAGCCATCCTTGGTTTTTATATTAAAAATTTGAATGTCCAAATTTCAAACAACAATAATAATAAAAAAAGAAAGCATAGGTATACCTGCTCTATAAATCAATTTTATTTATAAACATATGTACATGAATTCAAAAGAGTTAAAACATATTAAAAATAGTCTTTAGCTGAGTTAGTCTTTGGGTAGCTAATACACAGAAAAATCTGTAGATTAGAAAAGACTTTTAAATAGTTGGAACACAGAAAAAAGCTACAGTTGAAAAAAAAATTATCTTTAACTAAGATTTGCTGACAGTTTTTTGTTGTTATTGGAGATAAAACCACTGACTGGCTGTCCATACTGCTGTTGCAGATGATTTGTTTGAAATTGCTGACATACGTTTCTTTCAGAACATTCTGAGCAAAGAGTTGTATCTCTGTTCTCTGAAAGTCAAAATCTGTGGGTCTTTAATAAGAAATTTTTCCCCCCCCGAAAGAAATCTTGAGAAAAAAAGGGTTTTAGTTTCTCTGATTGGTCAAACATTAACATGATGTTAATTTCTAACTATAGACATTTTGATTTAAATGGTGTGTTGCATTGTGAAATCTTTTTGGCATGTTTATAATATTTGTCTGTTATTGGGTAGAAAATTAAGTGTTTTGAATTTTAAATTAACATATTGGATATTTGGCAGACTTGGATCTTTGTGCCCGTGAAAAACAGTGTCAATAAGATGGTTTTTCCATTGACATCTCTATTATTTTAACTACCTTCACTCCTCAGTAATGTTTGTTTTAAAAATGATGATTAAAATTTTAATAACACCTAAACATATAAAAGTAAATTTCACATTTTCCTTGTTCTTGAGAATTGACAACAAAAATAATTAACACTGTATTTATTAGATCGTTTATTTACATGATTATATTATCACTTATTTCAACTTCATCCAATAGGTAAGGCTACAAGATCATCACAAGACCCCAACATAAAGGGAGGTAGAAAAATCAGGCTGACCACATATGGAGGGAGAAATGGGATCACCACCCTCTATGGGATGAAGTTGAAATAATAGATAGAGAACTACATAAACTGAAGGAATCATCACATAGACTACAAAAATCTCCTAAGCTGACCAAGCATAGAGATTAATAAAATATGGGAACCAGTAATATGGAGTGTCAGAGAAAATCATTAGTGTCAAAAATTGCAATATGAGCTCTGGTAAAAAATATTAGAGAAACCATTAAAAGATTGCAATATGAACTCAGGTAAAAATGGTAACTGAACATTATGTTTATAAGTCCCAGAAATTCAGTTGTTCTTGTCCTTATCTTGTCCTTAAGGATATATGGCCCAGTGGATAGACGTTGGTTAGTTCCAGTGACTTGACCCAAAGAGTTCATTACCAGGCTACAGCTGTGGTGAACAAGTACTTAGAGTCGAGTTAGAGAGAGATAACTCATGACTACCAAAAGAGGCTTCCGCGTAAGGACTGAGAAATTCCTAGCACCCGAAGAAGGCCGGAGCATACAAAAGAAAATCGTCGTATAACTGGCAACTAAGATGAGTACAATAGTCCGAATAATAATATATTGTAAATAGTGAGAGTAATCTCCCTTGTATTGTTTTGTTGATTTATTTCCATTTTCTCTCCTTTTTGCCGTTAATGTTTAGTCATGGTAATATTAACCGTTTCCTTATAACGAAATATTCAACATTCATTAACCGAGCCGTCAGTGCTGCTGTCGGTTGAATTTTATAAAAATCTCCATCATAATTTTTTATCAAGTTCAGGTAGCTGTTAAGGCTCTTTCTAGTATTGACATGTGGAATGTTAGCATCTTGATTATGACCCTATTCTCTTTTTGAGTTACATGTGCTAGTCATTTTAGTTGTTGCTGTTATTGAAATTTCTCAAGGGATATGGTTTCTATTATCTGATAAAGTTCTTTTAAATTTATAACATCAGTTCATGATATTTAAGAAAGGATGGTGCTCACTGAGGCATATACACTTCACTCAAAGCCATTTTCAACTATCAATTTTTATTAGTATCGGAGATGCAATCTCTGAATGGGCATGTAAATTGGTACACTACATTGATTTTTTGTAGAGAATAAAAAACCCAGTACATATATTGGTTTTACTACAACCACACTCTCCTGTAGACTTACATGTCATCTTTCTGGTCAGAGTACAATTAAACAACATTTCTCTGAAAAACATAAACATGTAGGTAATATCAGACAGATTTTGGTCAACAATACGGTGATACTTATTCATACACATAGTAAGAGGAACCTGCAGATATTGGAGGCCATGTACATCAAATCTAAACAACCAACACTCAATAAAATCACCTTTAAATCCAGACATAACATATTACATTGCATTTGACTAGATGGTTTTGTTGTCATTTCGTGTTATCATGCGGTGTGATGTCGTAAAACCGCATTGCAAATTTAAGAACTGCATTTATTATTTTTGGTAACTATTGCCGTTGCGAAGCGGAGTTTTATGTCAATGCAAAATAAAATTGTCGGTGATGGTGGATGTTACTGTATTTCAGTCTAAATAATCTCTCTGAAGATGGCTCATGTGGGCCGAAAGCTTAGAAGCAAATCAATAAATAATTATCCAAATGTTGGAGAATTTTTGTCTTTATTTTCAACTGAAATTAAAGCCAAAATACAACGTTTAGAATGGCTCAGGATTAAACATAATAGACATTCATTGTCTCTTATATTTAACAGCATATGTTTAGAAAATATATATATATATATATATATATATATATATATATATATTTAAATAAATATTCTTCAACGACACTGTAATATGGTTTGATGACAAATTCTTTAGCTACTGTATATTTCCCTCTAGTAGAAATACAGAAAACCCTAGTATTTAGTTCTGTTAAATTTTGCATATTAAAAACATTTGATATTAAACATTTACATTACAGACAGACCAGTGTTTGCTAATACTTTATTTTTCAACTTGTCTATATTATATAAATTTATGAATAGAGCCAGCTTAACAATTCTTTGTGTTTTCGAAAAAGCACATCATATTGTGGGTAGCATATTGGCCCACAAACAGATATTGAATGACAGAAGACAACAAAAAACAAAACAAAGACTTGAGTAAAAGAACATATTGACAAGTTTATTTTTGTTAAAGAAAATGCAAACAAAATAATGTTACAGCACACTAGGCAAAAGATAATTTTGCAAGCTCATGAAGAGGGTGAGAATAGTTTTGTGGCTGCTGAAGAGCATTGTCCTGAACAAGGTTATTTTATTGCATATTGTGGATGACTGAAGAAGAAAGCCTGATGGAGCTAGCTGGATCAGCAGAAGATGGATGCCTATTGGAGATGATGGCTGGCTAGCTGAAACTGGTTCTGCTGGCTATCAGCTGCTGGGACAAATACTACACTTTGATCCTAGTCATCTGGGTCATAGAATAGAATTTTATTTTTTTTTTAATTGATATCAACCCATACAAGATAGTAAAGCCACTAAAGCACATGTAGTCACAAAGTGTGGAAGAATTAGGAAGAGAAACAATAATAATGAGAAACGTGTAATCAGGAGGATAGTAGATCACAAATGATATTGCATTTAAATTTTTGCAGATTAAAGTTAGTTGAAAAGAATGGAGCCAGAAGCAAGAAGTGCAAGAAAAGAAACTGTTAACATAGAAGTGATGGTTACGTATAGCCAGCTCAACTGTAAATTGATGATATCTTGAAAAGTCTAGATACCATAGCAAAGAGCTCATCTGAAAGTATTTGTAGAAAAGACACTGTAAGGCAACCTTACAATGGTGGGAAAATGACTGAAGCTGAGCTGCTGGATCAGGATCAATAATATTGCTGATTTTTTGGATTTTATCAAAGAGTTCAAGGTAAATAGCAGGAACACTGGACAGTATGTGGCAGTAATAATCTAAGTATGGATGAATAGTAAACTTATAAATGAAAAGCTCTTGTAGTATATAGTTATAAAGACTAGATGCATTTTCAAAACATTTTCAGTCAAAAGTAATTATCATTACTCTTATATTCACATAGCATAAAAAATATTTGTATAACTTTACTGAAAATCATTTGTCGCTTTAATGCTATTTGTTCATCAAAAGATTAGCATGCGCACACACACTCACATGCCATTATTGCTTAATATGCACTTACTCATTCATACATTATCACTTAATATACACACATGCACTCACACACATCATTATTAATTGATATATACACAGACACATATTAGGTTGTCCTAAAAAGTTTGTAAACACTTGCAAATAATTGAAATTTTACTCGCAAAAACAACAAAAATTATTGCTCAAAATAAAGACCATCATTTTCCAAGACTTTCTGCCATCAATCTGCAAACTTTCGGATCTGGTCAAAGTACCATTCAGCCGGCTTCGAATCAAAGAATTCTTGACATACTTCCTCGACTTCATCAAACGAGTCGAATTGGCGGCTCTTCAGAAAGTGTTTCATCGAGCTGAAAAGGCTGTAGTCTGATGGAGCACAGTCAGGACTGTAGGCTGCATGTGGCAGAACCTCAACGCCGTCCAGCTCTTCAAACTTGTCTTTGGTCTTCCTGGCAGTGTGTGGCTTGGCATTGTCCTGCTACATCAAAGCGTGCTTTCGGTTGATCAGAGCCGGGTACTTTTGCTTCAACTTTTCGTAGACCTGCTCAAGTTGCTGACAGTAAAGTTCGGCACTGATAGCACGACCATTCAGAACCAACTTAAAATGCACAATTCCTTCAAAGTTCCACCAATCACACAACATGACTTTCTTGCTGAATCAATCTTGTTTTGGAACCGACAGTGTCTCTTGCCCTTTCTGAACCCATCACTTGTCTTGATTGTGCTGGACCAGATAGACCCATTTCTTGTCGGATGTCACAATGCGCTTCCAAAAATGCTCATCCAGTGGATTGCTGAGCAATTGACGGCAAATTTCAACTTGTCTGTTGGCTTGTGCTTCGGTGAGCTCATGCGGATCTTGGTGTGGCTTTTTGTGAACAAAATCAAGTTGCTTCAAATGTCGGTGAATTGTCGATTTGCCAACTCTAAGCTCATCAGCCAATTCTCGAGTGCTTGATGAAGGTGCAATGTCCAACCCAGTTTGCAAGTCTCCATCATCCAACTTTAACGGTCGTCCCAAATGAGGCTTATCTTCAAGACTCATGTCGCCAGAACTGAAACGCTTGTACCACTTTGAGATTGCTGCATATGCAATTGTTCCTTCATATTCGGCAGCACAAATCTCTTCTGCAGCTTTTCTGGTTGAAAAACCTCGCTTCCAGCAGTAACAAATCAAAACTTGCAGCTCAATTTTATCAATTGCCATCTGGAATACAAAGATGAAGATCACTATAACAATATAAACACAAAATTGCATAAAAATTCAGTTTTTCACAAGTGTTTACAAACTTTTGGGACAACTTAATATTATACTTAATATTTACACACACACATCATTGACATTTAATATGGACACATGTCATTATCTCTTAATATGCACACACAGATACATAGGTATTATTTATATATTCCATTTTCTTATGTATATAAAGAGTATACCATGTTTAAATTCCTTTAAAAGAGTCTTTTAAGATGTAAAAAAATAGCATTTTTGTTTTATTTTTTCATTTGTAGTGGTTTTTGCTATAAAAATAAAACAAAATTTCCATGGCAGAGAAATTGTAGAGAGGGTAATGCTATTACCTATGCTAGTTAAGAAACTAAAGTTTTTGAGAATTATGACAACAAAGTTTTTTTTTAAATAATTTTTTTTTAAATTATGACTGAACAAAAGTTTTTTTTTAATTACAAAAATTCAATACAAAAATAGCTCAATTAAGAAACTATTTTTTGAGAATTATAATTTTATATTTTTTTACTAAATTCAATAGATTTAAAACAAAAGCAGTACTTACTTTAATTCAATTAAAAATATTTTTTGCGAATTATTCAAGAACAGCTTTTTTTTAAACTGATAGAACAAAATCGTTTATAATTAAATACAATACAAACTCTTTTAAGAATTATGACAAAATTTTTTCAATTAATAAATTCAGTACAAAGAAAAGTATTTACATTTAATCATAGTTCAGTTAGGAAACTATACTTTATAGAATTATCACAACAAAGTTTGATTTTTTTTTTTTTTTTTTTTGACAGAACAAAATTTGCTTTATTTAAAAAAAAAAAATTAATAATTTGTATGTATTGACGTTGGTTTCTTATAAAAGGCAAATCTGATTAGTCCAACTTACATTTAAAAGATTTAAGTAATCTCCCTTGGATCAATTTAGACATATAGGATTTATTAGGCACTTCGACGTAGTGTAATGGTTAAACAATTTGTCTCGCTAGATCAATTATGACTGAATAGTGAGTTCCAATAGTTTCAATCTTGAGCCACGTTTGATTTATGATTAGAAAACCGTCATATAGGACTAATTTATCACTGATGTGCCCAAATTTTGCACCTGTATGATACACAAATCAAATATAATTTTTTTTTTGCTCCAATTTAAATAACACCAACCAAACTAAGTTAAATTTTAGAGGTGAGTCTCAGTGTGTGAAGAAAAGATTGCGCGAATATAAATAAAAATAAAGACTGTAAAGCCTAAGTAGCACAAAAATAAATGAATACTAAGACTAAGAGTATTGGTTTTAACACACTAATAAAACACTAATAAAACATTCTCATTACTTTAACAGTCTATTAACTGTAACCTTTTTTTTTATTATTTCATCCCAAGCAAGACAGTAAAGCTACTAAGACACAAAGGGTTTTTGAGTATTAAGAAGTATGAGAAAAAATATTTTTAATGAATGGGAACAATAAAAGAACAAGAATTAAGAAGACAGAAAATAAAGATTGATATTACATTGACATTTTTAAAGATCAAAGTTGACTGAGAAGCCAGAAGAGAATTCCACAAGTGAGAAGTGTAATAGAAGAAACTGTTAACATAGAGCTTAGTGGGCACCTCGAGGTGGTGTAATGGTTAGCAAGCTTGTCTCGCTAGAACTATTGCAATTAAGTAGTGAGTTCGATCCTCACTGGGTGCCCCATACTTTCGGCCTTGTGCCACATCTAAGCTGCGCTTAGTAAATTACAACATAGAGCTTAGTGGGCACCTCGAGGTGGTGTAATGGTTAGCAAGCTTGTCTCGCTAGAACTATTGCAATTAAGTAGTGAGTTCGATCCTCACTGGGTGCCCCATACTTTCGGCCTTGTGCCACATCTAAGCTGCGCTTAGTAAATTACAACATAGAGCTTAGTGGGCACCTCGAGGTGGTGTAATGGTTAGCAAGCTTGTCTCGCTAGAACTATTGCAATTAAGTAGTGAGTTCGATCCTCACTGGGTGCCCCATACTTTCGGCCTTGTGCCACATCTAAGCTGCGCTTAGTAAATTACAACATAGAGCTTAGTGTCACATCTAATTATTTCAACTGTAAACCTTGCTGCCAATCTAGTACTGTAGTGGAATTCATTAAGTCTAGGTGGCCAGAGAGGAAAGTTCATCAGAAGTCTCAAAAAGAGGAGATTGTAATGACTCACTTGCCCATCAGCCATACAAGAATGACACATTCTTTCTTACTAACTGCGAAGATTCAACCGGTGTGCCAGGCTTGTAAAATAGTATTATCCATTAAACATATTTTGACAGAGTGTCCAAAACTAACTATCTCTAGAGAGCAATCCTAAAATACTGATAGCATGCTTGAGCTGTTTGAGAAAATAAATATGGATGATATACTATTATATCTAAAAGTAGTTGGCTTCTTTATAAAACAGGAGAGAATAAGGATAAAACAAAGTTTTTATAAAAGGAAAAGAATATTATCAGCAATACTTTAAAAGAAATTCACTAGTAATACATTTTAATATATATATATATATATATATATATATATATATATATATATATATATATTGTAATAGTTGTTACAATGGTTTATAAAAGCATAGTATCACTACACAAAAATTTTCATGTTTTGGAGCACAATTCCTCCTCTTCGGGTGATATATGGGACTGCAAATATATGGTGGATACAATTTATTTTTGGGAACGTGATATATAGGTGATGTGGGGGATGGGAATTTAGTATGTCTAAGCTAGTCCGTCGGCAGTTTATAGCCATAGAGATACAGATTTGGGTTAGGAGAGTGGGGCGAGGTGGCTTACTTCTGGAGAGGTCACTTTTTAGTTTTGTCTGGGTAAATTGCATAGTGGGGCCTTAGATTTTTTAAATGGGTAGATAGTTTTTATTTGACTACTATCTATGAGTGGATGAAATAGAGTGACCTTTTAATAATGAATGGGTTTATTTTATTTTCTTAATATAATATTCATTTTTTTTTTATTTTGTGGAGGAATAAACAATGAATGAAAAGAACTATATAATCAAAGAAATTAGCAAAGGAAAGTCTTCGCTTCAAATTTCTAAGGATTTGAAAAGGTATCATCGAACAATCAAGAAAATATGTCAAATGGGAATTCAGCCAAGGAAAAAAATAGTCTCAGGGTGAATTCAGGAATTTAACAAAGCGAGATCTATCACATATCCAAAGAGAATTAATAAAGAACCCAAATGCGTCAAGTGTGTCCATATTTGAGGTCGCTGGAGCTCCTTGTCAAGGGAAACAAGGTGTAAAGCATTAAGGAAGTTTGCTGATGTAAAAAATCAAATAAAGAAACACATTTTAATAAAAAAACATAAGGAAAGAAGATTGCAGTGGGCAAAAAATACATGAAAACTGATTTCAGTAAAGTGCTTTTGACAGATGAATCAAGAATCACCCTCGATGGGCCTGATGGATGGGCTTGAGGATGGGTTTGCAAGCAACATGACTCAAGAAAATTTTTTAAAGGCCAACAAAGCAGCAGTGGGATCATGATATGGGCTGGGATTATTGGTAATAAGCCAATGGGTCCATTTAAACTGAAAGACGGGGTTAAAATGAATTCCAAAAGTTACTGTGATTTTCTAGAGCAATATTTCTTTGAATGGCTTGATAACCAGTCTTTAGCCAAGCGTAGATTTATGATCTTTATGCAAGACAACGCACCAAGTCATGAATCAAAGTTTACTAAATCCTGGTTGAAAGAAAAGGGATTTGTTGAAGATTCTCTTATGGACTGGCCTTCAAATAGTTGTGACTTGAATGCCATTGAGAACCTGTGGAGCATCCTCAAGAGAGATATTTATTCTAATGGAAGGCAATTCAACAGCAAGTGTGACATCTGGGAAGCAGTTCAAGTTCCTGCAAACAACTTACCAGCCGCTAAAATGGCAAATCTAACATCAGATGTTGACAATAGGCTGCTGAGAGTTATTGAAAAGAAAGGAGCATTTGTGCAATAAATTTTATGAGATTCTTATTAATTTTTGTTAATATATCTTTTATTTTTAAAATAAATTTTTTTTATGTTTTTCCTTTAAAAAATTGATGAATTTGTTCTAAAATCTTTTCATATTATTTTTTTACATTAGTTTTACAAGGTATAATAATGTAAAAGTATCAAAAGAAATAGTTGCAAATAAACTACTGACAGTCAAATTAGTCTGTTTTGTTAACTTAGTAAAATTTTTTCCAACCAAAAACAATAGTTTTCTCTATCACTATATATCTAAGTTAATAATATTGAGTAGAATCTAAACAACATCATAATAGGACTTTTAACATTAAAGATGCAACTCTTTATACCAATTCATAACTTGCATATAATCTCTAGACGCAGTTTAGTTTCATTGATCACATATATGTCATGTGTGATAAAGCAATAGATGAATATTAAATGTAGAAGAAAAACTTATGTCTATTTAACTGTGTGTGCCAACACGTGTTTTTAAATAAATAAGAGAAATCAGTTATGAACATTATTTAGAATAGAAAGTTGTTCCGTCATTTGACACATGCATACCTCTTTACTGACTCATAAACACGCATATTCCCACATGATTTCTCTTAACGCATAACTGATTTCTCTTATATTATTTAAAAATGTTGGCACACACAATTAAACAGACATAACTTTTTTCTTCTACATTTAATCTTCATCCATTGCTTTATCACATGTGACACGTATCTGACCAATGAAACTATACCTCAATCAACATACTGTCTTTTGGATTTGAAAATGATCTTTTCTTTAATACATCTCTGAAGAAGCTTGTTATAAGTGAAACATGTAAGATTAAAGACGCTTTTTTTCCTACATGTTCTTTACTTATTCTGTTCATCTTGTCAGATTCCGATCCATATATTTAACTCATATACTAGCTGTATAGCTCGGCGTTGCCCAGGGTTTTTAGTGGTTATGTTGAATTATTAAGATCAAGTGCTTATTCAAAAAGCTCCAGTATGAGGTTGCCGTGATGCGTAAGTTAAAAAAATGTGAAGTAAGTATTGGTTTTTGTTGTATTTGTAAAATGTGATTTGTGCTTGGTCAATTTTGCCAATAAATGGGAATGATGTATTCACAATTGGAAGAATGGGGGCGGCATTACAGGAACCTGTAATGTGATGTGATGATGTTGTGACACAGAAGAAGTGGATACATTGTTCCTGTAATGTCAGAGGGGTTAGCACCTTGTAGAAAACATGAATTTGGTATGGCATATGATAAGGTATAAGTGGGCAATTTCCACTGTTGGGTGGGAGATGAGCAATAAAAAAAGGGTGGGCCATTGTAAATTTTGGTGGATGATATAGAATTTTGAGTATTAAAAATGTATTTCAATATATGCTACCCCACAAAAGATATTCAAAGGAGATACGCAAAGAACATATATATATATATATATATATATATATATATATAGCGCCTTTGAGATTTGAAAAAGAAATTGAGTTGAGAGCAAGGGGAAATTTACTTGCCCCAAAATCATTTTACTCGACCAACTCCATTTTTTTAATAGTTGCCTTACATAAACATAGCTTGAATTGGTGATGGAAAACAAAAAAATGAAATTTTAATTAATTTAATTTAATTAAAATCTCAAACCTGTCAGAAAGGATTTAGAAATTTTAAAAAAATTATAACAACAAAATTTGATCTTTCCTCTTAATAATAGCATAAACATTTTGATGATAAAACTTTGTTTTTATTAAGTTTGAGCCCTTTTAACACCATGATATGCTGTTTTTTTGTTTTGGGCAGTTGAGTGGAGGTACCTAAATTTGTAGTTTCTTTCTTCTGTTTGCCTACAACCTTCATCTCATAGATGATAAAAAATAACAAATCTTATTTTCTCAATGATTTTCTATAAAAAAATTACTTACTTGTATAATTTTTTTCTGTGTGTGGTTAAGAAGTATGCATATTTTTTTTTCTTTCTTTCAAATGTTTGTTTTTACTTTTCGTAAGCAGGAAGGAAATACAGATGTTGAGTCAAGGATAATATTTTTCCAAATGAGTTTCTAAAAATCTGTGAGCGTCTTTAATCTGGGTGACAGAGACATTTTAGCTTCACTCTGGAAGTGTTAATTAAACAAATGTTTATACTGACCAGGATGATAAAAGCGAAGCAGGAGCTTGTCAGTCTAAATTCCATTTGTCAGATCTTGCTTTGATGTCTTTTGTTTAACCACACATTTCGATGTAAATCAGGTGCCATACATAAGACCAAAGAGTCTTATTGTACGTCATTCTAAGTAACTTGTGAATCTTTAATGGCATACTTTTGGGTTGTAAAAGGAATCAGATTTCCTTTTACTATATTTGAAAGGACATTTTTCATTACAAGATTTTTAATCGACCGTGAGCGAGTAAAGCAATAAACTTTAATCGCACAATTAAGTTTTATAATCGAATGAGTTGATCAGGCCAGTGAAATCTCAAAGGCTACATATATATATATATTTATGAAAACAGGAGATTAATTGGAAATAACTGGGTCACATTGCTAGATGAAATATAAATATCCCTGTAAACAATGAATATTAATGCCTGCTGTCACATGTCAACATTATTTGTTATCTCCTTTTTTTACTACATCATAAAGTTAGTAGTTTATGAACTAGTAACAAACATTTGCCAAACAACTTTATTGTTTTTGAATATTTTACTCTACAGGTGGGTGTGGAAAATTTTTCTATATGAAAGAGGGTAATGACAAAAAAAATCCCTTTTCTAGCAAAAGCTCTAACATCTCTTTTAGGAACAATACCTTAAAATTTGAAATTAATGGCAACCTACTGCTGGAAAATCTTCTTCCCAGTCAGTCATGTCTCTTTGAGACATGATCACCCAAGCCAAGCGTGTATCACGTATGGCACTTGACTGACCTTAAAATAACATTAATTAAATTAAAAATACAAGTCAACTTCGTTAATCTTTTAATTAAAATTATTTTCGGTTTCTTTTCTATATTCAAAAGAACAAAAAAAAAATCATTGTCTGTCTTGATCTATGGAGATTCGTTTTGTTCTCTTCATTGTATTTTTTTATCTAATAATTTATTTGTAATTTAACAATATGGTCAGCTTACTGCTATCAAAGATAGTCTGGAGAAATTTTTTTCACTATCTAAAATAGACTTATCCGAATTTAATATATGTTGTTTCAAGTATCCAAGAAGCATACCTTAGAATATATTATGCCACTGGGTGCTTAAGGTCATGCCAAAATACATGGATGAGAGAAATAGTCAATTTTGTCCTCTTTATCCACATATGTGTGAGAAACTGTAGGGCCCTTGGTAATGTTTATCAAATTGGCCTTGTGCCAAACACAACCGACATCCCCACAATTTAACATCAGAAAGTTGATTGAAGGTTGAAAGAATAAAAAATGTGTTTTGTTTGTAAAATAAGTGAAATTTTATTAATTGAACAGAAGAATAAAGTTGTAAGTGTAAATAAAATGTTCAAATAGAAAATGTACGTAATTAATTAATTTGTAAGAGTTAAATGTTCAAACAGAAAATGTACGTAAAATGTTCCAGAGAAATAGTAGTAACGGGTTTTAAATGAATCCATTCCAGAGCTTTGCCTTGGTCTGGGTTTTCCAAAATGTTTTCCAGTCATTCTGATCTGATTTTGTGCGGGTGTGCAATTTTACTTTTTTGCGTTTCAGTTAATTGTTGGATGATTATAGTATTTGTATCCAATACAACAACAACAAAATAAATAAATAAATAAATAAATAAAATAAAATAAATCACTGTACCACATTCTAACTAAGTGAGAAGGCATTTTTATCTTTTTTACTTTCATGTCCTAAAAACGCCTTTAACATTGAGTCTTTGTATGGTGATTCACATCAGGTGATATTAAACAAAATTGAAAGTATGTGTTGATCTAAGTTTCATAATTTTAGCATTTCCTTTTGGAATTTTAACTTAAGCGGATGCCAGACAAAACAAGCATTATTTTTTTAATCAGTAATATGTGCTCAATTTCTTAGTCATTTTAAAATTAAAATTTTATTTAAACTCCATTTATTCACTATAGTTTGTTTGTTATATTTTGTATTTGTATTTCCTTCCAATTATCGCACTTTCAATTGAGCTAACAATTATAGACATATATAAACTTTTTTATGGCTTGACTATTATTAAATATTTTTTACAACTTTATCCAGCTTCTGTCATAACAAAAACAAAAGTATGAAGCACGTAGTGAGGTTCGAACTCACTACTTAGTAGCAATGGCGAGGCAAACTTGCTAACCATTTTATTACAATACAACAGAAAACAGTACTACGACAAAATGCTCCTGTATTGTGACGGAGCATGGCTCATTCTTTTTCCAGTAAAAACTAGACGACTTCTTTGTACACAAGGACACATTCATGCATTTTTTTTTTTGCTTTAAATTATAAATTAAAAATTCGAGCTTTAATTTTTCATAGGAAAAAAAAGAGTATTTTTTTACTCCTTCCTTCGATTCTCCGTTGCTTCGCGAAAATTTATTCCAAATCTCAATAAATTGTTTGTTCATTTAAAAATTACACTTTTAGAAAATACATCCATTTAAAAAAAATCGTTTAAAAATCACTTCACAAATGACCAGACATTAAAGGGGTTCAATGCCAGAGAAATTAAAAATATTGAAATGATTTTACTTCAATCAAACAAAAACAAAAAATAACAAAATCTCTATCCACTCCAGTCCAAACTGATGATACAAACTTTTGTTTTTTTTTGTTTTGAGAGGCTGCTTTTCAGGATTATTGTTTTAGTTTATTTTAGTATTTTTTCGACAATCTTGTTCTTGTAATTGTAAATTCCTCTTTAACTTAATTTGTAATTAAATTATCTTTGTGGTTGTGCCCCCCCCCCCCCGCCCGCAAAAAAAAAAAAAACGAAAAAAACTGTGAAAATTATCGATACTTTTTTTTTTCTAAGTTAAACAACAAAATCTATATTCGATAATTTGTTTTAAATGTTTTTTTTTCTCCTTCCTTCCTACTTTTTCCTTGCAAACTGTATTTTCCCGCTGTTGTCATTGGCCCATGGACCCTGATTTTTTTTAGTTTTTCCACTTTATTTACTTATTTTTCTTAAGAGTTTAAATTCGAATTATCTATTGTTTTTATTTTTGTTATTTAATAACAATGAGCACGCTTTAGCCTAGTAACATTATTAGTCTTTCAAAGATGAAAATTAAGAACGAAAACTGTACTAAACTTCGAATCAGTCAAAGTATGTTGATGATAATTCATTCATCCCAAAAATAAACATTTCTCTTGAGTTTTTTTTTTTGCATCATTTTTTTCTCATTCTCTTTCAGCTTTTTTTTTCTCAAAGCATTCCTCTTTGGGTTTTTTTCTTTAACAACTTTCAAAAACTATATCCGCATTACTTTGTTTCGATGCTTTTTTCATCTTCTAAATTTTATTTAAAGCTGATGGTTTGTACATGGTTTTAACTTCTTTTTATATTATAATCAAGAGTAAATGTCTGAGTGACAATGACATCTCTGACTATTTTTCCACGTTCATTAGGAGGCATGCCTGGTGGTTGAGATCCCCCTTCCTCTCAGTGTTCGAACCCAGGAAAATATTGATTTTTTGAGACAAGCTGGATTCTCTCACTGTTCAGATTGACATAAAAAAAAACTTCAATCAACCCTTAACTTGATAAAAACAGCGTGGTTGTGTTTGATGTGGATTGTGGATTGTGGACATTCCATTTTGTATATTCATTATGCATACAACTGTTATATATTGATTGTAAGAAAAAAAGTTAAAACTCAATTGTGTTGAGTTATAAAAGTAAAACGCATTCATTTTCAATCACTAAAAAATAAAAATCCTAAAAAAGAATGTATTAAAAATATTTACTTTTGGTAAATGTTTTTTTTAGTTTCTAATCAGAAATTTTAAATGCAACCTTTTTGTTTTTATTTGAAATTTAATTAAACTCGCATTGATGCCATGGGTAATAAATTTGTACGCTTTTTAAATTAAACGAACTTGAATTTTAATTTGTAAAAGTTTTATGAAAATGAAAGAATGCTTTGATGACAAAAAAATGATAAGCTAAAGAAAAGTAGCGTAAAAAATGTTATTGTTTTAAAAAAATCGATGGAAAACAAATGAAAAAAAAACTTGCCTTTCTTACAAGCATTTTTACGCTTTAATAATCAAATTTGAAAAGTTTTTTTTAAATGTATATTCATTTTTTACAGTACACGTAGTAATCAACTGCGGCTGGTAAATTTAATTAAAATTAGCGTGTAATCACACGAACCAAGGATATTTTTTAACTCCATATTAATCTTGCCCAACTTGAAGAAATTTGGTCTGTAGAGCACTACAAAGTTAGTTAATTATACAAATTATAAACTTTTAAACTCATCCATTTTATTCATTTGTTTATTTATTCATTAGAAAGTTGCAATAATACTACCATTCAATTTTTTGCCATCTGCTCCCTACCTTACTTTTTTTCCCGCCAGCTATGGTAGAGACACCCCAAAATTCAAATGAACCATGGTTACTGCTATACTTCCATTTCCAAATAAAGTATTTTTAGACAAAAGTTTAAAATGCTCTTTATTCTTTAAATTTTTTCCGTCAATCAAATCAGTGCACATTAAAACAGCACAACAAATTTTATGCTGTTTTTTCAGCGAATTAGTGGAGATACCTAAATTACTTATTGTAAATTAAAAAACGATGTTAAATGTAACAAAAAGTAGTCTGCGAACAATCAAATTAATTAGTAATTTTTTTGTTCCATTATTCAATAAAGTGAAAAAATTTGTCTTTATAACTTTTTTGCTTTCTTTACTAAAAAAAAGTTCAGGAAAGAAAATTTTAACTGCAATATTTTTTTTTTTTTATAGCAAAACAAAAGTAATTTAACTTGTAATTTTAATATAAAAATCATTAAACGATACGTCTAGGAACGAGCAGTCAATTGTGCACAAAACAAAATTTAATGTGCCGAAGAAATGATTCACAAATCAACGTGGAAATCACGTCACTTGTTCCACGTGTAACTTGTATTTTTTTTTTCGTTCGTGGGCGGGTGTACTTCAGTTTTTTAGTTTGTAAAATTATTTCTCTTAAATCTCAGTCTCAATCAAGTTCTAGTTCATTAATTCAATCCCATTCTATAAATAAAAAAAAAACAATTTTTTTTCCAGAGAAAACATTCAACTATTATTAACGATTTCTTTGTTGAACTTTTATTGTGCCTGGTTCTACAAACGGAAATGACGAAATATGGACACGTCTCGCAAGCAAGTGTGTGTGTCAATTTTATCCAATCAGCATACGTCTCGATTTGTCACGTGATAGCCAGTTAAATATCGTCTTCTATTGCCCGTCGACTCTTTGTTGTCGACTTGCTTATTTCATCCGGTTTATTGTTATTTTTTTTTTTAATTTACCTATGATTTTTGTTTGTTTCTTAGAGGAATCGTGTGAAACTTAAGTTAATTAACTTCATATCACTGTTTGAAGTAACCGTAGGTATATTTATGTTTTATTTTTTTTTTGTCTAAAATCATAAACAAAACACTAATTTTTTAAACTTACTAGTTTTTCTGTAACTAGTAAAAAACGGTAACAATTCCAGAAAATATTTTTTTCTTCCTATGACATTACTTTTAATTTTTTAAAAGAAAATCTGTCATCATAACAATACTATTTACTACTTTAAACTTTGTCATTTATTTATATTTTCAGTGAAAATATAATACAGACAGATAGTGAAAATTTTCAGTGAAAATAGATAGTGAAAAATTTTCACTCTCTGAAAGTGTGAATGATTGGTTTGAAAAACATCTCGATTGACAACAGCGAGATGACTTTTAAGAAAAAGAAAAACAAACTTTAAATTAATTAATAATTTATCTACTTAGATCTTTCAATGTCAACAACGACAACAGCATTATCAACAACAACAACAACAAAAAAATAAAAGAACAGTAAAAAAAGCTAGTTGTGTTTTAATGAATGTGGATTGTGGATGATCTCAGAATTTTTAATGTAAAAAACTGAAATTGGTGGTGTCCTCAAGCGGAAGAAGAAAGTTAAAAGAAAAAGAACTTAAAAAGGCCAAACGATTGTTGTCTTGAAAACGTATTTGCGTGTCGGGGTAAAGGACATGTACCTCGCATCCCGATGGGTATCTATAAATTTAACTGTCTTCAATCATGGTCTTATCGAATTATATGGTTTTGCATACTGACAGCAATCGGGTTTTCGCTATGTCAGGCCACCCTCGGACCAAACTCTTATGTCAACACCAACGATAATAAACAAAATATCAACGAACCTCATACCCAACCGTCGACTTCAGCTTTCCACCATACTCATCATGCTTCTTCAGGAAGAAATAAACATTGTCCAAAAACGTAAGTAGCTTTAAAAAGTATTTTAATTTAAAGAACTGATCAAAACAAAGCAAAGACATAATCGATATCTTGTTACAGTTTATGGCATTTTCTGTTTTTTTTGTTTTACAATGCGGATATCTTTTTTTGTTGGTAAATCAAACATTTTTAGTTATTTACTTTTTAAATAATAAAAAACTATAATTTTGAAAAAAAAATGTTATTGATTAATTTGGCATATAATTCAAAGCAAACTTGATCCGTCATGGTTTTAAATAAATCAGGTCAGATTTTGGTGTTGTGTTTTATTTCACGGGAAGTAAGAGATTAAGAAGTGAATTTTTAAAAAGTAATCGTGTTTGATTTTTTTCACTGACAATGGAAAACAATACATTTTTTTAATTTTCTGTCATCCTTCAGTAGCCCACAATATCCAAATAACGATCAAGAACTATTTCTTTTTCTGTTGATTAGTCACATTTGATAAAATGTTTGTTCAAGAATTACTTTTTAGTTTTTAAATAGCTTAAGTTCAGAATCAGATCATTTTCATTTTTTACACACATAAAAAAATTAAAAACTAGTCACTTGTTTTAAGCTGTATTTAAAACCGTGTTTTTGAGGGTGTTTGTTTCAAATCAATGTTTTGTGTGTGTAATAGCCTACTTGTTTCAACATTAACTTAAAAATAATATTAATGAATTTCTGAAAAAATACATAAGACTTTTTTAAAGTTTCTTAAATACATTGTTTTATTTTGTTTCAAGAAATTTTCGTAATTTTCCAAATTGAAACTTTAATTTTTGTTTTTTTGTGGTTTTTTTGGAAAACGTAAGAAAATGTGAGGGGTTAAAAAATGGTAAAACAAAAATCAAGTTTTAACATCTGATTTTTTAATCTGGTTTGTTTACTTTAAAGACTAAGTGAAAAATGTAATTTTTATTTTTTGGAGCTTCTTTTTTACTTTCTGTTTTTGTATTGCAACCAAATTACAGATGATGCAGTATTTGTTGTCTAGACAAACAAGTGTACACACACTCACAGTATAGTTAACTGTTACACCCATTAATTTTAATTTTAAAATTTATGACAATGTCATTTGAATGGAAAGAATTCCATAAATTTAAAAATACGTGCAGAAATTGTTACCTAAACTATGATGAAAAGAAACCGTCTAAAAAAAAAAAAGCAATCGTCGCAAGGATTCGGATTTTATTTTTTGTTATGATGTAATAATTTTTTTTTTCTTTTAATCAGTCTTTTATTTTGTTTATAGGAGCTGGACAGACAGAAGATTTTTTCTTCAATTTAAAAATAAAACTAAAAGCGTCCAACTTTCTATAAAACAATTACTTTATTTAAAAAATATATTGTCAAATGAATGCCTCAACTCAGTCAAAAATAAAAGCTAATTTTCTTTATAATTCACGATCAGTTACTTCAAGTAAAAACAAAATAATAACTTTGGAAATTGTACGAATACTCATGATGACTTTTACCATTTTTTTTGGTTTTTAATTAGCAATGCTTCAACTTATTGATTTTTAATCTCAATAAAAAATACTTTCTTGTATGCAGTTCAGAATCAGAAATATTTATTTACAAAATTTACTTCTGTTGCTTGTTGACATTAAGTTGGTAGTGCTTCAAGCTTCATTTATTTAAAAAATTATTTTTGTCACTTGGCGTTTTCTCTCCCGGATTTTTGACACTGATTAATCATTAATTATTATTATTATTATTAAATTATGTTTTACTTATTTAAAAAATATTTTGTTTGTTGATTGATAATTGTATAATTTTATTTTTATTGTAATGGATATTGCTAGAAAACTAATGGTGTTTAAAATAAATTTTTAAAATAATTTTTCTATTTCATAATTTATGAAATTCACTTCAAGTAAAAAAAAAAAAAATTAACGCGCGCAAAATAAAACCCAAAATATATTTTTTAAAGAATAAGGAATCAACTGAATTGAGAAAATTGTTTATACAAAAACAAAAAAAAACAAAAAGAAAAGTTGAGTCTATCGTCTATTTGTTTTCCTTTTAAGTTAACTTAAAAGTTTTAAGAGTAAGACACAAAAAAAAGTGAAATTTTTATTTTAAAATAAAATGTTTAAAAAAAACAAAAAAAACTTTTATCTATTTAAGAAGGTAAGCTATTTACTTTGTTTTTCATGAGATAAATTTTATTCATATTTTCAAAAATTGGTTATGTGACAATGTGGCTGTAAAAAGTTGCAAAGAGAAAAACATTCTCTATTCTCATTCACAAATCTTTTTTTGGCATTAATGTCGATGTTTAGTTTCTTTTTTTACTTAAAGCATCATTTCGTCCAACAACTATACAAACAAAAATTGAAATAAATAGTTTGGAATGCTTAAAGCAAATCAGTAATATTGACCTTAAAAGTGGATCAATATTGTACTGTTATTTTGTGTAGTCGAAATGTGAAAACTATTTTTCAGCGATATCGACAATAAGAAACGTTGAGGAATACACTTTCATCCTTGCCCCCCCCCCCCCCCCAATTTAGTGTTACTCAACAAGCAAACCTAAAATTAAAACTGGTACATTCAATTAGCTTATTGATAAACAATAAACATGCATTTAATCATGTTGTTGTGCAATTCAAGGTCAGATGATGTATTCTTCCTAGTATTTTTATAATTTGGGGGGGGGGATTATGCTGTCATTTCTTTTATTATTCTAGCTAGTTGTAAAACCTGATACTGAAACTAAGTTTTCTTTGTCTTTTTTTAAATTTTTAGCTATTGCTGAAAAAAAACTTTCAACGTGGCTTCTTTTTTTTTTTTTTGCCTTTTTTTTCTTTTATTTTGATTTTTAATTTAAATCTATTTTTGTAGAGAGACATTAAGAAAAGAAAATTTCATGTACAATATACAAGTCATAAAAACATTTTTTCGTACTTATCTCGGTCTCTGTCAAATTATATACTTTCTCCAAGACATTTTTTTTTCTCGTGTAAATCACAAAAAATAAAATATAAACATTTACACTGTAAATTAAATTTTACAGTGTGACACTTACATATACTGACCCAAATACAATAAACAGAAAAAAAAAACACAAAAAAAAACACAATGAAACATTGTTCTGTAATTTTTAAAATAACATAATTAAATATTTTTTTCATTATTTCTAATCCTTGTCTAGTTAGTAAAAAAAAGATTGACAGGTAGCGTAAAAATCTTCTCAATTTTTTGCTATAACTTTAATGCTTTTCAATAATTATTCATGGTGTATTTCTTTTATTATTGGTGAAAAATTTAAAGGGAATTTTCTGCAGTATAATGATTGAATAAAAATAAAATGCTTTCCTTTGTGAAAAAAAAAATTGTGATTATTTGTTTGATCAAAATTCAAAAATTTGCTATTAAATGTTAAATTTTACATTCTATTTGTTTAAATTTATTAAATCTGGCATTTTATTTGTAAATTTGTTTAAGCATTCAAATCAAAGAAAATTAGGCCCAAAACAAACTATTCTTCTGCAACAACTTTGTCATTATTTTGTTACTTTAAGTTGATTTAAACAAATGAAAAATCTATTATTTTTATACTGATAAATAAAAATTTGTATTCTCATCTTGGTTGTTATCATTGGCACCAGCTGTAATAAAATCAGTGTAAAAATAGTGATAATTTTTTATCTCAGAAATTCATCCAGAAAAAAAAAAGTATTATTCTTTTAGGTTTTTTCTTTCTGTATCAATGATCCACTGCTTTTTTTGTCAGAATGTTATTTTCCTTTTCCAAGATAGTTTAACTCAAAAAAAGTTTCATTGTAGTTTGTAGAAAGATCAAAATTCTAACAGTTTTGAATGTGATTCTAATTTCTCTCTGAAACTCTAAAACTCCTGCCAGGGAAGGAATTCTTTTTCATTTGAGAACTACTGTCCCAGATGATTAGTAAAACTAGAACACATCACAAATTGATTTTCTAATGCACTTTATAAGTTTTTTTTTAGGGTTTCATGAGAAAAAATGCAGTTAGAAATGTGGATTTTGAACTGAATTGTACTGGGGTGGAGCTGCACTAAATTCCAAAATGTTATTATACTTTTGAAAAAGAAACTCATGGCAATTCAACTGTGAGGCCAGAAGGGGCTAAGTGCTCCCAATCAATTTTGGCTGGCCTCTTGGTTGCCTCCCATCTTTATAAGCTTCAAAAATTTATGAAACTGATCAATCTCTGATTTTGACAAGATTTGATCTTCAGCACTTTTCCCTCTGCATTTTCTTTTTTATTTAGCTTTTTAAGGACAAATGCCAGTTTGAAAGAATTCTACTGCTATGAATGAAAAGTTATTCTGTTTAATTTAGTGAAGTAACATACTTATACTCAAACTCATTTCTAAGTTGTGTATATGATAGTGGTGGAGTATGAAAATGAAAACATTGCTTGAGTTTGCCCCCTTCTCCTCAGAACAATCTCAGCTCCTAAGTGGCCCCACCCACTTTCAGAGTTCCACAATCGACACTGACCACCATCCTAACTGGAAATTCAATGTTTACATACACCTGTATTTGGGGGTTGTTTTAATGAAACACCTGCATTTTTTAATTTGTTTTTTTTATGTTCAGTATGCCTGTGTTATGGTGATGTATCATGCTGTTGATGTGCTTAAGATAACCCATTAAACAAATAATTTCATAATCAAGTGAGTACCAAGTAAAGTACTGGACTCATAGTTGGTGAGTTGTATTGTTAATTTGGTACTGAAATTTCAGTAAATACCCGGATACTAAATGGATGATACCAAATCCTTAAAATATGTGATTGTGCCTCCCACAGTCTATCTTGTTGTGGTGTCACCTTTCCTTTCAGCCAGCTTACACCTTTCCACAAAGAAAACCAGGTTGCTTTTTTTTTCATTTGATTGTTTACATTGAATACTTTTTCTTTATTTTGATTGACAAGCAACAAAAATGTAAAACATGGAAATTTTTGTTATTTTGGTACATGTGTACTAAAATACTTTCAGCATTTTAATAGTCACAATCACATTACTAAATCTCATAACATCTTGCATTTTAGTACCATACCACCTCTAATTGTACATCTGTTTGATGACGAATAAGATTACTTTGTTATATTTGCACTCCCATATGTAATTCAGTATTATTTTATAAGACTTATATGTTAATAAATAGAAAGACAACTAATATAAAAATGTCCCACAAAAAATTAAATAAAATTACAGATCTTTGTCCAAAACAATTCAGGATCTGGTATGTTCATTTACTGATTATTAGATAATTAGTCAACTTTTCAAAATTTGTATGAAAACCAAAAATAAATCTGTTTCTTTCTTGCAGTGTTTTTATTGTCAGTACAATGGATGGAAAAGTACAAGCCTTGGATGCAAGAAACAAAGGCAAAAAGTTATGGAGTGTGCAAGCTGATACTCAACCTTTACTCTCATCTAGTATCAGTAAACTAGAGGTGAGTTTAGTATTTTATTTAACAAATTGACTAAAGCAAAATCACCAATTTGGCTTTGTTTTGGAAAAAAAATTGTTTTACAGATTTCAGAATCTTAAAATATCTAATTATAAAAAAATTGTATCATTTTGATTAAAGTATAATAAAAAAAAACATAACTTGCACTTGTCTCTAATTTTGGTAAAAATCATCTTTTGAGGAGTTTTGAGAACAACTGAACTCATTCATTCTGCTATTTATGCTGCTTCCGCAACATTTTAATCGATCTATTCCACAGTTTTCTTCTGGTGTGCTATTCATATAGAAAAAAGAGCATCTCTTTTTCCAGTAGTGTAAAACTGTCTTTGGGATGAACTCTAAATAATCAATAAAAAATGCTGATAGTGAGTGAGAAAATGAAAAAACTTGGCATACCCCAGTTTGTTGGCTAGATGCTGAAATCAGACCAATGTTGATTTTGATCTGATGCTGCTCCTGTTGCTAAACAGGGATACAGTATTGAATAGTTTGTTTTGAATGAACATTTTCATGTAAAATTTATGAACAAGCACTTGTTGCTGAAAATGCAATATCTGAAAAGTATTGCTATAAGCACTTTGACGTTTCTGTTGGTTATTTCTTTTTTTTCTTTTTGTACATCAAATAAAAAGATCACCTTCTGTACTAATAGAACATCCAAAGGTGACTACACATTGAATCACTGGTTCCTGTATGATCACCAGAGTCAAGCAATGTTAAGCCTAGTTTGTACCTAGATGGGTGACTGCTTGGCAATACCAGGTGCTGTAAGCTTGAATGTGCATCTGATGTAACGGATAAAGCCTTAGAATTGCTAATCTGAGTGCTGAGTTCAAATTCCTGTTGGGTTCATTATATTGACTTACATGTAAATATCCTTGAGAAAAATATGAGCCCTCCTCCTCCTCCTCCTCCTCCTCCTTCTTCTCCCAGCTTTAGGTTAATTAATAAGAAAACTAAGCCATTATCCTGCACTACAATTCTTACAATCTAAAAACATTTTCTGACTTTGAATAACCTGCAAAGAGTTGATAAACTGTAGAAAACAAATTGATAAAAACTTTGTGTTCACCTGGGGATTGCTGTCCATTGCACTGTGACAAAAAGAATAGAAATAAAGCAGTTGATTTTTTTTCTTCTCTCTTCTGTTTGATCTGATTAGTCCTATCAGTTTACATCAGTGTGCATTCTAAAGGAAATACTTAAAATTTTATTTGTAAAGTTCCCATATGATCGCAGGTTAAGCAACATTGAGCCTGGTCAGTAACTAGATGGGTGGCCACTTGTGGAATACCAGATGCTGTAATTTTGGATGTGCATGTTGCGTAATGTAATTGTTAATCAGTGCTGACTTCCAATTTCCTTTCGAGTTTGTTATATACATTTATGCACAAATATCTTTGGAAAAAAATATGAATCCACCTCTCCTACCCTAGCTATGGGTTCATCAGTAAGACTTGCACTCCTGAAGCCATTGTTATCTCAAAAAATAAAAATTGCATACAAAATATTTAGATTTTGGCATTAAATAACTCATAGTTTGATATTTTGCTAAACTATCAAACCAAGCATTGTAAAACTAATGAAAAATCCCTAGATATATTTTTCTCAACTTTGTCAACTTTTTAAGGATTTATGCACAAAATATCCATTTTTCATTTGTTGAAATAAAATGTGAAATAAAAATTCATATAAGATGGAAATGGTCTTCTCATATTTCAAGAGCTTGTTTTTCATTGACCATACATTATTAGTTATGACTTTGATGCTCAAGCAGTGTTCTTGTAATTTGTCTTTTCCTTATTTTTTCACACAAAATATCAAGACAGCATTGTTTTGTCTTTCTTTTTTTTTTTTTTATAAATCATTTTATTCCCATTAAGACAGGACTGCCACTAGTGTGCAGGGGGTTACTATGAGAAAAAACCCCCAAAAGGCTTTTGAAGAAAGTATAAGAGATGGATGGAATTTGAGGAGATAGAAGATGGATATTGATATTACATTTGAGCCTTTGGTGATTGTAGCTATCAGAGAAGCAAGTAAATGGAAGGGAGTTCCACAGATAAGTGCAAGGAAAGAAACTTATTAGTAGAAGCGGTGGTTAGATTTAGGTATTTCAACGATAAAAGGGTGGAACCTTGATGCCAATCTAGTAGCACATGTAAATTCATGTGGACAAGGAATCTGGGAAAGAAGCTCATCAGAGCAGTTGCTATGAAAATATTTGTAGAAAAGACAGAGGGACGCCACATTATATTGGTGGGGAAAGTGACAGAAGGTGGGCTGACATGCCAGGATTGATTACTTTGCAGATCCTCCTTGGAATTTGTTGAAGACCTCAAGGTTAATAGCAGGAACACCCGACCAAATATGGCAACAGTATTCAACGCATGGACCAATGATAGATTTATAAATGTTCAAGATGGATTCTGACAAGAACTTTTTAGCTAGACACAGTGACCCAACCTTCCTAGAAGTAGATGCAGCTATATATTTGATGCAGACGTTTCACTTCAGGTTGGTTGAGAGAGTAAGGCATGGTGTGTTGTTCTCAAGAAGACTAGCATAATCAATCTTGATGGTCAGTAGAAAAGTTTCTCTATGGTGGTTAAAAGAGAAAAGTTTCATTTTGAAGGCATAAAAATTCATGAACCATTTCCTACTCCAGTCCATAACAGATTGAAAGTCCCTCTGAAGAGCAGCAGCCAGGTTTACTTTGTCAGCCTATTGAGACAACATTAAATGGTGGTGTCATCTGTATAGATGCCAACTTTAAAACTGATGACATCAGGAAGATCACTGATGAAAATCCCCCCCCCCCCCCCCCCAAAAAAATGTAAGACCTAGGATAGTCTTGAGCCATGCTCATTTTTGTACAGAGATCTGGAACCTTGCCCATTTAAAATAACTTTTATTTTATTATTAGACAGAAACGATTGAATTAAATCAAACAGTTATCCAGAAATACCATACCTCTGGAGCTTGTGCAGGAGGCCAGCATGCTAAACCCTGTCAAAAGCTTTCAAGATATCTAGAGCAACAGCTTGAGCTTTGCTGTTCTTATTAAGAGTCTGGTATATATATATTCAGCAATGGCTATTAGCACATGAGTGGTAGACCTGGCAAAGTGGAAACATATTGTTTGTCAGAGAGTAAGTTGTGAGATGTTCAACTACTTCAGCATTGATAATAGCTTCGAACACTTTGCCAGAAAGTGGTAAGAGGCTTATAGAGTGATAGTTAGAGGATTTAGAAAGCTCCCCAAAGTTTTTAAAAATAGGAATTACACTGGAAGAATTCCAACAAGCAGGAAGCAGTGAAACAATATAGTTTAGAGAGGACAGCTGAGGGCACATTTCTTTAGTATGATGGTTGGAATCACCTCTGATTGCCTTATGGGAGTAAGTTTAGAATTTATGTCAGAGACAAGGTTATATATATATATATATATATATATTACACAGTTGAGTCTGTTCTAGGAGGGAAATCAGGTGTGGGTACTCTAGATGCATCAGATGTGGAGTTGTTGGAAGAGAATTTGCAAACCTTGTCTGTTGTGGATGTGAGGACTTCGAACTGATTGAATAGACGAGGGATTGAGGGTTTGCTGTTGTTCATCACACTCTTGCAGGGCTGCCAGTAATCTTTGGAACTGAACTTGTGAGATGCTATATGATGCTTTATTCTATCAGCAAACAAAAGCTTAGCATCATTGTGAGCAGAGACAAAGAGGTGCTTGTTGTAATGAGATGTGTCGCTCTGGTAAAGCTGGAAAAAGTGATTCCTGTGGGCAATGATTGCTGATCAAGCAGGAGAGAACCTAGATGAGCAAGGTTTATGTCAGAATTTGCTGGCTTTCACTCAGAAGGAGACCTTTGAGGGGCAATTTTGAACAGGATGACTAAAAACTTTGTTCCAAGTGACATCGGAAAGGAAATCCTGCAACAAATCCCAGTCTGCTCATTGATAACAGTATGAAATTCTGCTGGTAGGAGGTTCATGGATAGAGGGGGAGTAGAAAGAGATATTAACAGATACCACGGCATGATCAGAGTTGCCAAGAGGGCAGAGCTGCATGACATAACAAGTGTCAGGATAGGAGTAAAGAAGAGATCTAGAAGAGAAGTACAACCTTCAGGGTTACTGGGAAAATGCACCACTTGCATGAGAGACTGAGTGATTGAGAAGTTCAGAATTTGAATGCCAGCAAGATTGGTGGCAGTTTTTCAGCCACTTGGCATGATGGGCATTAAAGTTACCGAACACAAATATATTAGCAAACAAGTAAAGGGAAATGGCCTTGTCTATATTGTCTGAATACTATCTAGCACACAAGTCATGAGAGTTGTAGAGAAAGAAGAGATAACTTACTGAATTTAGTTGAGAGAATTGTAGACATATGTAAGAGTAGATTGCAGAGTCAAAAGAGATCTCCCTAGCTAAAGGTAAATGCATGCAGACATAAACACCAAGGTCATGCATGTGGATATTGGAGTCTTTCCTAAAGAGAAAAAGGTAATTGGGAATCAAGAAATCAGAGGGAGGAATTGTAAGGTTAAAGTTACTTTCACATAGAGCTAGGATGTCTAGGGACCTTTAGTAGAGGAATGATTCCACACTGCAAAAGTTGATACAGATACAATGGACATTAGAGAAAGAGATGTTTGAGGGGTTTAGGTGTTTTTTGTTTGGCTGGTTTAATTTTATTTCTTTCTTTGTGTATTGTCATGTTTTAGAGTTATTTTGGTAAGGAGAGGTCTAGAATAGTAGTAGTAGTAGACTGTCATCAAATGAGACATGTGGGAAGGAAACTATCACAGACTGCAGCATAGTGTGTCCTCAGGGTTGCCCACCGGAGGTGCATGCAGGGGCACCTATCCATATATGACATGGCTCTGCAAGAACCCTGATTTCAGTTGCTGATCTGAGCAGCTTCTCAAAACGCTATGCAAAAGTTCAGGCTCCTAATTACCAGTTGGAAGCAGCAACCAGATAACTGACAACCTTATACCCTCAGTAAAAAGAGACATTAATAGAAGATTGGAAAGTGCAATGTGGCCTAACTGTTAATGACTAAACCTGGTTTGCCAATTCCAGACTTCAGAATCGATAACAATGTATATGAAAAATGTATACCCCTTATGGAATCTAATCATTATTGTTATTATAATTGTGTAAGCCTTCGAAACTTTTTGGATCAAAGTAAATATTTAGAATGCTTTCTGGTTAATTAAAGTAAATAGAATGCTTAAACTATTATAAAGATAGATTTTTTATACCAATATAATTAATGGTTTCATTACATGTAAAAATTAGGTAAAATATTCATTATTCTGTTTATTATTACAGGCTTCTTTAGGATCATAGAACCACAACCTTAATAAATGTTACTCCTCTGAGTTTAGTAGTAAGTGAATTTTGACAGGGACACAGTACCAATTTAATACTAAATATTGACTGCTGAAAGGCTCCAAATGCCTTACGATCTACCCATAGCTGAAGAGAGAAGTAGATTAATGCCTTTCTCATGTGTGTTTGTGTTAAGTGAACACTGTCCTAGCTGAAGTTTGGAATTGGCAAACCAGGTTCAGTCATTAACAGTTAGGCCACATTGCACCTTCTATTCTTCTATTTGCTCAAATAGAAAAATTTAAATAACGTATAATTAATTTGTTAATTTAATTATATACAGTGAGGTTCATCTTGTATAAGGTCCTAGAGCCATTCAAAGTAGAGGGTTACAGTGTAAGAGATACAGTTTTGACAGGTTTTGGCTTGCAGGCCTTCTCATCAAGCTCAAGGGCTACAGTATCCAGGGATGAATATTTGGCTTAGTCCAATTGTTTCTAACAAATTTTGTAATGAAGGTATTGTTTAATGCTTCCAGAATGGTAGTTTCAGGGGCTCTATGCTTAGACCTATGCTGTTCCTAATCTTCATCAATGACCTCCCTAATGTTATCAGGTATTTATCCAGATGACGGAACCATTTACTCTTGTCACAGTAGCAAGTCTGACAGAACCAAACTGGCAGCTGCTCTCCAAAAGACCTCTAATCTGTAGTTAACTGGGGCAAAAAATGGCTTTTAAATTTTAACTCATCCAAAACAAAACTGCTTTCATTTAATCACCACAGGACCTTTTCTGTCTATCATCAGGATGGCTAATGCTAGACTCGAGGAGAGCATTCTACTGACATGAAGTGGAGTGATTATATTTAATCTTGCTACATATACTGCTAGAAAAGTTGGCTCACCATGAATTTTTTTTTTTGTCAGAATCTATCTTGTACATTTATAAATCTACCATTTGTTCATGCACTGAAAATTTGTCATATCTGGTCTGGTGCTCTTGATGTACATTTTGAGATTTTTGACAAAATTCAAAGAAGGGCCTGTAATATAATTTATCCTGGCCTGTTCATGGTAACTGTTCTGGTAATCTTTTTTTTTTCTATTGCCGTGACTATATGCATGTTACTAGATTGGCAACTAGGTCCCACCATTTTACTGTTAAACCAGCTAGATGCAACTGTCACTTCTATTCTAATAATTTCTTTTCTTGCACTCCTCATCTGTGGAACTCCCTTCCAATTTCTTGCTTCCCTACCACCTACAATCTTCAAAAATTTAAATGCAACAGAATACCCATTTTCTGTCTTCCTAAATCCTGTTTCTTTATTGTCCTTTCCTCACTTCTCTTCACTAAAGTCTTCTCATTCTCTCTCACTCCCCGTGACCAGGGCTGGTGCAAGAGTCTTGTGCCATCCCCCTCCCCACCAATCTATGATATGGAGCCCACCACTTTACTACATCTCAATTTTCATAAGGTAGTATTCATGTAAAATACAATTTTTATTGTAACCTAATTATGTACAAAGTAATGGATAATTTACAATATAAATGAACAATTCTGCTAGAACAATTGAAAATAAATACAATTTATCTAAATACATTTTATAGACATGTCATAATAGATCATTCCATCTTAAATAAATCAATATTTTGCAGGAATTTTTAACATCAACATTAAATTTTTCTTGCTAAAATGTTGAATAATTTAATGCATAGAAAATCAAAGATAAAAAATAGTGAATTTTATATAGTGTTTTTTTCAAGACTTAGCACAAACAAAATAAACTCATGGATTTAGATAAAATAAAGAACTTAAAATAACCTCAAAATCTATGAAAATTTTTCTTACTTTAAGTCAGTTGTGTTTAGTTTGATTTGTAACATATAAGTAGAAAGTGTTGATAGTGAAAATCACAAAGCACTGCTTGAGGCTCACCAGTCAGGCTGGTCCCTCCCCACTGGTTTGGGGATAGTAAGCATCAGCCCTTAATCCACTGTATACACTGCCACAGCTGTGTAAACACTAAAGTGTTGGTGTCCCTTTGTGTCCTAGTCACATTATCGCCTTGCTTAGTGTGAAATGATTAAAAAGAATATGTTAAAAACAAGTCTTGACTAGTTGATGTTAAATCTTGTTTAAAAAATAATGTGTTAACTGCTAAAAACAGTTTAAAAGCTATTTTTCTTGTAAACTGTTCCTTTCCAATAAAGGTTGTTGATTTTCTAAAATATTTTATATAGATAATTTTCTTAAAAAAGAAAAAAAAGGTTCCACTAAAAATATGTTTGTTATATTAGTTATTTACCTATTCAAATAAGTAAAATTAGCTGACACTCGAGATATCAACTTGTAGTAGTTGATTAAATCAAGGTAAAAGTGTATTGTTGAATGAATAACATTAGTTTCATGGAGAATGAATCCAAAGAAAAGAAATTGGCAATCACTTGTTGGAAGTCATTTTTTTTACCATGTTCCACTGCCTTGAATATAAAATCTATCAATGAGTCATTGAATAAATTGTAGCATATCTATTTGGCTCCTGCTGCTTGTCATTTTAAAACTTGTGATCTTCTTAGCCTAGAAAATGTATTTTCTTTTTACTATTGACCAAGATCATACACATTTTTCTGTAGTATTATTGAATGACTCCTATACAAAATGAAGGATTTGGCTGTACAAAAAATGCTTAGTCATTTATAATAGGATTAAAATTGTTTGTAAAATTAAAGGAAGAAGTTAGAAATGTACTATTTTAGTTAATATTTTGGTGGTCATAAAAATAAAATGCTTGAATTAAAAAAAAAAAAAAAAAGGAAAATTTTCATTTTGCAATGCCATATCTCTAAAATACACCAGCTATAATAATAATAGTTTTCCTGATACAATTTTATTCGAGTCTGGTGACCTGAATAAAATTGTTTAACTGTTAGTTTTGCTTTTCTATAAAAAAAAATTTGTGTAAAAATTTTCTGAAAAGTCTACTTGTAGCTTTCAGTATTATTGTTACAGACAGCATTGGATTTAGGTCTTACGAAACCCCTCTAATAGAATTTCGGGGCCTCATTATTACATATATTCCTCCTGCAACCATCTCTTTAAAAAATATGTATATATTTTTAGTTGATGTATAATGAAGTGTAAAATTAAGCAAAATAGATAAAATTATAAAAAACTAAAAAAGCTAAATAAAAAATGTATGAGTTTTTTCTTTTCTTCTTTTAAACACTTCACTCCAAGCAAGGTGATAATGCCACTAAGATGCAAAGTGTTAATGGTAGTGAAAGAGAATGAGTAAACTTGAGAAGAAACTGAAAACCCAATTCTAAACAGAAACCAAGGAATACACTTCTACTCTTACAAAAAATGCATCAAAATCTAAGGGGCATTTTGAGAAAGAACTGGAAACCCAATCCTAAACAGGAAATAAGGGATAAACCTCTACTATTTCAAAAGAAAAAAAATTAATCAAAATCAAGGAGGCCCAATCAAATTTAAAAAAACTCACTCCAATAAATAGGGGCCCCAATACTTTAAATTGTTCCAGATTAGTTCAAATGAGCTCCATTAGATTTGAAAATAAACAGATCTTCTCTGTTCTTATATCTTTATATTTTTTTTAGTTTTATCAGGGGCTCAAGACTAGAGAGCCCTTGCGACCTCTTTAGTCTTAGGGCTCCTAGGCTGCAGCCCATTGTAGCTCATATGTAAATTCAGCACTGAGTCAGTCAGTTTAGGTGCCATACGTGATACACGCTTGGGCGATCATGTCTCGAAAGAGACATGACTGACTGGGCAGAAGATTATCCCGCAGTAGGTTGCTATTGCTTTCTGCGGTAGACTGGTTGCCGACCAAGGCTATAGAACCCAATCTGTCCTGCTATTTAACCCATAACTGGAAGGAAGAGACGGATTAATACCTTTCCCAATGGTATTTGCGTGTAAGTGAATACAATGGATTCAGCTGGAATTTGAACTCGGCTCCCCGGTTTCTCGTTCCGAGCCGATATCCACTGTACCACAACGCACATCCATGTACATAGATCATTATTAGAAATGTTTATTATCATTTATGCAACTAAAATTCAGTAATTAGGTTATATTTGTAATAAAATTTATTTAGTAGAAGAGTTTTGATTGCATTTGGACAGGCTTGTAGCCAGAATATTTTGAGTGGTAGGTCCGGGGCCATCTTCAGTAAGAATTGCTAAAATTAGTTCACATCATTTTCACTGGTGGAGTGGAGGTGGGGGCAAATGATCTTTGGTGTTGGGGTCTCTGAAATCTTTGTTTATCTTTTTTTTATTATATCATTGATTTTTGTTCTTCAGTCTACTGACAAATTCTATAAATTATTTATATTTTAAATATTATTAGTTATGTATTGAAAACTTTGAAATTTTATTTTAAAACCATTAACATTTATATTTTAATGAAAAAACAAATTCACAAGAGACTTACTAAAAAATTTAGGTTTTGTTGAGTGTCTGATATTTTTATAAACAATAAATTTATTTCTGACATCAATAATCAGTATTCGAATTTAGGCAAATGAATTCTGATTTTCAAGGTTAATAGGTACCATGAGTGATTAGAACTATTTACTCACACACTTTTGCAGCATCTAATACATTTATTTCGTTTAAAATTCTCTGGTTATCTAACTGGTGTAAATATTGATAAAGCATTTGCTGTTTTTGAATTCAGACTGATTGACCTATGCCCCTGATTGGTTGATTTTGAGAAATATTAAGCATTTCTTTTTTTTTAATTCTTTTTTGTTTAAATCCTTAATTTTTATTTGTTGACTGTTTTCTAGGTTTCTTCATGTAAAGATTTGTTGTGTTGTAAGTGAAATTACCATTTAAAGATTTTACTGAATGACTTTGGAAGAATGCAGCAGATAAAAATGGAATAGACTACCAACTGAATTATTAACAAACTCAATAATAGACTGGATGGATAATTTGTTTTTTTTAAGAACAATGTTAAAAAAAACAAAAGAGATGTTCTTATTAAATGATACACTGAAAATGAATTTATTAATTCTTTGGAAAGTAGGAAATAAAATAAATAGTGAAAATTCATGTTAATGTCTGTTGATTTCTAAAACAGCTGGCTAGATTAGTCATGTCCTGTTCTGAAATTGAGGTTAAACAGTGTGAATAGTATTTTTTCTTAGTGCAACAAGTAATTAGTTTCATTTGTGCAAGTAAATTTGAAAAATTAGGCATTATTTTTGCAAATTATAAAGATTTTCTATTATATATTGTAAAACTCTAAAATAATAAGTTACAGTTTAGAGTTTAATAAGAAAATTTTATAATTAGTAGTCATAGGCAGAATGACTAAAGTTTTTGTTTTAAATTTTTATTTTTAAAGGAAACAAACTCTACAAAAATAATTAATACTTCTTAAAATAGAAAATACTTTAAGTGATTTAAAAAATATATTAAACTTATGAATTTAACTATATTTTACTTATATGTTTGTAAGTAACTGCTTTTTTTTCTCTTTTGATTGCATTCATTATTAATTTGATATAAACAATGACAAAAGAAAATGAAAACAAAGAAAAAGCAATAGTAAACAAAAATCTGTTAATATGCTTACTTTAGTATACATAGCTTAAACGGATAAGTTTTATCTGCAGTATTAGATAAGTTAATATGCACATGAATGATACAAAATATTAGGATACAAAGTTAATAAACTATATTATTAAACAATTGTTATATCAATTATATATATGACATGTATTTTGTGTATTTCATTTATTCATTTTTTTTTTTTGCTTTAAATGTGATAGTAATTTTTTTTAGTTTAGTGTAGACCATATAGCAACTTAATATAGAATACCACATAGGATCTCATTTTATAATAGGTCATCAGGAAAATTTCTTTCACTCAGTGTATATCTCTCTTAGTACAATGTGATGAGATGTATCCCAAGGTCATAAGGCATCATACAGTATACTGGAAATCAATATGAGCAATAATGTCACAAAGAGATTCTTTTGATAAAGGTACAAATCTGTTGCTTCTGTCCCCAGCTATGAATAAATAGCAGAACAGACTGGGTCCTATAGCTGTGGGTGGTGATCAGTTTAGGAGAAGGGCAACTCTGAATTCAGGAGGGTTCTTTGGGGACCTTGTGGCACACAATGTGTTCTAGTTTTCTGCTTTTGATGTTTGAAAAAGTGATTGGCTTTGCACAAGCCTTCAGCTCTATAATCAGATCCTATATTCATATAATCTGGCTGTTCAGTTCTAAGATCTGAGTTACTTTACTTTTATACATAAAAAACAATAGGAGAGTTCAATATATATAAATGTGTGTGTGTAATATATATGTGGTATGATAAGCACCTGGCTATTGCTGAAACTCAGTTGTGCATAAAACTTAGGTTATATATATATATATATATATATATATATATATATATATATATATATATATGTGTGTGTGTGTGTGTGTGCATATATATATATATTTTCAAACTTTTTATGAAATGTATTAGATCTGACATATTTTTCATTTATTTCTTTAAATAGTATATTTATTTACATCTACTAGTCTAAATAATCAAGAAATCTTGTTGGAAAAATATCCTGCCATGGGATGCATATTTCCCTAACAAGATTTCTCGATTATTCAGGCCAGTAGATGTAAATAAATATACTGTTTAATAAAAAAACAAAACAAAACTGCATCTACTCAAATATAAGTATCTATTAAAAATGTTTAAACAAATAAATTAAAAATATATATATTTGGGTAACAACCTTTCTTTTAAATATTTTTTGTTAAGTATGTCAGACCAGGAAAATTTTATAAATTTTTTATTTAGTTTTTTTTCAGTATTCTTACTGAGGTAACTTGTTTACATAGGAAGTCATCGAGAGCATAAATAGGTACAGCTATTACCTAGGCAGTAGTTGAGTGCTTACCACTTCCTGTGAGTTAGTAACACTACACAACAATGGCATTGCTGATATCTAAAAAGCCTAATGAACAATTATCACTTGATAATTATGACTACACACAAGCATGGCTTAGGAGTCTAGCAGCTAAAGCTGAAGGATTTGAAATCAGTTGAAGAAAACCAAATAACTGATCTTTTCTTGGCAACTGCAGGTTGTAAGGTTATTATAAAAGTATCAGCAATTGCACACAAAAGACAAAGGAAATGATGCCAGCTAATAGTAAAAAATATAGTAAACAACCAATTTAATTTGAATCCTCTTCAGTTGACTAGTTTTTTGAAATGAAAAGTATCGACACATGACTTTAATGCAGTTACTACTGGGAAAGTTGTCACCAGAACTGTGTTGAATTTGTTTAGCAACAAGAATGATTAAAAAAATTTAATTCAACAAATATTATAGATCTGGTAGAGGAAATGAATGTATACAAGATAGAGAAAAAGGACAAAATAAAATACACTTGATGTGATTATTAACATCAAAGAGAAAAGCAAAAATATCTGGCATATAAAAAAAGATGTGAAAAATGTTTCAATATGAATAATTTTGAACGTATGTGTAAAAAAAAAAACAAAAAAAAACATGTTTCTACAAAATGAGGAAATAAGTATGGATGTCTTTTTATTAAATAAAATAAATGAAAAAGGGTTTTTTAATAAATCTGAATCAATAATGTTTTATTGGACATGCAACTAGATACAGGAACTGATGTGACTTTGATACTCAGAAATTTTGGGAAGAAATTAAGAAAACCAAGTTTAAAGAAAAGCATTGTCTAAATAAATCTGTTTGATAGATCCGTGATAAAAACATTAGGCTATTTTGAAACCCACGTGGAACTAAAAAATAAGTTTGACATATTACCAATTAGCATGGCAAACTGTGAAAAGAATCATGGTGTAATAGAAAATGAAGTGTTGAACATAAATTTGACAAAATTAATAAACAAAATCAAGGCAGAAGAAACCAGAATGTTAAAAAAAACTATGAAGCAAAGTTAAGATTAAAGTAAAATGTCTCTCCTTCATATTTTCAAGCACGAATAGTGCCAGTCCATAAACTATCAATAGTTGTTGAAAAGTTAAAAATATTACTAAAACAATATCTACTTGAACGAGTTTCATCTGGAGGGAGCAAATGGCCCCCCCCCCTTCAGTAATTTTAAGAAATATGGGGCCTGCAAAGTAGGCATAAACTACAAAATATGTGCAGACTCATATCTTATCCCCAATAACAGAATGGGCTTTAATCTCTTGTGAGTATGAAAGTATTTTCTAAAATTGATCTGAAGTCAGAATGCTGTCAAATACTTATTGAAGGTTTTAAAGAATTTACAACAATAAACACGTCATTAGGCTTGTTAAGATAGAAAAGAATGTTGTATGGAATTAAAACTGCAAGTGTGATTTTTTTCAAAGAGCTATAGAATAAGTTATTGATAGCAATATAAAAAATACAATATACTACCAAGATGACATTAATATTGGCACTATTAATAACAAAGAACTAAAATGAAAAACCAGTATGGTTTTGAATAAGTTAAAATATGCTGGATTAATTATTAAACAAAAAATGTGTGCACAACACTAAAAAAAATTATTTTTGGGATATTCCATATCTAATGAAGGCATATCATCAGACCAATTATTGACAAAATATTAAAAATTGAAGTAATTAAAAACAAAAAAAGTTATTTTTTTTTTTTTTTTTTTTTTTAAGACTTGTAAATTTCTACAGACAATATGTAGACTGATACTGTTAATTGACAAAAGCTTTTGCTACTTTAAGGGAATTCAAAATAATAATGGAAATGAGATTGCAGACCAGGTTAGATAGCAATGAGGTAAAGAACAGTGGGCCTGAAAGTAATGAAAACAAAAGTGTCAATGCAAGACAAACATGACAGTGAAATCGAGAGCAGGATAGACTCTGAAAATGAATAACTGTTGAAGGAACACTCTTGTGAAAAAGAAAAAAGATCACAATTTCCCATATTTAAACAATTTCTTGGGAAGAGGAAGAAGATAGTGACAAAGGGGTTGTTAATGCTTCTGTAACTTGTTGTATTTACAGATAGGGATGTTGGCCCTATGCAAACCCCTTTATCCTCCAAAGTAGACTGGTTGCCAACCAAAGCTATAAAATCCAATCTGTCCTGCTGTTTAACCCATAGCTGGAAGGAAAAGAGCTGAATTAATACCTTTATGAGTAAGTGAATGCAACAAATTCAACTGGAATTTGAACTCTGCTTTTGGATTTTTCATTTCAATCTGCACCACAGTGCATATCCACAGGAAACCACCAAGAGTATAAATAGCTAGAGCTATTATCTAGGAGGTAGTTGAGTGCTTACCACTTACCACTAGTTAGTAACACTACACAACACTAACATTTTTCTGTTTTATGGGAATGAGGGAGTGCAAAAACTGTTCATATTATCCATTGTCCTAAGCACTTTCAGCATGCTTCTTCAGCCATTTTCAAGGGTTTTTTTCAGTTTCTTTTCATATTTTGATAGTGTGAGATGTATTATTTGGAATTTTAGAAGGAGTGTTAATTTTGAACTATTGTATATTGGGCAAAGCTGGAATTTGAGTGGGTGACTTTCTATTTTTTTAAAAGACTTTCAGCATGCCACTTCATTAGGTTGTTGGTAGAGGAAAGCTGTTTGATGTTCAAGGCCTTTCTTGTAATGAGATGTTTTTGGAAATTTGATTTACATAGAACTAGTGTTTTGGACCAGTATTTTTCTTAAGGGTTCTTATAGATTGTGGGTTGATAGATATTTAAAAAAATTTTTTTTTTATTATGACATTTTGCTCTGATGAGTGACATAGGAGGTGTCTACATGTTTGATAGAGGTAATTGATTTATGACTAGAAACAGTCTTGTACTGGGCAGTGAAATTGATAGTTTAGATTTGACAGGTTTGTTTTCTTTTTAGATGACAAGGTTTGTGATTTTCCATTTTCTGTAATATATTATAAGTTTTATGTTTTTTTTTTTTTTTTTTGAATTAGAACAAATATGATATTGTACATCTGTTATTGTAAAATATGTTGATGTTTTGTTGTGTGGTATTTTCATTATTGGTGTTGTGTATTTTTTGTAAGAATAATTCTATTTGTTTATCAATAATGTAGTTGAAAAAATTATTGTTGTCTTTGTCTATAGTTTAAATACACTTAACACATTATTTTTGCTTACATTTACTTACAGTCATGATAAACATCTAATGCTTTTATTACATATTGGCACACACACAGACACAAGGTTTTCTTCTACATTTAATATTCATCCATTGCTTTATCACATGTGACATGTATCTGATCCATGAAACTATACCTTAATCAACATACTGTCTGTTTGATTTTTAAATCATTTGTCTTTAATGAATTTCTGAAGAAGCTGGTTAAAGTAAAACATTAAATTAAAGACACTTTTTTCTTACTTGTTCTTTACTTATACTATTAATCTTGTTGGATTCTGATCCATATATTCAACACACACACATATATATATATATATATATATATATATATATATATATAATGTACTCTACTAATATATGTCTTATAGAAAACTTGCTTTTGACATTAAAATATATTCCAGTAATTTAAGAGTCAGGCTCCATCTTTAATAACCCAAGAACACTAACCGTGGGTATATAGTGCCCAGCGCAAATGATGCTATTTTAATTACAATTTAATTACAAGTTTTAGTACCTGATTTTCTTACCTAAATAATGTTTTTCAGTTCCTATTAATGTTAACTCAAAGTACAAATTTTGAGATGCCTGCATATAAAATGTTTTAAATAAAGATTTATATTTAATATTTTTTTTGATATTTTCAAAATCCTGTATGATATATCCATGATTAGTAGTGGTGTAACTTTAATTGATGATTAGTGTTCCAGGGTTAAAGTTTGAGAATTTCTTGACAAATGTTTATAGCCATGATACAGACAACTATACTTGCACTGACTTTTGTATTATTTAGGATGGAGTATAATGAGACATTCTTAAAACTTTTTTTTGTGTATGTTAAACAAGCAAAATTAGATTCAAACAAGTATAGGAGTGTATTCAATTAGAGCAATACAAACAAACACTGTTTTCAGAACCCAGCACTCTCTTATTTATTCATATTCTTAAGTTTTGACTGATATTAGCAACAGATAAAATTTAATGTTCATTTATATGTTCCTGCTCTTGAGTTTCATGGAGATTGTATCCACTTATCAGGAGGCTTGATACTAAAATAAAATTTATTCAATTTAACTATCAATCCCTCTGATGAGGGGGCTACAATCTCCATGAAACAGACAAATGGACATCTAATTTCATATGTAGTTATTAATGCTCTATCTCTTGATATTGAGCACTTTAAGTACAAAGACTACTTATCTAAAAAATGTCTTATTTTCCAGAAATACTCTGGTCGACATTTCTTTTTTAATCTTGTGAAACACAATATTTTTTGTTATGTAAAATGCAATAACATATCCTTTTAATTATTAAATAATTTGCCATGCATTATTGCTGAATGCTGTTAATTTAAAAACATTATCATAAATATCTATTATGACTAACAATGTCTAATATAATATCTAATAAATAAATATATATTATGACTAATATTATATAATATAGATATATTAAAGATGATCATTTCATTTTTGCAAATTATAAAAAATTAAATTCTTGGTTTATTTTATACAGAGATATATGCAAAATATAAGTGTATGTAAAATGAAAAAAAAAAAGAAAAAGAAATTTACTTTGAAAAGAGAAGTTATTGTCAATGGGGGATGATTTTTGTTTGTCTTCTGCTTTTAATGAGCAAATCCAGAGCCAATACATACTATCTCTGAAATCCCTCTCCTTCCCACCAACCAGGATGCTCAAACCTGAGCGGGAAGTATTTTGTGACTTTTGTTTTCTTATCAACATTTGCTTTTTTTCTACCTACATTTATATATGTTAAAAATTAAACTAAACACAACTATTAAAGGATTAAAATCTTTTGTAGATTTTAATATCATTCTGTGGTCGTTTTTTATTCAAATCTGTGAATTTTTTGCTCATGCTAATCTAATTCTAAAAAACACTATATAAAATTCACTATTTTTATCTCTATTGTTGAATGTGAAAATTTATTCAATCTTTTTAACAAAAAGCATTACAAGCTTATGTTAAAAACCACCTTTAGGGGAAGTTAAACAGTTAAAAAAAAGCTGACTTTAAATAAAAATGAAATAATTATTTTTTGTAATTCTGTTTGTCAGTTGAAATTTGAATGCATTTATTAAAATTACCTTCCCTCACAAATTATTTTAATTTGATGTAAGTGTAAAAGTTGATTTTCCTTGTGATCTGTTTGGTGCACAGAATTAATTCTTACAAGGAAGACATACTGACTGCTGAGTTGCTGACTTGCAAATCTGTTAACTATTTAAAAAAAAAAAAAATGGATGTCAATCTTGACCTTGAGCATTAATCCAGTTTGTTTACATTATCAATGTCCAATGAGTAAATGAATTGTTTGTAATTTTTAAGAAATCCACCCCAAAATCTTGGCAGTTTTTTTAAGTACCAACCTCAGTTTTGTTTATTACACTAGTTATTTGTTTAAGGTGTAACATTTTGTATGAGAATATATTATATAAAATATCTTTGTATATATATATATATATATATATATATATATATATATAAATAATATTTTCTATTGTTAACGAGTTATTACACGACCTAGGTTTCTACCATGAGTGGCGTCTTCAGGCGATTTGCAAATCACCTGAAGACACCACTCATGCTAGAAACCTAGGTCATGTAATAATTTGTTTACAAATGGAAAATATTCAAAAGTTCTACAATTGAACACTTTTTAATACAAATGTGCACTGGTTTAATTTTATTATGACCAAAAACCAAGTAATTAAACTATATATATATATATATATATATATATATATATGGGATTGAACACTTTTGACTGCTGGCATATTTACATTCTGTAAAAACATTACATGCTATGAAATCTACCTTTCTCTGTCATGCACTGATAGCTTGGTGGGTGGGTCTCTAACTGACAGATCAATGGGGTTTCAGTCCCAGCTTAAAGTGAATGATTAATCTAGCTACACTGATGAGCTGCGATAAAGCAAAATAGGCCTGTATACAAATTATATATATATATATATATATATATATATATATATATAACTATCAATCATCCTTCACTTTCATCATTTGACATGAAGGAACATATCTAAACCCTTGTCAGTACAAATGCATGAACTTTTCAACCTTTAAATTCTTTGATAATTATCGCATTATTATATACCACTTCTGCATAATATAAAACTTTTTCATAAGTCCACACATTATAACTGAAGAAAAATATATGCACACATACACACACATTATATTTTCACAGATTTGTTTACTTATTTTAACAAATTAATCTATATCCAGTGGGCCCACTTTAAAAGTGATGATCTAATACTTAGTCTGTATAAATGACTACTTTTGTATGCTTGTTTAGACCATGTTCTTTATGGTTACATAAATGATAGTTCTTTGTTTTTGCTCCCCTCTTCCCTTAACCTAACAAAGATATCCAAATCCAGTGTTTACTTTGTTTTACAGGTACTGAAAACTGATTGTTATATATTTTTCATTACAATTTACAACTACAGTAAATACACAAACAGGAGATCAAATTATACATAAATAAATAGAATTTATATGAACTGGTTTGAAATAGCATTTATGAGGGCAGATCAATAAGTTTGTAGCATGACATAGTTATTATCTGAATTTTAATCTTAAGTTTCACTGTATAATGTTTAACCTATGCTATTAATATTTGATTAATAAGGAAATTGCTTAAAAATACTGTACCAAATGTTTCTTATGATGCAGATTAATTTTTCACCACTTTATGATAAATTTATTTCTCAAGATTCAGTTCCTTTTATAAAATTTTTCTCTGTTTAATTTAAGCATTTATATATGTTATCTTACTTCACCAGTAGAAATATGTGTAATGTGTTTCCTATTCTGTTCAAAGATATACAAATAGAAAGATCATGCAACCTGCAGTTATTGGGTTGATACTTTAATCTGACTGATTGTCTAAAAATAAAACTGATTAGATTGGTCTGGCTTGATGAGTGACAAGAACAGGCCATGAACTAACATGTGGCTACAATACAATTGGCTCAGGCAAAACTGTTGTTTTTCTTCTTTTAATATTTTGTGCTTGTTTTTAATTTTTTTTTTTTTTAAGATTCCTATATTTGTACTTTTACTCACATATGCACGAAACATAAAAAATGTAATTTGAAAGACTTTGCACTTAGATTTGAATAGATTTAATAAAGTTCTGGTCACATTCCAACTGGAAATTATAAATCATTATGCATCAAATATATAAAAAGAAGCAACAAAAAAAAACTTAATGCAAATACACTCATGTCCACAGTACAATGAATGTATGTGCATATATATACACGCAATGTATGTATGCACATAGCAATCTCTTAAATATATATATATGTGTGTGTGTGTGTGTGTGCCTGTGCTTGTGCCTATGTATTATTTACTATAGTTAAGAAGACAAAGTTGTTTTTTTAAGAGTGGTAATAAAATTGGGACAATGATGAAAATCAATGATATCTAAGAAATAAATTTTTTTATTAATATTTAATTTCTATGGAAAGTTAATAGAATTTTTATAAATATTTGGTTTATTTTTTTTAATATTTCTTATATATTTTTTATTAAAATGAAATACTGATTATTTATCTAATATATATGTTGTTTTAGTTATTTCATTGAATATTTTATTTTAAAGATGTGCTATAAAGATTTATGAAAGAATCACTTATAATTTAAGAACATGCAGTTCAAAATTTATAAGCAAGCTGCTTACAACTTTCAATTCAACATCAAATGACTTATTTGATATCAAGAGAAATGGACCAAAAAGCCTAACAGACATTCTTCCTTGTCTATCCCATTAAAAGGTTTGTCACTTAACTGATTGTTGTTAATCCTGGCTCTAGATTTTCGCAGACAGACCTCCAGTAATAACACACACACACACGGTAAAAATGTAGTTTTAAGGTATGTTATATTTGTGGGTGAAAATGCTCAATATCTGGGATAGAGCATATGTAAATATAAAAGTGGACATTGAGGTCACCAACAAGTGGTGACCATCTGTTTAATGCTTGAATGCTGTGCCTGATGCCAAATTTTTTTAGCCGGCACAGCACTGTTGTATCGAGCACATGTGATTGCCATTAAACTTTAGTAATACATCGCTCAATAAATCCTGGGCCTAACTAATAACTTTTCAGGCAAAATTTGACTTTATTCATTAACATAGTCTCCTTCTAGGGTGATATACTGATTCCAACGCTTCTTTAACAATTCAATACCTTTTTTTGTAGAATGATTTGTCTATGACCTCAAAATATGTCTTCTTTTCCAATATCACTTTTTCATTGGAGCCAAATCTCTTTCCCTAGAGCATTCTTTTGAGGTCTGTAAACAGCCAGTAGTTACTGGGGGGGCCAGACCTAGAGAATAGGGTGGATGTGGAAAGAAAAATCACTTTTTCTTCTTCATTTGTGGCCATTTTTTGACAATTTCTTCCTTCAAATGCACCAATAATACTATACAATATTCACTATTGATGGTTCTTCCTTTCTCAAGGTAATCAATGAACAAAATACCTTGTGCATTCTAAAATACAGAGGCCAAAACTTTGCCTGCTGATGTTTGTGTCGCTTGTTGCTTTGGATGGCTTTCACCTGCTGCTGTCCATTCAGTAATATGATTTTTTTTTTTTTTTTTTTTTTTTTAAATACTGTTAGTCTAAACTCATCACATGTGGTAGAGAAGCAGTCCTCCAGGAGCTACAGTTCTGTGTGTGTGTGTGTGTGTGTGTTACAAGATCACAGCCATCTGTGTAAAGGAGATCATGAATGAGAGTTACAAAAATTTTCATTACTGTAGTGAAATGATGGAATTTTACTTGTTTGTTGTACAATGATGGATATAGATATTGGCATCACTGAGTAAAAGTTTGCAAAATTACAATGACAAAAAAGATTGCAAATAGTTTAGAAGCCAAAAGATCACCTTATTTTATGCCAGGCTCAACAGAAATGGGTTTAATAGTTCACTGTTGACACAACTCACCTGTAGTTGATACTGCAATTATTCTGAGCTAAATTTTCTGGTGGGTAGTTTATCATCTAGTGTGATCAACAGTTTGAATGAGGCCAGTATGCTCAAACCCTTGGTAATGGTGACTTGCAACTTCATGCATGCACAATCATTGATGAACAATTCTGTCTGCCCAATTTTGCTCACAAGGCTTAGGTCAACCAGTGGTATTGTTTTCAGACACTATTTGTAGTGGAAACGACCATTTGATTCAGTGTGCTTTATCACTTTGCTTAGGTTCTATTTTCCTATGTTATTTTTTAAAGAAAGCACATTTTCTTAAAAGCTTCATTTGTACTCAGTAAACAAGGTCATTTCTAAAGAATTAATGGATTTATTTTTAATTCAACATTTTATTACTTCAAATATTGTTTTTAGTTGATAACCTTGTTTGAAGTAGATGCCCTGTTTTTTTTTTTAAACAGTATTCATTACATTTATCATATTTTTATTATTATTATAGTTGATACTTTGTATTTGAAATAGACATTGCATTTTTATTTATTAGACAGTGTATCAGCCTATGTAATCAAGAAATCTTAGTAAAGAAAAATGATTGAACATGCATCTCCCTTTGTAGAGGAAAGCATTGTTTGGTCCAGTCTGCATTACTGTCTGGTCATGAGGATCATCATAGTAAGCAAAGTTCTATTTTCTTTTATTTTAAGGAAAACAAATCCTTTTCAATCAGATTATTAAATGGTGGTTTCATCAGTGTTTAGCATATTCAGGTTGGAATGAAAAAAAAAAAATGTCAAAAAAAACATGGAACTTTTTAGTTAAGAGGGGCAATAAGTTAAGTTACCTTTTCAGATTCGACAATCAGCAACCAGAAAATATGGTTTTAATTTTATTGTTTTTATGAGCATTGCTGGTGGCTGTTGGATTTTAAATCAGCCATTTCTGAGTTGATCATGTACTCTTGTATCATTCAGGATGATTGTTGACATTAATGAATTTAGTCTTAGATTTATTGTTGAGAACTTTGAAATGGAGTCATTTTTGTTTGGAATAGTATACTACATCCTACTGACACATGCACACATTTGTGTGTGTGAGAGAGAGAGAGAGAGAGAGAGATTAGATTAGATATAAAAATGTATACATGTTAGATAAATAATGAGTAAGTGAATGATAAACTGGCAAAAAAATTTTCATGATGTGTTTTACTCCATTAATGTACTTCTTCAGTTTATTAATCATTTTATTGAAGATTATATATATATATATATATATATAATCTTCAATAAAATGATTAATATATATAGATATGTTTATGAAGACAAGCAGAAAACTATATTTTTCTCATCTATGTTTTGTCCTGTTATGGGATTTATCAAGGTAACTTTTTGACTTTGTAAAGTCCATCACAGGACCAAATGCATAGGCAAGAAAAATATAGATTTTCTCTTTATTTAAACATACTGCTTCTTTCCTTGGAGTATAACCGAGTATACCTTATATAGTGCGATGGATAAATTGTCATCTAAATTATGCAAACCTGAAAATAACCCTGACATCAATTTTAACAGGCATATTTATCAATATTACACATATTACAAAAATATCTTGAAATACTAAACAGTAAATTTGGTCATTATCACCATTGGCTTCAGCCACAGCTTCCAAATGATTTTGGAATTTCTTGCAACTCTTCTGCATAGTCTTCGTGTTTAAGTTGATGAATATTACTAAAATCCTTGCCTTCAATCATCTTTGGTGTTACAAGGAGTATTGTTGATCTCTTGCTCAACTGCAATCCACACATAATAATCCAAGGGGTTGCAGTCTGGGGAGTTAGGTGGCTGTAAGGGATAGTGTGGTTGCAGAAATTGTCTGACATCCATGGCTAGGTTCTCTTGCGTGTGTAGCATGGTGCAGAGTACTGTTGCCTGACATAGTGTCTTCTAGCAGTCACTCTCTTGGCTTATGGCAGTACTACTTTATAAAGGTACTTAATGTAGGGCTCTGTTGATTTTGAGGTCCTCACCAACAAATTTGAAAGTTCTTTTATCAGAACAATCTGAGTGAGTTTCCCGAGCTACCATATTTTTGTAATCACCATTGAGCTCCTTCCTTTTTTTCTGAATCATCTACACTGTCATCAGATTGACTCCCAAACATTATGAAATATTTATATTGGAGCTTCTGGTGTGAATACCAAGCAGTACATCATGCTGTTTTCAAATTTCTGTTGGAGTGAATTGTGTCATAGTTTTCTTTTTCTCTTAGACAGTGTGCAACTGACCCTAGTATACTGTGTAGTAGACAAAAATCACAAACAATGTGCATGTGCAAAATTAAAAATACATAATGGTGAAAATTTCCCCATCACACCCTGTGGGTATATATATATATATATATATATATATATAATAACAAAACCGACTCTCTACGTATCCTAATCCTAAAATTTTACACAAGTAAATTTTGAGGACCACGAATAACCGGCAGAATCTAACTCCGTTATTGTCCGCCGCTATAAAGCTTTGGACAAGAGGGGGAAAAAAAAGAAAACCGCGGAGCACCGACAATACATACAGTACTTCGCAGCAAAGAAAAAAAACTCTCCAACGGAACGAACCACAAAGAAAGAAAAGTGCTCGATACAAACAACCAAATTGAACTAATCAAGAGGCTATATATATATAGCACTGACATATCAATTTATTATAGTAGTATAACAAAAATCCTAATAGTTGAGTCAAAAGCATTTAGAAAAGAAAACCCTTGTAAGTGTACAAGAAAAACTTAATAAAAAAAAATAAACAAAATTATTTTGTCAGTTTTGTACTGTGAAACATGTATAAAAGATGCATAACTGCCCAAATGCACAACTATGTGTATATGTGCTGTTGATTGAAATTATTGGCCAAGTCTTATTTTTATGATTTATTGGAAATAATTACAAGTGGTTGTACAGATATTCTGCATAATAGATGTGGTTATAGGTTTGAGGTTAGTAAATATATAAACATTTTTTTTAGTTTTTCAAACCTTGAATAAATGGAGACAAAGGAAAAAAAAATTAAATGCCCAAATTAATGACTCAAAAGTTACAGTCAGTTAGACTTCTTTTAGGCTGTCACATTTTCAACTCTCTTGTTTTTTGTTAACCGTTTCCTAAATTAGCACCAACGTCTACAATAATATTGTGCTTCGTGTACTTACAAAATCTTTAAATTGTTGCAGATTACTTGGTTTTCTTATTCTTACATTTCTTTTCAATTAATCTGAAAAATTTAGGCTTATGAATTCCAGGCTAAAAATTTTTATATTATCCTGAAGATATTTCTAGATTAATTTAGAAGTATGTATTATGATTGTTACCATGGATAAAATTCTAATCATGCTTTAATTGCAGATTTCTAATATACACTTTCAAGTTCAGGATTTCACAGTAATAATTTTTTTATTATACTATTTATTCTTACAAAGCTTCTTGTTCCTTTTGTAGAGAAGTACCCCAAAATCATTATATTTCCTCTGTACTTTTTGGTAGGGACACTCTTCTTTGGATTGAAAGCTTAACCTTGATGTCTTCAAACAAATTTCTTCTCATTATGCCCTAAATTTTTTTTTCAGTTGACAACAGTATATTCTCTCAGGAGATAGGTTTATCATTATGTTTATTTGCAAATGTTGTACAAACATTCAAATGAATAGCTTTAAGAAAAGGCACCTTACAAGAGCAGTATGCCAACTGGCTTGTTCTTTGCATTGCTCTAGTAGTAGTAGTCTTGTTAGTTTCACTCCAGTGACTTCCAAATTTTTCTTGATGTGTTGTAAATATTTGACTTATTTTTAGCAATTCTGAAAAACTAAAAAAAACTAATTACTAATTTTAGTCAGCTGTTTGTGTGTGTATATATATATATATATATATATATATATATATATATATATATAATAAATGGAACTTTGTCTGTGTGTGTGTGTGTGTCTGTTACCTATAGATTCCAAAACAGCTGAACCGATTTTCTTGAAAATTTACAGTTGTACTATAAGCGTCTGTGAGTGTTCTTAGCTAGGTTTTGTGTCGGTACCCCTGATATATAGTCAAAATCGGTAACTGAAAAAATTGGGTTATAGAAAGGATTGGTCCGATTTTAATTAAATTTGATACTCATAGACAAAGACATAAATGATATTCAGAAGTTTCAAGGTTGCAGTTCTTACAGTAGTGCAGAAAATCGATTTTATATATATATATATATATATATATATATATATATATAAAAGGCAAGATGTTTGTGTGTGTATCTGTTTATCTGCCTGTATGTCTGTATTTTTTCAGCCCTTTTATTTTAGTTTTTGCTTCGGGTTTGGCTCTAAGTAGGTATAATTGTAGTTCTTAGTCTCAGCCATGATACCATTTACTCAGAGGACTTATTTAGCCTTCAAAATTCAGTTTATGGCGAAAAAACTTATTTGATATCAATACCAGGAAATCAAAATTTGATTTACATCTATTCATTTTTCTTTCAGTCTACAGTTTTGCTTTAACTGGAAACAACTATTGCTTTTTAGTCTTTCGTGCCAACGTTCAAAGAGTCTGAGCTCCAAGACCATAGATTAGTTTTAAAGCTTTCATTACAACTGAGTAGCGCCGGGCTATACTGCTAGTATATATATATATATATATATATATATATTTGGTCAGTAATCTTTTTTTCAAACATTTTTATTAAATACAGCTGACAAGATTTAATTAATTGTTTTAAGGTTTTTCAGCATCATAACATTTTTCCATTTTGTAGGAATTAAGGAATATAAAAAATGTCCCAATCACTTTTGGCTGTTTCTATAGCCTTTTTCAAGGATGTTTTGTTTCTGGTGGTGTTATTTTTTACTCATGTTTTGACTGTTATGTAGGAATTTATGTTGTGTTGTTTTTAGAAAGAAGTGTTAATAAAGGCAGCAATCCTTCTTTTAAACAAGTTTCGTTAAATTCAGCTGACAGGTTAAGGGTTTTATTTAATTTTTCTTGTGTTAAAATTTTCTTTTTTGGATGTGAATTAAGTAAAAATTGTACAAAATAAAAGCACATGAACATATAAAACACTTGGACAATTTTTACAAAATTTATGTCCAGAAAAGAAGAAAATTATAAGAACACACAAAAAATTAACAAAAAAACTTAACCTCAGTACCTTGTCGGTCATATTTTCATATTTACTGAAACTTTTGTGCGTGTGTGTAGCGGATACTCATATTTGAGTAGATGGTTTGTTTTATTTTAGACAGTATTTTGAGAAAAGTTATTAAAGAAAATGTACCATCGTTCAGGCTAATAGATAAAAAATACGGTTTACAATAATACTGTTTACTCAAATAAAGGTATCTATTAAAAATAAAATTTGAAGTAATAAAAATATGTCTGATTAAAAAATAAAATGAATTTCTTAGAAATATATGGTTCTGTGTAGTTTGAAATTACCAACTTTAAAATCTAAAAATACTAAATTTCTTAGCTATAACACTCAACTTAAACAACATGTACAAACCTTACAGAAAAGAAAATAACAACCTCATATATTTTAACAAAAATTCTAATCACTCTTCCAACATATCATAAACAAAAAGCTATCTATGAACTCTAGTAACAAAAATATTAAACAAAAACAAAGAAATATATGAGTTAGCACTAAGAAACAGCAGATTCCCAAACAAACTTGAATACACTAACGAAGAAAAACCAAACTAAAACAATAGAAAAAGGAACATAATCTGGTTCAATCTCCCTTACAATAACAAAATAAAGATAGGAAAAAATATTCTTAACATAATAGAAAGACACTTTCCTAAATGCAACAAATTATCAAAAATTATCAATAAAAACACAGTTAAAATCAGTTACATGGAGAAAATAATAACCAAACACAAGAAAATACTTAAGACCAATAGCAATAACACAAGCCAGCAACACAATACAAACAAATGTAACTGCTGAAAGAAAGACAACTGTCTACGTAATAAATATCTAACCAACAACATAATATACAAAGCTATTGTGACAAATAATGCCAGCACAAACAAAAAGATTTACATAAGAGCAACAAAAACATTCTTTAAGAAAAGATTCAATGATCAGAAAACATCATTCAATACAGAAAAATACAAAAACAGCACAACACTATCAAAATATATATGGAACCAGAAAGAAAATAACATTACTACCAAAATTAAATGGGAAATAGAAAAAAGAGCCCCACGATACAGCAGCAATAGAAAAAACTGTAAATTATGTTTAGAAGAGAAACTAGCAATAATCAACTTTAAAATCCGAAATAAAATATTAAATAAAAGAAACAAAATAATGGGAAAATGTAAACATGTGTACAAATATCTGCTTTGCTACACAAATAACAATAAAAACAAATATACAAACACTCAATCAAGTCAAAAAACAGAAAATAATACAAATACTAAATGAAAAAACACACATAAAGTTCACAAACACAAATATACACAAAAACGCAAACATCTAACCATGACCTAAAAAAGAAACCCTTAAGCAATCAAACACACCAACACAGAAAAAAGGTCAAACCAATAAAAGAGGTCAACCTAAATGACAAGAACAAACCAAACAAAAAAAAAACAAAAAAAACTTAGAGGATACTTATTCAATACAAAACAATTAAATAGACACCCACTCATGCATACATTAAAAATAAATCACTAAAAAGAAATCGAACATCTGTACAATAGAAATAAAAATAGGTGAAAAAAATAAACTAGTTACAAGTGGAACTGCTCACAGAAAATATCAAATTACACCAGGCTCCTTATAAATAAGAAAGAGAACCAGGACTCAGCACCAGAAAAAACAGTCATGATGAGTGAAAACATCATAGTGGTGTCCTCACAAAACTTTGAAGTCAACATGAACCTGCTCAGTTAAAGTAACAAATTCTTTGCACTAAAACTCTGTGTGTGTGAATGATGAGATAAAGAATAGATAAAGTGTTTATCAATCTAGCATATTTCACTTTTATTAAAGCTTCATTAGAGAATGAAATCTAAAAGAAAAAAAGAAATTCTGGTATTTTTATTTTTGTGTTGTTTGATTTTTATTGGTTAATCAAGTTTCATGTACATTGATTTGTTAAGCAGTGTTGGTATAATTTATGGCATTCTGAATCCAAGGAGAGATAACACATTCTTTTAAATCTCAGGAAAATTAATGGATTTCATGTCCAACTGAAAAACAAATTTAAATACTGCTTTATGCATATAAGTCTATCATAATTTTAGTTTGTCTATGTGGGATTCAGATTATAATGTATATTCGTGTGTGTCTAGTAAACATCATTTATGTTTGGTGGTTGTCTGCATGTTTATTTGGGTATGTTTTTATGTAAACACTGGTTGTGGTATGTAAACATACGTTAGATTCTTGAAGAATGGAGTTAATAAAGGTTGTTGATGTAATAGTGTTTTTGTCACATGTTTATAGTTGGTAAAATATTTATCAGTATTTTTGATGTAAAGAATTATGTTCTTTTTTAATTAGGGTGGTGGCGTTTATTTTAGCTTTAATATAATGTGCATTCTTTTCTTGAGTTTGGATTGTCATAAATTATACCAATGTTGCTTAACAAGTCAAAGGCACATGAAACCTGATTAATCATTGAAAATTGTTTTGATCAACTTGTGACATGGTGGATTGTCTTACTGAAAGATCACATGTTTTTTCTTCATTTGTGGCCATGTTTGGTGATTTATTCCTTCAAACACACCAATAATGTTAGATAAAATTCACTATTGATGGTTCTTCAACATTTAGATTTTTCCATTGTTTTTAAAATTTACAAGAATAGCTTCACTTAAATAACTGTAGACTAATAATCTAATTGGGCCCAAATCTTGTCATGTGCTATTTGAAGGTTAGTACTTCATAAAAAGCATATGTCAGGTATTGGACTTATTGTTACCAGAATTTCTTTCTTTTTTTTGTTCTCTCTCTCCATATATCATTCTCGTTGTCAGATTCTGATCAATATTTGATCTGCATTTGATCCCAATTTGTGTGTGTGTGTGTGTGTGTGTGTGTGTGTGTGTGTGTGCCTTGTGTTAGTTTTTGGTGATTGTTTCTTTTTCAGTAGTTTTACTGGTAAAAGGCATCTTGGCAAGCAGGTCCTCTGTCACAAAGTGCTCAATATTGGGGTAGAGACAGTGTTGATAATTTTAGTGCAATGAATTTGTCACTTCAACTGAGCAGGTTCATGCTGACTTTGAGGTTTCATGAGAAAGAAAGATAAAAGTAAAAGAAAATCAATCCCAAGCGAGACTGCTCCCAGAAGATATCAAATTACACGAGGCTCCTTATAAATAAGAATGGGAACTGGGACTCCACAGCAGGAAAAATAAAAAAAATAAAAAGCCAGCCTTGGTGAGTGAAGACATCATAACGGTGTCCTCACTAAACTTTGAAGTCGGCATGAACCTGCTCAGTTAAAGTGACAAATTCTTTGCACTAAAACTATATATTTATATATAAATTTTTTTTAATAATCATTTCACTCTAAGCAAGGTAGTATTGCTGCTGGTGCTCAGGGGGTTACATAAGAGGAGAGTGATGAGAAAGAGGAACATTACAGGGGGGTGTCAGAGAATGGGTAAAAGAAGGATGAGAACACTGGTGTGAAGAGAGCTGCATGAGAGTAGAGTTGAAAGGGAAAAGAAGATATATATATCCCATATTCACCTCTGCCTCAATGCGGAGATTTTGTAATCTGTCTGCCTGTATGTTTGTCTTTCTATCTGTAGTCAGGATATCTCAAGACCTGCTGGATGGATTCAGGGAAAAAAATTAAAGGATGATTGCTTCACAACTGGCATAAACTGATTAGATTTTGGGTTTGATCTGGTAAGGGATAAAGTTTCTTGGTTATTTTTCTGGCTTTATTGCTGAAATTTTTTTTTACCTTTCAAATGCTAAATACTGAACTACCTCTCCTACATCATTTTAAATACTGAATCACCTCTTCTGTTTCAATTTAAGTGTGCGTTTAATTTTGAGAGATTGGTAGAGTTCATTTTCTGTATTTTCACTCTTGATAGCACCCAAGAAAGAATTGCAGTTATTTTTGATCATTTTCATAATCATATTACAAGATATAAATGCATGAAGCTCTGATCTAAATATGTAATCATTTCTTCATTTGTCAGTGTGCAGGTCACATTTAATGTCTATATTATTTATTGTTGATATTATTCGTGAAAGAGTCATTTACTACAATGCAAAAAATTGTAATTCAAAGTCAACCAAGCATGCTTTCAGTGCAGTTACTGGGAGCACTTATAAAATATTGTTCAACTGGAACCCTAAAGATAATTTTATTAGTAGTTGAAGGAAAGTTTTCTGATTAAATTAGATGTTATCAATAGGTATTTGTATTCTCAAATAAAAAGAAGTGAATAATTGTTTTCATTGATACCCATGTCTAAAAGAGAATTTTATAAGCAATCTACTTGGATGTGTGTTCTGGTGCAGTGGATATCAACTCGGAACGAGAAATTGGGGAGCCGAATTCAAATTCCAGTTGAATTAATTGCATTCACTTACGTGCAAATACCCTTGGGAAAGGTATTAATCCATCTCTTCCTTTCAGTTATGGGTTAAATAACAGGACAAATTGGGTTCTATAACCTTGGTTGGTAACCAGTCTACCGCAGAAAGCAATGGCAACCTATTGCGTGATAATCTTCTGCCCAGTCAGTCATGTCTCTTTCGAGACATGATCGCCTAAGTGTGTTTCACATATGGCACTTAACTGACTGACTTGTACAAAGCAGCCATAAAGTCTTTGTGCAATTAAAAATACTTGTAGCTTTACAACTATCAGTTAGTCAGTTAAGTGCCACATGTGATACATGTCACTTTTGATCCATGACTAACTAGGCAGAAAGTTTTTTCTGTAGTAGATTATTTTTTTGTGATAGATTGGTTGCCAACCAATATGTACCTGCTACTCAACTCGTTGCTGAGGGTAGACGAGATGGATTAATACCTTTCCCAAGGGTAACTATACATGATAGAAATAATCTGTAAAAAGGATGAGAAACTTTCTGCTAGGAGTTGAATTAAAAAATTAGTATTTAATATTCACTTTCAAATAATTTAATGCAAGTTAGGCAGTTTCTAAATGAAAAATTCCCTAACAGACACTGGAAGAGTTGAACTGTTATCTTGGACTCTACAATCACTAGATTTGATACCGCTGGATCTATTTTTATGAGGAAATGTGAAAAGGTAATTTTTATTCAACTAACAGCAATCTTTAAAGCAATTACAAGCTTGGATAAATGATGTGATTGAAAGTATTATTGAAAATCAGCAAAATATTTTCCAAGAACTACACTTTTTTCTACACAATATTACTCTTCGAATGTGTAATGTGTGTGGACATTTTGAAAATTAACAATCCCACTTAAAAAAATTATAAATACTTCTTTCTTATCCTTTTTATCAATTATTTCTATCATGTATAGTTACAATGATAAAAGTATATTAAATTACACACTGACTCTATGGACACCCTGTATATTGGACTCTTGGAGATGTAAAAAGAATTTTATGTTTTAATTGTTTATTTTAAAAATAAAACGTAAAATGACTCTCTACAGCTTCCTGTATTTTGTTGTTTCAAGTAATTTCTCACCCTTTACCATTGCTCTTTATCCTTTTTTCTGCCATCCATTAGCACAAGTAGGTTAATCCCTATTTCTCTTGCCTTTAGTATGTCCTGGAAAGGTTAAATTCTCAAGGCTTTCTTTCCTCAATATGTAGCTCTGAAATTTCAACTGTTTTTTTTTTTTTTATGACTGTAAGTATAAGTTACCTAGTAGTTCTTATTTGCCTTAAGATTTTCTTATTCTTTGTATTATGTCTCTGGTATTCTTAGAATTTATTAGTAAAACCATATCTTTATTGCTTCAAGTGTTGTTTTAATCTATGAGGAAATTGTCCAGCATTCACTGGCATATAAGAGTAATGCAATATTTTCTTTGTTACTTATGATTAATACTTTACTTAGTTTCTGGAAGACCTCTTTCACTATTCTTATGTGTCTTTGTCATATTTTCCATTATCTGTTACCATACTGCTGAGATGGTTGAATATCTGTACTTGCTTGTACTTGACTGTAAAATTATTTGAACACAACCATCATTTTTGACAGCATAGATAAACTGGTGAAATGCAAAGTAAACTGAACAAATCTTGATCATAAACTTTATAGGAATGATGCATTTACTTTATAAGCAAACGCTATTGTATTTTAATTAAATTTGTTTTGTATACATTTTAATTTCCAGTTTGCAAATTAGTAATCAGCTTTTAATTTTCTGCAGAATTTTACTTGCATATTTGACAACAATTTAAATATCTTTTGATTCATGCATGCACTTAATTTATACGATGGTAGGCTGAAAACTTGGTCAAAAAAAGCCATTGACATTAGATAGGATGTCATCATCAATATGATACTAGTTCACAGCCAAGTTTTTTTTTCATTGACAGTCAAGTCAGGAGACTAGGAAGTGTGATTAACCAGTTCAGAGCCACAGTTACACACAGTAACCAAGGACTTGCATGCTAGAGCATTGTTCTCATGAAACAAGACCCCTTTTCGTCAGTTTTCCAGGGTGTTTAGTCTTGATAGCTTTTCGTATCTGCCTCAGCAAGTTGACATTATATTCTCCATTGATGGTGTGACAATATAAACTATAGTTAATAAAAACTATAACTTTTGCATTGTAATAAACTTCCCTGCAGATGAAATGACTTTGGTCTTCTTTAGAACATAGGAGGAGGAGTCCCACTGCATGGATTGTCTCTGGCTGAAAGTGATGAATCCAACACTCATCTCATGTTGGGAAATATTTAAAAATGTCAGATTTTTCCATGATCTGATCAGCTTGTGTGTTTTTGGTGTTATTGAGCAAAAACCTTCATCATACCAAGTTCATTGTGCAGAATATTCTCAATTCTCTCACTGGATATGCTGATAGTATTGGTTATTTGATTTATAGTCAGTTGCCTGTCATCTATCACCATGTGGAGAACATTATCAATGTTTTCCTTTGTAGTGGCAATTATAGGATATCCAGACTTTAAGTTGTCTTCAAGACTTTTCTTTTCACTCCTAAATTCAGCTGCCCACTTTTGCACTGTTGATAAAGCTGGGGTGTCATCTCCTATTGTAGCAACCATGTCAACATGAATGTCATTGGGGCTAAATCCTTTTTCTGTAGGTACTTAATAAAAAGCATGAAGTCAGATTTTGTCAATTTTCAAAAGAAGTCACTACTAGATACTTTAAAAGTTTTCTATTAACAGTCAGATGTTTACCTAGAAAGAAACAACTCACTTAGTAAGAAGAAACCAAATTAATGCATGCAAGATTTCACAGTTTTAGCATCACTCCTTCATTGTCAACCTATGAACTTTTCAGTCTACCCTTGTAAAGATATTGAAAAAATGTTTATGAATTGTTTTTCAATTGGTTGTGCAATATTTTTCATATTTTTTCTCTGCTGTCCATGTAAATTTTGGTGTATCTGATTGCAGGAATTTAAATTATTTGTTAAATATTTTTGTGAAGTATTTATGCAAGAACGTATGTTTATAAAAAAATAAAAGACACTAGTGAACTCGGCTTATTATTATAGTGTGTCTTTTTTATGTACAAATATGATTTATTTTTTGTTATTATCAATCCCGTATTAAGCATTTTGTCTTTGTTTTGTTGTATTTTGTAATTAACATTTTTACTATTTAATGCTTTAATACGTTTAAATGAAGCAAAAATGGGTCTATTTTCAATGAATTTTATACTAGACTCTTGTTTTATTTTAAATCGATATAAAAATATGATTTGTTAACCTTTTAGCATTCTGCATTATAATTTCCGCCTTAAGGTGGAGGTATTGTATTCAGTTGCGTTTGTTTGATTGTTTGTGGTACAAATATTTCAATGGTTTTAAACATGTCTATTTATTTTTATTTTTTTTAATTCTAGCTGACCAAAGATGGTGTGAATACGCGATTAATTCCTGCATTGGATGGAAGCTTGTACCAATATGATGGTGACAATTTGGAGGCTCTTCCTGTATCCTCTGAGACTCTTCTCAGTTCTACATTCCGTATCAATGATGATACCATGATGATAGGTGGGAAGGCCATAAGGAATTATGGGATTGATATGATTTCTGGGCAGGTAACTTCAATTACATTTTAAGGTTTAATTTATTTTTACTATTGAAGAATAGACAAAAGAAAAAGTAAATCTGAATGCTTTTTATTGTAATCAGATGCAAAAAGAAAGTAGTTGATATATACATTTGTTTAGTTCATTTTAACTATTTCCTATTATGCAGAATATTACATGCTAGAAATACCTGTAAAAATTTAATGATTTTTCTATTTGAATTTTTGATAAATCTTAATTTTTAAGTTAATGATTGAATAAGCTTATGGCAAGTTTTACAAAGTGTAAATTAACTGTAGAAATTCCCCTATTGCATTGTTAAGTATTTGAGCTTAACAACTTTAACAAAATACTGCTATAATAATCCTAAATATTAATGCAAGATTTGAAATTGATTTTTTCCATTTCACTGAAACATTGAACACGAGTATTATTACCTCTTCAATCTTCTCTTCATTCTTTCATTTTCTCACTGAAATCATATCGTGTCTGATATGCTTTTTCAATCTTTCCATGTGAACAGAGCAGAATAGTCCATTATTTTTTAGGTATTGGCAGGATGTAAGGGTTTTTAATAAAAAGGAACAAGCAGAATTATTATAAGATCTTTGAAGCAGATTACAAATCTAACTATATTCAAACTTAAAACAAAAATAGAATGGGAAATACTGCTTTAAGTGACTATCTATTCTTTAAATTTGAACAAATACAAATGTGCCTGAGCAGGCGTCTGCATTAGGAATTAGCTAGCTGCTCTATTAGGTTGGCATCATCAGATATGAGTGGCTGCACCATTTATGTAGCATATATTTTTTAAATACATAATATCTTTACATTGTTTTCTGAATTTAACTATTTCCCATGATTTTGTTATTAAAAAATAATGATGTTTCTGTACCTTCCTTTGCAGTAAATTTTTGTATATTTCTTACTTATAGTTAAGATACTAATTTTCACATGTTTTAAAGTTTCCAACAGATTATATTTATGAATTGTGGGGCTACATAAATACATAGTATACCAAGTGTTTTTTATTGAGATACTATTTCTAGGAAGGGTGACATTCAAGGATTAAACCCTATCCTAGCCTTATATATATATATATAATTCACATAAAGCCTGTTTTGCTCATCAGTGTGGCTAGATATCTACTTGCTTCTGGCTGGGATTGAAACTCGACTGATTTGGTATCAGTCAGTCTAACTCCCTAAGCCATAGGCGCATAGAATGAGAGGAGAAATTTTAGTGTGTTATATATAAGCGGTGTATGCACACGTCAGTCACTGGAAGAACTCAATTCATTGCTAAAGAGTAACGCGTAATATATTAGATGAACTATCTCTAGGAAGGGTGACATTCAAAGCTAAAAAAAACCCATCCTAGCCTTATATATATATATATATATATATTGGATGAACTATTTTTTTAAGTGCCCAAACTTTTCATTTTACATTTTAAGCATTTTACATAGATGTTGAACACTGAATAAAAAAAAAAAAAAAAAACTAAAACTGATCTCCATGAACAAAAAACATGGTTAAAATCACTTTTGTAATTCTGTGTTGACAGTAGAAATTGTTTTTCAATTGATTTCTTTAAAACATTTTAATCATATTATATTTGATTATGCTTATTTTAAAAGAAAGTTGCTTTTTATTGAAACCTAAATTTTTCTTTTTCCAGCTTCGTTATGCCTGCTCAATGAGTGGATGTCAACGGTTTGGTCATACTGACACTATGACAGAAGAAGAAGAATTGATTGTCATTACAAGGAACACCCAAACAGTTCGAGCTGTAGATTCAAGAAATGGGTTGGAAAAGTATTGTCATCTATCTTAATTCACAACCTTCTTTTTTGCCTCTCTATGAATTTCTGAATTGAGGAGAATATTTTGTTACTGCATTTGGGTACATTACTTAATCAAATTAAACTAATCCTTATATATGTTGATCATTAATTTTGTTTTGGAATAAAGCTTAAAACGATCTCTTGTAGGGTTTTTTAAAGTTTCATTTTGACATAACCTTTTCAGTACAGTAAATTATCAATAAATTGTATTTATAAATTCTATCTTTTAAAATATCGACTCATTAAAGCTTTAGCTCTCTATAAGTGACTATTTTGGCCAAGCAAAAATGTTAGTCTTACCAATGCAAGTTGAATTAGAATTTCTTGGTTGTGTAGTCATATCCATCTATGGCAACACCTAAAACAATCTTGACTGAAATTGAGAGCCAGGCTACTGCAATTTCAAATATATAGAACCAATATATAAGACATTATATTTTCAGGTGATTCCGTATACAGTAATAGAGAAAGTAATATTTATAAATGATGTAGTGTTACATGTTAAAAGGAGCTTAAAACTGTGCTAATAGTGGAATTTTACTTTTTTGTAATTACCATATGGACTTGAGTATAGTGTGAGTTTTTATGATCAGTTTTTGATGCAAAAAAATACAGGGTGTGCAATCTTAGGTATATGTGTGCAATATTCAAGTAATATTTTTTAAGAGGTTTAAAAGCATGCATTTTCGGTGACCAGTTGCACTATATACAGATAATTTTTTAAAATTTTTTTACTGGAGGGGTCAGGGGTTGCACTATGCACAGGTAATTTTTTCCGGAGGGGGTCATGGCTCACACTATACCTGAAGTCAGCTTATACACAAATATAATATTATTATGTATGTTATTTTTACATATTTGTTTGTTTTCCTTTTGATTCTAACAGATGGAACTTCAGTGTTGGCAACCATGAAGTCAACTATGTTGGAGCAATGCACACAAAAATGATGGAGCCTACAGATGAAGATGATGTAGCCATAGAATCAGAAATTGAAGATGACCCTTATCTCTCTTGTCCTGGTAAAAAACACAAAAACAATTTCTTCATTTGATTTGATGATATTATAAAAATAACAATGAGCCATCAGTTCTATGCTGTTTCCTCTCTTGCACTTCTTGCTCGTTGAACACTCTCGTATGGTTTCTTGCTTCCCAGTCAACTTTGATCTTAAAAAAATTTAAACGCAATGTCAATTATTATCCACTTTCCTCTTAATTCTTGTTCTTTTATTGTTTTCTCTCCTTAATAGTTTTTCTTCTTTTCATATTCTCTAACACTTTGTAACCTTTTGCATCTTAGTGGCTTTATTGTCTTACTTGGGGTAAAATAATTAAAATAAAACATTTTTTGATTTCAATGAATGAATTTGTTATAGATTCGCGAAAGTATTTATTATAGTCTGATGTTGTCAAAGTTCAGTGATTTTTTTTTTTTTTTTTTTTTTTTTTTTTGTCTGTTGAGAGAACATAATATTGAACATTTTTTTTAATATTAATTGTTCAGCCAATACAAGGCACAAGAGTTACTCAAAGTAGGTTAGAGACTGTTGCATGCAGGGCTGTGGAGTCAGAGTTGGAAGCAATTAAGGGGTCACTTTGGAATTGATAAAACAATACTGACTCCAACTCAAGTTGAATTTACACTTTATATGGTCCTAGCTTATAGTAGTTTTATTTTTTATGCATAAAGCTATGTACATAAAAAAATCTTACATTATAGAATTTTTATTTTTGTTATGTTTTTTACATCCTGTAAAAAATTATATTTCAACTTCTGTTATAAATTAGTTTTAATTTTGTTTCTGTACTTATTTCTTATTTGCAAAAATATATTTATCTATATTTAAAAAGTCTTGCATTATAGCATTTTTATTGTTATTTCTTCCATATTGTTTCAATGATTTTGTCTCTAATTTTGTTAGAAAATATTAAAGAATGAATAGATATAATATAAAGCCACATTATTTTAATTCTTTGATATAAACCTGTTAGTCCTACTCAAGTTAGGAGTGTATGCATAAGCTTTGAGATATGTGAGCCATAATCACTTTATTACATAGGGATGCCAAAAATAGAAGAGTCAGAGTTAAAGGTTTTGTGTTCTGACTCCACAGCATAGAAGGAGGGGATAAGAAGTGCACTTTATGAGGATATATAGGAAAGATAACGGTTAACCATAGACTTGAAGAGGCAAAAATTGTAGTGATTAAGGAAACGTTCTTCTGGGAGTCTGTTCCACAAAATTGTAATTGCTACTATTAAAATAATAAAAATAAATAATGGGTCATGTATGTATTTAACTTTATAATTTTTCTCCTTGTAGCAGATATCGGTGAAATGAAAGAATCATCTCTGAAAGTGATTGTACCAGAAGGTGTAGTTTTCTATGTGAATCCAGATAACCCAAATCATATTCTCTGGCAGCAGAAGGTAGATATTGATTTTCATGCTATGTAAACAACTTATTTATATTTGTTCATCAGGTTAAATATAAAATATCAACCAAGTTAGTAATCACACCAGGTTTTTATTTTTTTATTTTTTATTTTTCCTCTCAGAAGGGAACAGTGTGTTTTTGAGATTAAACTTTTAATCATCAAATCTGAATAAATGTTGGATAATGGATTTACAAGTTAAAATCTTATCAGTAATTTGATATTTCTTGATACTTAACTAAGTAGTTAGATTAAAATTTGGTTGTAAAATAATAAAATGAGGGTTGGCTGAAAAATTCATAGGCTGATCAAGATAATCTTATGAAATTGTGCCAAATGAAGTTTATTTTCTAATATAGTACCCCTTGTTGTTTACGCACATCTTTCATCGGTGTTGCAGTGCTGAGATCCCATTGGTGAACAAACTTTCATCCTGTTGGTCAAAAAGGTCATCAGCAACAGATGTGATGTCATCATCACTATGATGCTAGTTTTCAGTCAAGTATTTTTCATGTTGGATGTGCGTTGTGGTGCAGTAGATATCGACTTAGAATGGGAAATTGGAGAGCTGATTTCGAATTCCATTTGAATTTGTTGTATTCACTTATGTGCAAATACCTGTGGGAAAGGTATTAATACGCCTCTTCTCCCTCTAGCTATGGGTTAAATAGCAAAATAGATTGGGCTCTATAGCCTTAGTTAAGAACCAGTCTAACTTGCCCGGAGGATGAAAGGGTTTGTGTACGGTCAACACCTCTACCTGTAAAAAAGATAAGTCACAGAAGTATCAATGACTCCCTCTTTTTGTTGGCAAGGGGTCATCAATGGCCTATGCTCCACTGAGAGTCAATGTGTACTTGGGTTTTTTCATGTTGGGTAAAATGGTAATTAGTTAGGGACAAATCAAGAGAATAGGGAGAGTGGATCACTTTTCCTATTCTTTTTTCAAGTTTCCAATTCAAAGCCGCAGTCATGCACAGCAACCAAATATCTGTGTGCTAGAGCATTGTTCTGATGAAACAAGACACTTTCATCAGTTTTTCTAGGTGTTTAGTCTTGGTAGCCTTTTGTATCTGCCTCAGTAAGTTGGCATTGTACTTTCCATTGATAGTGTGGCTTTTTTTGAAGATAATCA